>CM030362.1:152568334-153073752 GCA_017893485.1 Hemerocallis citrina
TTAGAGCCAACGAACCGCGGGGATGCAAAGAGCTCAGTGGCGGGGGTGTCTACCTTGGCCACCCATCAGGAGGAGATCGATAGACCCGTCGAGGAGCAGACTCGCTCATTTGGGCTTGAACTGGTCTACGCCAGCCCTAAGGCTCCCCGGGGAAAGGAGTAGGCTAGATGGGCGCCCTTCCTACTTGTTTTAATTTTGCGGTATCTTGTTGTAATTCCTCGGCTTCGCCGATTGTACTTGTTTGTACATATCTCTCAGTTAATTGAATGTATAATTACTTTGTTAATGAAGGACTTTGATGATATCGATCGTTCACACAGTCCTTTTGACACATGTTGACAGTTCGAGGTAATGGTCAAAGCGAACCGGATTACCCTGACTGTCAGCGCATGACAGAATGACCGGCATGACCAATAATGTCAGCGGCGGACTAACAATTCAAGTGCTGATTTGGCGTCAAGTTCGGGATGCCGAGGCTGTCTTGGGTGTGACTCAAAATCCTCACCGATCGACAATGCAGCGCCCTGAATTTCCAATATAATACCTCAGAAATACGTGGCACAATTTCTAGCATCAACCTCAATGTAATAGTAAACATAGCCAAAACACAGTATTACAACAATTTTTTACAAAGCACAGCGGAAAATTAAACACCTTGAATTACAATTCTTTCTTTTACAACACAATCTTTTACAATTTACATAAGCCGCATTATCATTCTACCACATGCAACCAAATCCCAATGCTAACAGTACCTACGTATAAAGCATGAGGCTAGAGATAACCCTAACCCCAAAACTAAAGGGGTCAGCCATAACGGTGTGAGTGACATAAAAAAGAAATACAATGTAAATAAAACATGAAGAATAAAGTTATAAACAACACTTACCAACAGTAGTAACAGATGGAATATGAAATGACAGTAAATAAAATATGAAAACATCAAGTGAAACTAGACTAAGTGTCAAGTGTAGGAAAAACAAGAAAACATCATACATAAAACCACGTCAAGAAAACACAAATGCAATATGATGACTCTCTAATGCATACTTATCGGATTCTATGCATTTCATACTACATAGGTTCGGTGCAAGCCCTTATCGTTGTCCACTTTATAGGGTTAAATCCCTCGTTATGCAACTAATCCTACTACGGTGATGGAAACAAGATCCAGAATACTCCGCGAATAGGTATCACACAACCCTCAACGTGCCAAAAAAAACCCCACCACCGTGTACCCCACCGTCGTCCCTCGACGTGCAAGTACACAGGCACATCCCATGAATAGACCTGTTAGTCTTCGACATGCGAATGTACCTGTATGTTTCGTGAATAGGCACTGTAAACCCTCGATACGCAAACATACTAAATAGTCCTCTCGAGAAAGAACACACAAGTCCTGGAACGCATCCGTTAGACTGGACCGCAAGAGCATATTCTCATGTTTCCCAAGTTCCATCACATCTCCATTAGTGCATGTCCTTAGGTTGATTATTATTAAAACACAAATTCCCCTTCTCTAGAGTTAGTGTATCCTGCCGGACTTAATTCCACAACAACAACCCCAATGACCCCAACTGGTCAAAATCCACAAAACCTCATTTGCCGGTTCACAGGAATCCCACTCAACTCCTAGAGACTCACAAACCGAATATCAACACCAAAACTTTCAATACAACTCTTAGTCAAAATGTTTATGTCAAGAAAACTTCTCTAATCAGTAAAACCAAATTCATTTAATATACTCATAAATTTCCAGAACTGAAATAAAGTATAAAATCCATTAAATAACTGAGAATCATATTTTGAAGTCATAGAATATCACAAAACATCAATTTCTTCAAAAACAATATATATATATATATATATATATATATATATATATATATATATATATATATATATATATATATATCACTTTATACAGATATTGGAATGCAATATAATTTCTATTAAAATCAAAGTATAACTTTTTGTAAAATACTGTAATCTGTAACAAAAACATCATCTAAAATAATAGATAAGTAATCCATAAGTGCAAGGAAATAATCGTTCGAGAAATAAACAAAAAATTCAACCAAAACAATCAGCCAAGTAGCTGACAGTCGATTGTCAAAATAGTGAAAAATATCGGCGGTCGACTGTCAAAGAAAAGTCAAAAAAAATCAAGAATTGACAGTCGACTGTCATTCTTAGTTCAAAAACCTGTCGGTCGACTGTCATGTGTGAAAATACACAACTTCGAAATTCGTGCACATTTTTACTGATACTTCAATTTATCTTTGTAAAATCATAAATTTGCAAAACAAAATTCTTGATATGATCAAATACAACTTGTATAACATATAGGAGTTTATAAAAAAGATCAAAACCACATCAAGATCATAAAAGAGTGAATTTTCATCAAAATCTTCAAAACAGTAAATGTGAAAATGTATATATGTATATAGGTGTGTTCTAGCATCAGTTAAAGCATCAAATCCATCAAATAGGAGTGGTATAATGTTTATATTGAATCTCAGCACTAAAACAATCAAAATCCAATTGAAAACTTTATGAAAATCACAAAACTCCACTTTCGGTCTTTCTCCATCAGACCAAAAGATTACAACCCCTTCTTTACTTCAAGAACTGATCTTTTTAATCCAATAACTCCTTCCACAACTCGTTATGCACATACACTACTGATTACAACAATTACCCATGAATATAAGTGAATACAACATGTAAATAATCAAGTTTTACTTCATCAAAATCAAAACAGAGCATACTTATGCTCATACACAATAAAGAACTAAGTTTTCATTCACTTTATGTAAAACAACATACAATCTCCCGGTATTTGTTCAAATCAGCAAGATCATGGAAGAAAACAACCTACTCATGATTTCTATTAGGTTCTTTAACAATCTCAAGTCATCTATTTAAGGTTTTAATGAACTATAACATAGTTTTCATGAAAATATTCAATTTTTGTTCATTCATCCATCAAAATTCATCATATCATCATACAAACTCCTAACATGCTTTCTAATAGACAAATCATCACATACAACATGCATAGAATAACAAGAAAACAAACATATGTCACTCACATTTTTGAAGAATCATCCGAAGTAATAAAGAGAATAAGCAAATCCTTCCTTTCGCAAGAAAACCAAGATCCTCGCTTCGAAACTCCAAGAAAATAATAATAAAGACTATTTTAATGGGAGAGTTGGGGTTGTAAAAAACAAACCCTAATTTTGTAACTGAGTAAACACGTGCAATATACGGCAAACTAAATCCACCAAATATATCCGTGTGATGCACGTGCAGCTCCTAAAAAAGGGATATTTTAGCAAATACCCCCATTTAAAATGTGAAATTAGCATATACCCCCACTATTTTTAAAAACTAAGAAATACTCCTATTTCTAATATTATAATGGGAGAAGACCTTAGTGTCATTTGTAAATGTTTTTTCAATCTACCAACCCGTGCAATACACGTGCATAACTATTATAAAGGAGGTTCTAAGTTCAAATCCAGATTATGTCTAAATTTTTATTTTAAAAAACTATATTTATTAAGACGTGCATCGCACGTGCAAATTTCTAGTAATAATAAAGAAAACCCTTTGTGTAGTGCAGCAAAGAGATGGCTGCACTCTCATTTAAATAGGCCGGATTTCAAGTAATGAGGGTTTTTGAATAGGTTTTGTAAAATATCCCTTTTGAATATATCTTTACATATATAAATCCTTATACTTGGAAATTAGATAAACTAATTCAATTCTAATTTAAAAACAAAATAATAACCCTAATACTGGCCGGAATTGTTTGTAAACTCAGATAAACAAATTTCTAATTTTGCCTCTAAGTGGCAATTTTGCAAAAAGACCATTCTTTAAAAAAATTGCGAAATACACCACATATATTAAAAAAAGTAAACTTTTTACCTCTGAGTTGACTAGGCATCATGCTCAGCCCAAAAATCCGAAAATCTCGAGTTTTCACTCCAAGTGGTAATTTTGCACAAAAACCCATCTTTTTGTAATATTTGCAAATAGGTCAAATAAATATCAGAAAAATCCAGAAAATTCATAAATAATACCTAATAATAAATAATAGGTTTCCCCAAAATAATTTCTGACTTTGAACTTTCCAAGAAAATATTTGCACGTATTTTGCACGCAAAAAAAAGAAGATAAATTCTAGAAAAATATTTATTAAATCATCAAAAATCATTTTAATTCATTTATTAATCTCAAAATATTATTTTAAAATCTAGGGTGTTACATCAATCCCTCCTTAGAATAGTTCTGTCCTCAGAACTACTACTAATAAGGACCAAACAATATAAGCAGAAAAAATGAAATCTCATAAATGGAAATATAGTTTAAGGAATACAATCACACAAGAGAATTTAATTTAACCAAAAGAAATATAATTTAATCAAAAGAATACAATCATACAAAAGAAATATAATCATACAAAAAGCTCAGGAAAATCCTTCTGCATGCGATCTTCCGGCTCCCAAGTAGCCTCCTCGAAATGCAGGTTCCTCCACAATACCTTGACCATAGGTATCACCTAATTCCTCAACACCTTTTCCCTACGATCAACAATCTCTACAGGCTGCTCCTTGTAACTCAATGTAGACCTGCAGGCACTTCCACCAATCGATGACTTTGATCCGGCACATACTTCCTCAACATCGACACATGGAACATATCATGCACCTGTGCCAATTCCTCCGGTAGCTCCAATCGATATGCCATCTTACCAATCTGTCCTAAAATCTTGTATGGCCCAATGTACCTTGGCACCAACTTGCCTCCCTTTCCAAACCTGATCACACCTTTAGTCGGAGACACCTTGAGAAAAACTGCATCCCCAACCTCAAACTCCAAGTCCCTTCGTCGAGTGTCAGCATAACTCTTCTGCCAACTCTGAGTCTCGACCAACCTCTTACGAATCAACTCGATCTTCTTCGATGTTTACTGCACAATCTTAGGCCCAAACATCTGTCTCTTACCAACCTCATACCAACAAACAGGTGTCCTGCACTTCCTCCCGTACAGAGCTTCATATGAAGCCATCTCGATACTCGCATGGTAACTATTGTTATAAGCACTCAACCAATGCCAAGTACCTCTCCCAATAGTCACCAAAATCGATAACACAAGACCTTAACATATCCTCTAATACCCGATTCACCCTTTCAGTCTGACCATCGGTCTGCGGATGGAAAGCAGTACTGAAATCGGTTCTGGTACCCCAGGCTACTTGCAAACCCTTCCCAAACCTCGAAGTAAACCTCGCATCCCTGTCGGAAACAATCGACACAGGAACCCTGTGAAGTCTCACAATCTCATCAATGTATAGCTCAGCCAATTTCTCCAACGACCAAGTAATCTTCATAGACAGAAAGTAAGTTGACTTAGTCAAACTGTCCACAATAAACCAAATTGAGTCATTTCCCTTTGAGCTTTTCGACAACCCTGTGATGGAAATCCATGCTAATATTCTCCCACTTCCATTCCGGAATAGGGAAAGGCTGTAACAAACCTCCAGGTCTCTGATTCTCTGCTTTGATCTACTAGCAAGTCAGACACTTTGCCACAAAGTCTGCTACATCTCTCTTCATACCCGACCACCAGAAGTAATATTTGATGTCTTTGTACATCTTTGTGCCTCCAGGATGTACTGACAATAAATTACTATGTGCCTCCTACAAGATACTCTCTCTCAGATCTGCATTCTCCGGAACACACAACCTCTGACCCATCCATAGAACTCCATCTTGGACACGGAACTCTACTAACTTGTCTTCGAAAACCTGCTACACCATCCTCTGAATCTTTGCATCTGATTTTTGACCTTCCACAATCCGCTCCCTCAAAGAAGGCTGCAACCTCAACTAAGCCAAAGATGCTCCCAAACCCTACAATACCACCTCGATACCTGCCTGATCATACTCGACTGCCAACTCTCTCTGAGTAGTGATCAAACTCGATAAACTACTCTTCCGACTAAGCCAATCAGCCACCACATTTGCCTTGCCTGGATGATACTTGATATTAGGATGAATGTCTTCCAACACTTCCAACCACCTTCTCTGCTGAATATTTAGATCCATCTGCTGATAAATGTACTTCAGGCTTCTGTGATCGGTATAGATGTTGACCTTCTCTCCATATACATAATGCCTCAACTACTTCAAGGCAAAGATAATAGCTGCCAACTCCAGATCATGCGTCGAATAGTTCTTCTCATGCGGACGCAACTGCCTCAAACCATATGCAATAACCTTCCCTTCCAGCATCAAGACACACCCCAAACCTCTGAGAGATGCATCACTGAAGATATCACAATCCTTCCCAGCTTGTGGCAAAGCTAAGATAGGCACAGTCGTCAACTTCTTCTTTAGCACAAGGAAACTCGCCTCATACTTATCAGTCCATGTGAATGCCACATTCTTCCGAGTTAACCCTGTCAAAGGAACTGCAATCTGAGCATAGCCGTGAACGAATCTCCTATTGTACCCAGCCAAGCCCAAGAAACTCTTGACTTCCTTCACTGTCATTGGCTTGGGCCAATCCTTCACTACTTTAACCTTCTGAGGATCAGCGGCCACTCTCTCCTTAGAAATGATATGACCAAGGAAAGCTACCTCAAACTTCCAAAACTCATACTTCGACAGCTTGGCATACAAGCTATGCTCCTGTAACTTCTTCAATACCTCTGCCAAGTGCTTAGAATGTTCATCCTCTGACGTCGAATACACCAAAATATCTTCAATGAAAACCACCACGAAGGAATCAATAAATGGCCGCAAAATTTGATTCATCATATCAATGAACACTGCCGGCGCATTCGTCACTCCGAATGGCATTAACAAAAACTCATAGAGTCCATGACGAGTCATAAAAGCTGTTTTACTCACATCTTCCTCTTTGACTCGAATCTGATGATACCCTGATAGCAGATCAATCTTCAAAAACATAGCTGCTCCTCGAAGCCTGTCAAACAGATCATCAATCCGTAGAAGCGGATACTTGTTCTGAATAGTCACCTTATTCAACTCCCGATAGTCAATGCATATCCTCATTGACCCAACCATCTTCCTAACTAACAACACTGGTGCTCCCCACGGTGAAGAACTCGGCCTGATAAAACCCTTACTCGGCAATTCCTCAATCTGCTTCTTAACTTCATCTTGCTCTACAGGTGCCATCCTGTACAGAGCCTTAGAAATCGGAGCACTCCCCGGCTGAAAATTAATACAAAACTCATCATTTCGCTGCGACGACAATCCCGGTAAATCTTCCAAGAATACCGTAGGAAAATCCCTGATAACCGGAATGCCTCTGACTTCACCTGGAATCATCAACTTAGATACCATAGCAGTCACTTTCGGGTCCTTCTTCTTCCCCTGAAAAGTAACTGCGGGACCTCCTGGTACTTTCACTAACACCTCTTTCTCCTTACATTCAATTGTGGCATCATATATTACCATCCAATCAATGCCCACAATCACATCCACACCCATGACTTGCAGCTCAATGAGATCAACGCCAAATAACCTCCTGCCAAACTCAATATCACAGCCCTCGTAATATCGATTTGCGATTAATTTTTCTCCAGATGGTGTAGCCACCGAAAAGACTCTGCCTGGAAACACCTTAGGCTCCACGCCTAAAGCTTTAGCAAAATTCGGCAACACAAATGTATGCGAAGAACCAGTATCAAATAAAACTTTTGCTTTTATTCCATTAACCAAAACAAATCCTGTTACATGAAGAATGATACTCAAATCTCCAATTTATTCTCAAACAAAGTTTTACTTAATACATCAAATAAAATTTAAAATTCTTGCATACCCTGGATCACATCCTCTGAGTTACCCGCATTGTCATGCCCCGCTTCCCAAAAAGAGAATACGGAATACGGATAGGTGACTAAGTCCAGCGAATGATTTTCACCATCCATAAGCTGTCATGATCTTTACAACATTTCATAGGAATAACAAGAAGTAAACAAGGAGAAATCAACCAAGCATGCATGAATGAATCAATGTACCAAGAGGATTTACTTGAAACAAAACTTAATAATCTCAAATAAACCAGTTCTGAACAAGTTATAAATTCTCGGTCATACTACCCAATACAAATAATCCAAGTAGCAATACATTTGTTCAAAATAAGCAACAGGAAATAATAATTATAGCAAGCACTCCAGCAACTAAATTCTCAGATAACCTACTCCATCGGGCAGCTGATCACCATTATCTGCAATTTAACAAATTGCAGGAAAAGAGAAAAAGAAACAAAACGTCCGCCAATGCAAGTTACGGGCCGCTTGTAGTGCAGACACAAGTACAAGAATAAAATAGGCAGATATAGAGTAACAGCGGAAGCAAACATAGTATGGAGTGGACATGGCAACAAAATAAAATAACTAGCATGAATCATGAACAGAATCAAGTAATGTGGTGAAATAACAGGTGTACATAACATGTGACAGGTAACAGGTATCATGCATGCAGGTAAACATGTAACAGGTGTCAAGTAGCATGTACAGGTAATCATGTAACAGGTATTATGTCATGTCAAGTTTTGTATTTATTTCTATCTAGGTAGCACTTCATACATCCCAGATTTTTACCACATGGTTTCTACTTACATGCAGATTTCGTTTAGGACTAGTGGTGGGTTTCTATAGGGCCGTGTACTCAGGCATCATGTAACAGGTAACTGGCACGAATCACATAGTCGTGAAATCACGGCAACAGGAACAGACATGAATCATGTAGTCATGAAACATGGCATCATATAGTAAGTAACATGCATGAATCATCACGAATCATGGCACCATATAATCAGGTAGTAATAAGAGGCATGAATAATGTAATCATGAAACATGGCAACATATAATCAGATAGTAATAATAGGCATGAATCATGTAATCATGAAACATGGCAACAAGTAATAGGAAACTCGGGCCCCTTCTGAGTACACATACCTATATTGTCCACTACTAAAGTCTTTCCCTAAACCCCGGCTTGGTTATTTATAATTATTATTAAATAGGCATACACGTGTCACAAAACAGGGCAAGAATAACATGGTATAAACAAGTAACAGGTTCGGGTCGGAAGTTAAACATGTACAGGTGAAAGACAATTCATAAAAGGGTAGGACAACGAAAATTCTAGTTTAGGACAGCAAGACACTACTGCACCAAATCTTGGATTCCCATTGCCACAGATATGAAAACCACACAGATATGAAAACCAGGATCCGTCAGAAAATCTGAAAAATAGATTCTCGACCGAATCCAGAAAATATATATAAGTCATATGGTATTTCTCAAAAACAGGACTCAAAAATAGAATTGCATCCAGAAAACATGTTCAGCCAGAAATCAGAAGTTTGTATTTATAAACAGGAAAATGACATAAAAACTTACTCATTAAATCCAAGAAAAATCTGGGATATTCCCTAGTATGTCTAGTATCAGAAAATAAAGTTTCATAATTTTCCAACATAGATAGTATAGTCGAATAAAATCAGAAAACAGCAAGATACTGCAAGTTTGTAAATCTGGAATCGTAAATACAGTAGTACAAAAATAGCAATAGATTACAAAATATAAATCTAAATACAAAACCGTCAAAAGGGTGATAAAAATAGATTCAGTAGGCTACAATTCATATTTACAAAGTTTTTATAAACAGCAAATAGAATCAGGTCGAAATTATGTTTCTTTACAGAATAGCACGAAAATTCTGCAAGTATAGTAGTTGTTTGCAAGTATAGAATAGTTCATGAAAGTCAGCAATTAAATCAACAAAAATAAGGGGTTAATCCCAATCAGGTCTATTTATATAAGAAAAATATTGGATCAAAATTTTATCTTTAGCATCTGTATAAAAATAAATAACCATACAGAATTCATATAAAACAAAATGTGGAATTTTCTACGCATCTGTAGTAAAACAGCATTAACTTGCAACTCACAAATCGAAACTGAGATCTGTCAGAAATTCTGGAAAGTAGACAGAATTTTCTATAATTCATATTCACAAATAACTTTCATTTACTGGCCTTAATTGGGTCTAAAATACTGAACAAAAATGGGTAACTACAAGGGCAGAATTATTCTTCATGCAAAAAATCAACTAGATCATATGAAACACATCCAAATCAAAACAAAATGTGAAATAGGGTATACTAGATGTCCAAGCAACATGGTATAGGGTATTTAACAAGTCTACAATAAGTTATACTATGACTAACACAATCAAGCATACGACATCATACGAACAACATACATGTATACATCAAGAAGTGATTATCTCTAAGTTATTTCATGTCGTGTGTACAATGAGACAACTACGGGTGGATCAACACATAGAGACAAGATATAATAAGGATTTTCATGAGAATAGATCTTGAACCAACTACGCTACAGGCGGTATTTAGTACTTGTATATACAACAGAAAAGTATACAAGTTACTTGCCTTATAGTCGACGACGAAAACGATACAAAAGCGAGAATAATAGGAACGGTTTCCCAGGAACGAACACAACGAACGACGAACCCAACATGCATAACAAACATGTGCACACAAAGAGAGAATGGAAATCAGGGGAACGGGCGCCGATCACGATCGGCATAGATCTCGACGATCAAGAGGATGATCATGATGTGATTATGATCCGACGGTTGAGATCTCACTGGATCAAAACCGACCAATCCACGACCATACAAGACGAGGCAGTCGGGTTTATGAGCACGCACTGTGGTGAGGGACAACGGTGGCTGAACGATGAAGACACACACGGCGGAACGACGGCAGCGCTAGCTGGCGTCGCAGCTGGTTGGCGCTGCTGTCTGGCTGACATTGGGAGGAAGCAGCACGGGGATGTCGATGCTAATGGGGCTGCTGTCTGTTGACGAAGGAGAATACAGCGTGGGGGAGGCACGCTGCAGCTGCTGGCGCATAGCGTCTGGTGGCTGCGTCAGCTGAAGGGTGGCGCGGCGCAGGGGAGTAGAGGGATGGAGAGGTCGGGATGAGGGAGACGAGGCAGAGGAGCACCGGGATGGGTGCAGGGTTGCTCGGGGAAGGTGAAGAGATGGGCGAACGGGAGGTAGGGTTTAGGAGATGAAGTTGAAGGGTTGCGGCTATTAGGGTTTTGGGAAAACATAATAGAGTGTATATATATATACACACAGAGAGATAGGTTAGATGGGGCTACGGGTTGGGTCTTTTGGATATTGGATAACGGGCTTTACTAATGGGTTATGGGTATTATCAATGGGTTATAGGATCTTAACAGATCCAAATAGAAAGTAGGGAATTAAAGGGTTTAAATAAAAGATCCAATAATGAGATGGAAATAAGTTGACTAAATAAAATAGGACATAAACAAGTAAAATAATGGGGATCAAAATAATAGCTCAATCAATCAGAAATGAAACAATAGGCTGACAATTGAATCAAGAAGATTAAATAAAAAGATGGCAAATCAAATAGATGAATATATATTGATAATGAAGATCTAATACATGGTCCAAAAAGAGATATAGAATGAATAAATACACAAAAAGAAAAATACAACCAAACATATAGAAAATGGAAAAGAGGGGTTACACGCATCCTCCTCAGTTAATGCGAACACTCACCCCTGCCTCTGAAATTTGCCTCTGCCTGCACCTTCCTTCTTCAACTGCGGACAATCTGGTCTGATATGCCCTTCACGACCACACTGATAACAAATTCGTGCCTTCCGAGGCTTGGTGCATGCTGACAGATAGTCACCTGTCTTTCCACAGTTGAAACAAGTCATGCCTTGAAAAGCAGATGCCTTCTGCTCTAGCCTACTGAACCTACCCTGCTTCACTGGGAACTTCTTCCTACTCTAATTAGCTGCAGGCCTCTTGTTCCTATTCCAGGTTTTCTGCTTCTTCTGGAACTGATCCATATCTTCTTCTGTCATAGCTGCTCTCCTGACCAGCTTTCAAACCTTCTAATGCCCAACAGGATCATCCGTGACCTCAAATTCGGCCTCAAGTCCTGCTCGAATTTCTTGGCCTTCTTCGCCTCATCAATAATAAGCTCCGGTGCATACTTTAACAGCTGGGCAAACTTAGTCGCATATTCGCGCACTGTCATGCCTAGCTTGTATGTATTCCTTTTGTCATACAAGTTAAATACCGTAAGTAATCTAGTATGAAAATAAGTGTACTCTCATGATGATCCTAAATCGTTAGTTTAACCGTTGACATCATCTTTTGATCATGAGTAGTTACAACTGCCTTCCTCTCCTAAATATCTAGAGGAAAGAACAGATCCCTAAACTCATCCAGAAAAGCCTCCCAAGTCACCTATTGATCCCCAAAGCCCTTTTTACTGACTACCACCAAATGCTAGCGTCCTTCTCTAACTGCATGGTAGCTAATTTCACCTTATTGATAGCGGGGGTTTTCAAGACTTCGAAGACCATCTCCATTAGTCTCATCCAATCATCAGCCTCATTTGGATCAGACTGCCCCTAAAAAATAGGCTGCTTCATCTGCTTGAATGACTCAACCTGCTTAACTGGATCAGCATTCACAAACACTGGTTTAGTGTAGCACCCCAAATTTCCAATATAATACCTCAGAAATACGTGGCACAATTTCCAGCATCAACCTCAATTGTAATAGTAAACATAGCCAAAATACAGAGAAAACTTTTCAACATTTATTACATTAATTCTTTACAAAGTATAGCGGAAAACAAACACCTTGAGTTACAAATTCTTTCTTTTACAACACATTCTTTTACAATTTACATAAGCCATAACATCAATGTAGTACAAGCATCCAAATTCCAAGCTATAAGTACCTACCTGTAAAACATAAGGCTGGAGATAACCCTAACCCCCAAAACTACAGGGGTCAGCCATAACGGTGTGAGTGACATAAAATAACTGAAACACAAATAAAAGAAAAGGCATAGAGTCATAAAAAATCATGTATCAACAGCAAGAATAAATGAAATAAGAAATAACAATAAATAAAACAGGAAAATATCAAGTGAAACTAGCCCTTATCGTTCTCCACTTGATAGGGTTAAATCCCCCGCTATGCAACTAATCCTACTACGATGACTAATACGAGATTTAAACATTTTGCAAGTATCGTTTCTCGCCCTTGGAATACTGGAGGCCAATCCCACTCTGCATATCATTATGCGGCCCTTACGTCCATTGTCCCGAAAAACTGGAGATTGCCTCACTCCACAGGTCATCCTGGAACCCTCATTGCAAAAACATCCCATGAGCGTCGCTCTCGTCCTCGGAATACTGGAGATCAATCCCACTCTGTGGATCACTCTGTGGCCCATTCATCCATCGTCCCGGAATACTGGATGATATCTTACTCCTTGGACCATCCTGGAGTCCATAACTCATGTTTGCTCTCATTTCACCATCTAGTGCCTGTCCTTATCTTATTACGTTAATTAATTGTTTAATAGATTGCGAATCTCTTAGAGTTGGTGTACCTTACTGGACTTAGCTCAACTGAACAACAACCCGAAATCTCAATCGCCGGTAGCTAAGACCCTACTCAAACTCTAAACACTCACAGCTCAACCATCAATACCAAAACTTTAAATAAAACTCACAAATCCATCATCAAAATATTTATATAAAGAAAACCTCTTAAATCGACAAAATTCAAAATCATTTAATGTGCGCATAAAACTCCAGAATTCAAATAAAATATTAAATCATTAAATAACAGGAAATCATATTTTTAAGTCATAGAATATCACAAAAATATCAACTCCTTTGAAAACACATATATCTCTCTTAATAAGATGATAAGAATACATTTAAAATGCTATTGTAAATAAATATAACTCTCTGTAAAATACTGTAATATATATTAAAAACGTCATATAAAACAGTAGAGTAGTAATCCATAATATCGAGAAAAATAATCATTTAAAAGAAACGAAGAAACTCAGTAAAACAACCCAAGCAGCAATTGACGGTCGACCGCTTAAACAAAGCAGTCGACTGTCAATGGATAATTCTCAAAAGAAAAACATGACGGTCGACCGTGTTGTCAACCGTGACCTGCGACACAGGCAGGTTTGGTTTTTGTGCATGTTTCGATTGATACTCGATTAAAACTTTGAGAAACCAGAATCTAACTTCCTGAGATGATCCAACATATCTTGTATAACATATATGAGTTATTAAAACACATCAAAACATATCAAGATC
Source organism: Hemerocallis citrina (assembly GCA_017893485.1). Lineage (NCBI taxonomy): Eukaryota > Viridiplantae > Streptophyta > Magnoliopsida > Asparagales > Asphodelaceae > Hemerocallis > Hemerocallis citrina. The sequence goes on from CM030362.1 coordinate 152,582,604, forward strand.
TCAAAATAGAAATTTTTCACAAAAATCATTTAAAACAATCTATATATATATATATATATATATATATATATATATATATATATATATATATATATATTCAATTAGTAATTCAAGCATCAATTTTAGCATCAAAATTCGTCAAAGTGGAGTAGTATAATGTTCAAACAATCTCAGTACCAAAAACAACTCGAATTCGATTAAAAACTTCACAAAACATCAACTTTGACAAATCTTCAAATAGTATATATATATACTAAGTATGCCCGTGGCACGTGCCTACGGCACGTATTCGGAACTGCGTATAAATTTATTTGTAGTTATTTGATTGTATGAACTGCATATAAATTTATGCATTTATTTGGAGTCATTCACTATACCTCTTTAACAAACCTTCGTTAAATTGTTTCAGTTTTTTAAATATTTCATCTTTACTGCCCTTAAATTTCTCAATATTGACTTAGCCACTTCTCCTAAAACATAACTATTTTTAAAGAAATGTGAGCACATCCATTAAAAATATGCACAATGCCAAAAAAAAAAATCTGAGTGTAAACAAGTATAAAGTATTATATTTCACTGTGTACATGGCGTAAGATTTATGTATCTACACAACTTTGAGACATAAGATTCAATCATTCTACAGACTTTCTTTCGCCCTAAAAGTTTCCAATTCAGATGAAAATAAGATTAATTAACTATAATCTTATAACCAATTGGATTGTCTGGGACTGGAATAAAATGATTCAGAAGTACCTTAACATGTGCTTATTCTTCATTTGCAGCCTGAGGTTGTCGAGACGCTTGTAGGTTTGTGTGAAGGAATACCATGGAAAGATGCGAAAGAGGTGAGCATTTAATCATTTGCTTCTAAAAGCATGAATAAAAAATTTGCTATAATGCTTGGATCATTTTAAATGCTTGGATTCTGGAGTGCATTTGATCATTTTAAATGCTTGGATGTTGGAGTGCATTTGTAACATAGGTCTTTATTCTGATGTATGCAATGGATTGAAATGTCGCATGGTTCAAGAGTGCAAAGAAATATATGAAAATTCCCTTGTAGATGGAATGCCCACGAAGATAGACTTTGTCTTTGGAAAAGTGAAGTCACTTGATGCAAAAAAAATGATATATGGAAAAAACTCGGACATTAACAGATGTAATGTATACCTTTTGTATGTAATGGAAAACTCCCCATCAATGTTGCTGCTTGTTAGCTTTGAGTGGACTTATTCAAAAAAAAAAAATTAATTTTTTTTCCTTCTTCTTTTGGTTGGTTATTGAGCAAGGTTAATTAGTTGTTGTGTGTTTCATATTTCAATTATATTATTGTTTGGACCATTTCGAACCATAAATGAGCAAAATTCCTTGTGTAAAAATAGATGGTTTTGTATTGGTTGATTCTTTCACATACAGTTGTATACCCTGCTGAGATTCTTCAAAATACTTATGGGTTTTTACCTTGTGTGTGCATTTGCCAAAGTGTTAATGGTGAGCACTTTTGGTGGAAGATTGTATATTGTTTGAATTGCATCCTGGCTGAATTGTATCTTGGCTGATTGTATATTGGCTAAATTGTATCTTGGCTGATTGTAAACATGGCTGATTGTATCTTGGCTGAATTGTATCTTGGCTGAATTGTATCTATAGCTGATTGTATTTTGGTTAAATTGTATCTTGGCCAAATTATATCTTGGCTGATTGTATCTTGGCTGATTTGTATCCTGGATGAATTGCATCTTGGCTGATTGTAATTTTGGCTGATTCCTTCGACAATCTCCTCTAAAATTTTACAGGCAGTTAATATTAATCCTTCCCTAAAATTTTCATATTAGCGAAGATACAAAATAAAAACGAAGATTTCATTTGTAAACGTAAGAATTCTGCTCTTTAAGGGCAATTCCTTACGAAATTTTGCTCAAAATTAAAAAATTAACATCACAGGCAATAAATATCAATCCTCCCTAGGCAAATCCAAGCAACATCACATAGACATCATATATATAGTGCTCTGGGGGAAAAAATCTTCATATGAGTACAGATACAAAATAAAAACCAAGATATCGTTTGAAAACATAATAGATATTAGAAAATTTAGTAAAAATTTCGACAGAACCTCCCCTAAAATATTAGCCCTTTTACAGCAATTCCTTACGGAATTCTGCTAACAATTTAAAATATAACATTACAGGCAATAAATATCAATCCTCCCCAGGCCAAACCAAGCAACATCACACAGGCATCATATATATAAGGCTCTGGGGGAAAATAATCATAATATAATGCAAGATACAAAATAAAAACCAAATTTCGTTTGAAAACATAATAGATTTTTAGAAAAATCTTTGAAAAACCTTTCAAAAATCAAACACAGAACCTAATACGCCACAACTTTGCGGGTACGGGTATACATAACTATATTATTTCATCATTATATACAGATACTTACATCATCTCAAAAAATGCTAAATATTACAACTGTTACATCCTTCACTAAAATATACACCAACCAACCGAATGATGAATTTTTTTTTACAGGATTGTAAGAAAACACAATGCTTCAAGTCTTCAAAAATTGGACCATACAGTGAGCCTAAAAAATTAATAAGAGGTTTGAAACAAATAGTAAGAGTTTACAATAATCAGTGAAAATAATGAGTTTTAAAACAATGGTAAGAGTTTTGAAACTATTACCTTTCAAACAGGACAATACCTTTTAACTGAACATGTTCTTCATCACCCTACCAAAAGTTAAACTGTAAATATGTACATAACGGTTTTGAGTGTAGACAACAATCTGGAAAAAAAAAAAGAAGAAGCATTAAATTAGCGACAATTAACGACAAAAATAAGGTGTAGTTGTAGTAAATATCAATTTACCTTATTGCAACCCCAATAGATCAATGTAGTTGCATTTATAAATTTGAGGTCCATGTCAGCTGCATCCCAGTCCTATTACAATTCAAATACGAAAGTCATACAAAAGTAAAACAACAATGAAAAAAAGTTTTGGTAGGTCTATCATATATAATTGGTGTTTTAATTTTGTCATATTGTTTCATTAAAGAAATAATAATAATAAAACATACATTTATGGTAAGTCTATCATATTACACGTTGCAGGACGACCCTTTTTTTTTTCTTCTTACTGATAAGTTAATTGATTTGAAGTGTTTGCTAGTTCATTATTGATTTAATGTTTGCTAATACAGTTAGAAATTCAAATGCCATCAAATCTATATAATAAACAATGAAAATAAAGAAAGGGAGATACTTGTAAACTATATATAAATTCAGACATTCATATAGACATTAGCAATTGAAAATGCAGACATCTTTGTATATAGCAATTGTCAAAATTGATACAGTATAACCCTTTATTTCAAATTTATACTATAGGGTGATATTGTATCAACACAATTTTGACAATTTATACTACAGTATCACCCTTTCTTTAAAATTTTCAATACTGATTCAATAATGTATATAGCATTTTCAATACTATATAGCAATTGCCAAAATTGAAAATTCATACTGTATCACTCTCATCTTTTAAACATCTTTGTCAATGCAGACATCTTTAAGAAAATGCAAACAATTATGTAGCAGGATTGCAATTAATTTTTTAAAAGATGTCTACATTTTCTGCTACGTAATTGTTTGTTATTGCAACTTCAATTGCTATATGGTTGGAAATTTAGCATCGTCTTGTAGAAAAATAAAAGATGTCATTTCAATATATAGGATGAGAGTGACAGCCTACTGTTTGTTCTAGCTAGCTAATATACAAAATTATATTGTATTCAATATATATGCTTGTGTTTAAGATAACCATAGTTATATTTAATTTTTTAGCTAGAAAAACTGTAGTTATATTTAATATCCATCTCTATCAAATAAGTAAAGAAGTTAATCTGTTATAGATTGAAACATATATGTTATAACTCCACTTTAAAAAGTCACTTATGAGTAGTGTGACTGTGAAGTGTGAATTGATAAACAGATGATCACACTAAAGGCCTGATAAGATACTAATTGTCATTCATATGTCAAGAATATTTTTAATAACTACTATTGTATATACTTTTCTTTTACTCCTTAATTTAAAATTGTATGGTTGAGATCATTGCTTCCATGCATACTTAAATATGTAGTTAATAAGATTATCTGTAGTTTTCCTTACAAATGATAAGGAAATATAGACACTGTATACTTGAAAGCATGTGCTGAGAGTACGGAATGGTAGCTCATGTACAGTTTGGTAGATGCATTTTTTAATTGTGGTTGGTGAGATTTAATAGTTTGTGGACCATCCATAATACTATTTAGAGAAAATTTTGCTATCTTAAGTCTCTTAATTAACGAATTAACAAATAGTTATTATTAACCTCAGAATCATTAATAAATATTGGTGACTTGAGTTTATGAAGATCACTTAACTGAATAAAAAGTTTGAGTATATTCAAGTAAGGTTCATTAGTTAGAGTATTCCTAATGTATTAGGATTACCTAGAAAGTATGTATACTTTATGCAATTAAGATCGGTTTCTACTTCCATATTGATTAATCTTATTTTGCACAACTTTCTTACAACAGTTCTGCTGTTCCTCAGTCTTTGTTTGTGAATATTATACTTATTTAGGTGAATCTTACCAATTTTTTCCTATTTAACTTCATATATACAAAAATGCTTTTACTTGTATGTTTGTAATGTTATTGATTGTCTTACAGCTCGTGTTAGTTCAATACCAATTGTGGACGACAATGATTCTTTGTTGGATACATACTCTAGAAGGTGTTTTTTTTTCTCTTATTCTGGTTGGTCATTTCATTCTCTTAACGTTCATCATACTTGGAGTTTTGTTTTCTAGGAGATGGTGAAGTTAATTTATTTTGTCTACAGTGATATCACAACTTTGGCTAAAGATAGAGCATATGCACAGATTCGCCTTGATGAAATGACTATCCATCAGGTATATGCAATATTCTTCTTTTCAAAGCAAATTATTTATGCTCTCTGAAAATAATTACAGTATAAGAAATCAGTGAGAAAGTGCATTTCTTAATAATATCAAACCAGATCCAAATAAGCTACAAAATTGGATGAGCATGATTTCTTTCAAAGCGTATACGAACTTAGAACAAAGCCTATAAGCTACAAAAGCCTACAAATCCAATCTTTACTTGAGAATGAGCATCAAAATTAGAATTCAACTACCATGTAGCTACATTAGAATGTCCATTTTGTAGAATGAGCATCAAAATCTTTGAATGGGCATCAAAATTAGAATGTCCATTTTGTAGCTACATCTGCATTACTTCGTAGACAAAATTTGTTTGGATCACATACTTCTTTTTTAAAATCTTTGTATGTGTTTTGGTTTGAAGATGATTTTGAATGATCTATCTGAGATGTATTATGCATCTGAGATGAGGAGATAAAAGTTTTCATATATGCTCAAAAATTTCAACTCTTTACCTAATGTAGTCTTCTAGTGCTTATAAACAACATAAACAGATATCAGTATGCCTGGAAACAACATAAACAGAGCTAAAAATGCTAATAGATATAGTATTTATACAGGTAACAAAGGGTTGTTACCTGGATCGATACGGGTTTGGGTTTTCTCAGGGATTGTTACCTGGATTTCTAAAGTTTATCTGGACTTCTGCTAAATAACATCAATGGTAGTATGTAAATTTGCTTCTTTTAAGTTGTTTTTTTTTAATTTAAATGATCAATAAATGTGCATAGCATGTGCCATTACTATTTTTTTCAACTTCACATCTTATGATGAAGAATGAGATGCTCGGCAAGAAAAACAAATAGATCCGTTGAAAAACTAAGAATAGGTGTTAGAAAACTAAGAATAGATCCGTTGAAAATATACTATATAATAAGACTGATTTTTAATGAACATAGATACATTGAAAAACTAAGAATAGGTGTTACCCATGAAGATGGGGCATCGGCTTGAAGGTGATAATAAATTGTGATCCATTTGTGTTTGGACCAGCATTTGCCATAGGTAAAACTCCAGGTGCATTATGCTTCAGTTTGATATTCTCATCTGGGAAGAAAAATAGATATATATTAGCATAAATAATACAAACATATGTGCTTTTAATCTAAGAAATTCTCCCTAACAGAAACAGGCTTGTCTAGGACTCTAGGTTATCATATATAACATAGTTCATCAACATATGCAAAAGTTGAACAATAACCTGAAAAAGAGCCTTTGATAACGGTGGATTCCTTTGAAATAGGTACTGAGCTAGTGGCTTGTTTTGTGCAACTAAGGCCTATCATTAAGTCAAAATATATCATATGTTATACTGAGTAGCTACCAAAAAAATAACAGAAAAGGGAAAAACTTGGCTTGTAATATCTGTAAAAAGATCCTACCTTCATTTCGGACATAATTTCAGCAGCTGCTGTCTGGCATTTCAGCCAGATATTGAGTGAACGGATCACTTCCCAAACCAGACGGGTGTTGCAAGCCATTTTGGATGATCAGAAAGTTGCTGGCCTGATCTCCACCCAACGTTCTAGCCATGACAGATGCAGCGGTAGCTGCTAGTTGATGACCAATAGGTTGATGGAGAGAAGAGTCCACCGGAATAGGAGCTCCAGGTAATGCTTTTTTGGCATCTGCAAATTTGATCAAGAGTATAAGCAAAGACACTTGTGAAATGAATCACTGAAGCCCGAGAAAATCCAAAAAGGAAAGGTTGATATTCAAAATTTTGAAGGATAAGAGAAAACATCTCTTAAGCTTCACCCCCTCCTTCAAGTCAACAACTATCGCATACTGACTAATTATCAAGTCAACTCCATTTAAATGTACTCCTACTCCACTTTCTTCCATCAAACACAATCTCATAGGGTGCTTCTAAATCCCAACTACTACTATAGTTGTTCTTCTTTGCTCATGCACAAATGGAATTACCCATGTCTAAGCATAAAACTCTCTGCCATTACCAAATATAAGCTAATGGACACAAAATCTCAAATCACATTAACAATTGTGCGGGAAAACAACACATTTACCCATAACCCAGGCTAAACATAGGCATATAAACACAATCCCAAACCCCCTAGCCAAATTCATGAAACCGAACCAAACTACAGGCTGAAAACCCATTAACAAAGTCGCAATTTTCAGAAACCCATGAACTTTTTCATGAAGTTACAGCTTTCAACAAATTAAACTAACCCTAAAACTCCAACCACTATCCAAATCGTCAAACCCTTATCAACAATGTCACCAAAAAAAATTATATTTCCGGTGCCAAACCACACAAAAATCCACCCTCCAAAAAGTCATCAATGATGGACCAAAATCCTCAAACCCCATAAACAATGCCACATAAAAATCCCATCTTTGCAGTGCAAAACCAATCGAAATTGAAAATTGGCAACAACCATTAACAATGCAACACTACTTTCAGAACCCCCACCAACATTTTGATGAATTTCCAGTTGCAACCTTAAGTTTCTCTTTTATTTTTATCCATCTTCACTACCCAAAGTTTGTTGGAAAAGGGAAACATTCTAGTATTTGTTGCATTTAAAAGAAATGAGAGTAGCTTTTAGTTTTTTGGTGAAATTTTTGGTTAGTTTTTTTGCATTTTAACAAAAATAATAATAATGAAAAAATGCAAGGTCAAATACTTACTTGTCAGATAACCAAACATTTGTCAAAGAACACATCAAAGAAGCAACCTAATCATCACTCTCAATAGTAAGAAAAAATCATGTTCATAATGGTTTTCACTTGTAGAGTTTTTTTCCCATTTCTAAATAAAAGTTGAAGGATAAATATTGGCAGCTATTGGAAACAAGTTTATATTCTCACCTTTGGAAGATTTCCAACTCCTTCAACCTTCTCATCGTCTTCCAAACAATCGACATCGGTAGCTCCAAACATTTTCTTTTCATGTTCACTTTCTCCTGAAGTCAATTGAACATAGGAAGAAGATGAGAAAATCTATATTGTCAAGACTTTTGACATTAAAACAAAGAGTATGAAAGACCTCTTAATAAATTCAAATAAATATGAGAGAAGGAGGATTTGCACGGGCATATATAAGTTCTGCAAACCATCACTCTTTTACACACAGTAAACTTATTCTGCAACTGCGAGAATTGGCAAAACACATGAACATTATCTAAATAATCACTGATTGGATGTTTTCCAATAATTTTGAAGAAAAACCAATTCGACAATTGATGTCCAGACTAATCAACTAATGCACAAATCATTTCATGGTACCCGAACTATAGCAGAGGAAGGATAAACGAAAACAACGAAAGCCATAAGAACATGATGAGTAGTAGTAGTAACCGAACAATCTTAACTCTCAAACCATCAAATTTAAGTAACTCATAAGAACATGAGAATGTGCATCAAAATTGAAATTGAAATTGAAATTGAAATTTACATTAGAATGAGCATCAAAATCATATCTCAAACCATCAAGTTTAACTAACCAATAACTAACCATCATGATGAGTAGAGATGGGTTTTTTCCGTCCAATCTAACCCATAAGAACATTGAAATGAGCATCAAAACTGGAAATTGGACTGACCCATTAGAGGAGGGGATGATGAGGAGGGCAACACCATCAACGGAGGCAGGCGTCGGGGAGTCGGGGCTGCAGGAGGTGAGGCATCGAGAGAGGATCAACGCCGTCGACGGAGGCGAGGCGTGGGGGACGTCGGGGCGGCAGGAGGTGGGGCGTCGGGAGGGGATCGGGAAGAGAGAGAGGGGGGTTTGGGAAGTGAGGAGAGAGAGAAAGAGAAAGAGGAGCGGGATGGACATCGACGAAGGCGAGGCATAGGGGCGTCGGGGCGGCAGGAGGTGGGGAGTCGAGAGGGGATCGGGAAGAGAGAGAAAGAGAGGGGGGTTCGGGAAGTGAGAAGAGAGAAAGAGAAAGAGGGGCGGGATGGATGAGATAGAGAGAGACAGAACTGGGGAAGTGGGGGGGGGGGGAGAGAGAAGGGGGGGGTGTTTGAGTTAATGTGTTTTGGGGTTTGAATTTTTTGGTTTTGGAATTTGAAATTTTGGGCGGGAAAAAATATGTTTTGTGAGAATCAATCTGGACCATTGGTTTTAGGGGAGATTGAAGGAGAGCCACTTGATAGCTTTCTTTGTAATTTATTATATAGATATATATATGTGTGTGTGTGTGTGTGTGTGTGTGTGTGTGTGTGTGTGTGTGTGTGTGTGTGTGCAGTTAGTGTATGTTCGCATCAATGACATCAAGAAACTCAGTATATATATGTAGCATTAAGTTCAAAACCACCTCAGTACTAAAACAACTCAATCCAATCGAAAACTTTACAAAACTCAGTTTGGCCATATAACATCAGACCCGAAAACACTTTCTCAACCCCCAACTTTAAAAACTTGATTCTTTTAGTTCAACACTCTTCTATAACTTATTATAAGCCTACCTCACTAATTAGAATAGTTATTTCACGAATACTATGCAATTATAACCTGTTTTAATCAAGTTCTTATTTGTCAACAATCCAAACAGAGCATATAGGGCATATACAAATGAATAATAGCTTATCATTTACTTTCATGCAATATTTTCATACAACTCATTATAATAAATCAAAATAGCAGGTTATAAAGGAAAACAACCTACTCATGATTTCTATTCAGTTCTTTAACAATCTCAAGTCATCAAATTAGGGTTTTAATCATCAATAGTATAGTTTCATGAAAAGATTCACCTTTTTAATTCAACTACTCATCAAAATTCATTATATCTTTATACCATCACCTAACATTCTTTCTATTAGATAAATCATCACATACAACATGCTTAGAAAAATAGGGTAACAAACATATGTCACTCACCTTATTGAAGAATCAATCGAAGATAATAAAGAAATAAGAAAAATCCCTCTTTTCGCAAGAAAACCAAGACCCTCGCTTTAAAACTCCATGAAAATAATAATAAGAAATCACTTTGTGTTGTGTAGCAAAGAGACGACTGCACCCTACCCTTTATAGGCCGAAATTTCCAAGTAATTAGGGTTTTGAATAGATTTGTAAAATTTCTCTTTTAAATATATCTTTACATATATAAATCCTTGTACTTGGAAATTAAATAAAACCATCTTAATTGAGATTTAAAACAAGAATAACCCTTTCTATTATCATCCGGCACTGTTTTGAAAACCCAGAAAATGAAATTGCACTTTTGCCCCTCTAAGTAGTAATTTTGCAAAAAGACCCTTCCTTAACTTGCAAAATATCCCAAATTTATTAAAACCAAAAGTAAACTCTTTACCTCTAAGTTGAATAGGCACCAAGCCCAGCCCAAAAATCTGAAAATCTGGAGATTTTACTCCAAGTGGTAATTTTGCACAAAAGTCCCTCTTTTTGTAATATTTGCAAATAGGTCCAATAATTATCAGAAAAATCCAAAAAAATCACAAATAATATATAATAATAAATAATCAGTTTCCCAAAAATTATTTTTGACTTTGAAATTTCCAAGAAAATATTTGCACGTGTTTTGCACGTGTAAAAAGGTAAATTTCAGAAAAATGTTTATTAAATCACAAAAAATCATATTAATTAATTTATTAATATTAAAAGCATTATTTATAAATCTGGGCTATTACATCACTCCCTCCTTAGAATAGTTTTGTTCTCAGAACTACTACTAATAGGGTCCAAACCAAATAAGTAAAAGGAATTGAAATCTCATTAATGGGAAATAGTTTAAGAAATACCATTACACAAGAGAATGTAATCTAATAAAAAAAATACAACTCAACTCAAAGAGTACGATCATATAAAAGAATACATTCATACAAAAAACTCAGGAAAATCCTTCTGCATGTGATCCTCCGGCTCCCAAGTAACCTCCTCGAACTGCTGGTTCCTCCACAACACCTTGACCATATGTATCACCTTGTTCCTCACCCTACGATCAACAATCTCTACAGGTTGCTCCTTGTAACTCAAGTTCACCTGTAGACCTTCAGGCACTTCTACTAACTGATGACTCTGATCCGGCACATACTTCCTCAACAACGACACATGGAACACATCATGCACCTGTGCTAACTCCTCCGGAAGCTCCAATCTATATGTCGTTTAACCAATTCGCCCCAAAATCCTGTATGGCCCAATATACCTTGGTGCCAACTTGCCTCCCTTACCAAACTTGATCACTCCTTTGGTCGGAGATACCTTGAGGAAAACTGCATCCCCAACCTCAAACTCCAGATCCCTTCTTCGAGTGTCTGCATAACTCTTCTGCCGACTCTGAGCCTCGACCAACCTCTTGCGAATCAACTCAATCTTCTCCAATATTTGCTGCACAAACTCGGACCCAAACATCTGCCTTTCGCCAATCTCATACCAACAAATAGGTGTCCTGCACTTTCTCCTGTACAGAGCTTCATACGGAACCATCCCGATACTTGCATGATAACTGTTGTTATAAGCAAACTTAACCCTGCCAAGTACCTCTTCCAGCTACCACCGAAATCCGTAACACAAGCCCATACCCTCCAATACCCGATTCACCCTTTCAGTCTGACCCTCAGTCTGAGGATGAAAAGAAGTACTGAAATTAGTTCTAGTCCTCAAAGCTGCTTGCAGACTCTTCCAAAACCTCGAAGTGAACCTCGAATCCCTGTCGGACACAATCGACACAGGATCTCCATGAAGCCTCATAATCTCATCAATCTAAAGCACTGCCAATTTCTCCAACGACCAAGTAATCTTCATAGACAAAAAGTGAGCTGACTTGGTCAAACGGTCAACAATAACCCAAATCGAGTCATTGCCCTTCGGACTCCTCGGCAACCCTGTAATGAAATCCATGCTGATATTCTCCCACTTTCATTCTGGAATGGGCAAAGGCTGCAACAAACCTCCAGGTCTCTGATTTTCTGCTTTAATCTGCTGACAAGTCAGACACCTTGCTACAAAATTTACCACATCCCTCTTTATACCAGACCACCAAAAGTGTTGTTTGATGTCCTTGTATATCTTTGTGCCTCTAGGATGTACTGAAAACAAAGTATTGTGTGCCCTGCAAAATACTCTCCCTCAAATCTGCATTCTCCGGGATACACAACCTTTCACCCATCCATAAAACTCCATCTTGGACACGGAACTCTGACAACTTACCATCGGAAACCTGCTGCAACATCTTCTGAATCTCTACATCTAATTTCTGACCTTCTACAATTTGCTCTCTCACAGAAGCCTGCAGCATCAACTGAGCCAAAGACGCCCCCAAACCCTGCAGTACCACCTCAATACCTGCCTGATCAATCTCTGCTGCCAACTCACTCTGAGTAGTGATCAAGCTCGCCAAACTGCTCTTCCGACTAAGCCCATCGGCCACCACATTCGCCTTGCCCAGATGATACTTGATCTCAGGACGAATGTTTTCCAACACTTCCAACCACATTCTCTGCCAAAGATTTAGATCCTTCTGTTGATAAATGTACTTCAGGCTCTTGTGGTCGGTATACATGTTAACCTTCTCACCATATACATAATGCTTCTACTGCTTCAAGGCAAAGATAAAAGCTGCTAACTTCAAATCATGCGTCGGATAATTCTTCTCATACGGACGCAACTGTCTCGAACCATAGGCAATAACCTTGCCTTCATGCATCAAGACACACCCCAAACCTCTGAGAGACGGATCACTCTTTGTGTTTTACGTACATTGCACGTGTTTTCAATACACGTGTCGATTACATATATTTTTCATTACGTGAAACATCCGTAACATTATTACATATACAAGTTTTGTATTTTGACTGTTTTCATTCTCCTAAATTAATTTTAATATTTTATGTGCATTGCACGTAAATTTTCTGTGTATTTTATTTCTAAATCTTTCTAAGATGTCAGGCACATTTCTTTCTCATTTTATTTCACATTTTGTTATTTTTATCTTATTAAAAATCCATAGGCCTAAAGTTTATTTAAAGTCCACTAAGTTAATTAAAAGAGAAGCCACTAATTAAAATAAAAGCCCATTAATTAATCCACCTTTTTTTAATAAACACTTTTAATCCTACACTTGTCATGTAACAACATGTACAATCAAATAAATAACAACTAACTAAATGAGAAGTGTGCACATGTGGAAAATCCAAGGGTTGGCCAATTCATGAAGGAGATGAAGAGTTGGGAGTTTGTGGTAGTAATGGTGGTGGGTGTTTAATTTTGATAATGGGCATTTATATTTTGGGTAATATGTGTCTCTTCATTACCTATTTAACCCTATAAATACCAGCCCTTTTCTTCATGAAATCTTGCACCAAAAATCAAAATAAAAGAAAAGATAAGAAAGATAAGAAAGGAAAGAGAGGAAAATAAAAAGAGTGTTATTTGAGTTCTTGCTTGGAGGAAGGATGACTTGCTAGGAGAAGAAGGGAGTCCCATTCTTGGAGCTAGGAGCAACTTCTAGAAGTTTTCTTCTACATTAGAATCTTCATTGAGGTGGGTGTTCTTTTTTGCTTTCTAAAGTAAAATAGATTGCATGTGTAGAGAAATTGATATTTAAAATTATTTATACATATGAATAGTAGTTAATTTGTGATGATGATATTTAAATGAAATACATGCTAATTAAAATATTGTTATCTAGATAAGTTGAAATAATGTTGTTTGGGTTCACGGTAATACATTATATGAATTGGATATAAATTTGTACACGAAGTTGCTAATTCATGCAAAAAAAAGTTATTGTTGAATTTTGTTTGCACATCAGAAAATTGTATTTAATAAAATAGTTAGAATCTAGAGCTAAAACAATTTTTAGAGCATCTTGTATATGTCAGGAACATCCCTTTAAAATTTCATAAGATTTGGAAGTCGTTTACTATTTTAATAAAATCTAAACTCAGAACTGATTAGTAGTTGACTGGTTGCTGGAAATCTGTACACATTTCGGTTTTTGATCAATTCAGCATTGTAAATGAAATAATTTGAGAAAAGTCAGAACTAAGAAGTTGTATTATACTTGTTAAACTTTCTGAAAAGTCTAAGAAATCCAAATTTCACAAAGAATTGAATATTATATGAATTTTACAAACTGTACAGTGGCAGTATTTCAGTATTTCGACCTTACTGCATATTTCGAAGAATTCAGGGTTATAGATACAATATTTTAAGAAAACTTATAACTAAGAAATTGTAGTAGACTTGTATACCTTTATTTTGATATAAATAACACAAAGTTTCGTGAAGTATATGATTTTTACAAACATCATGAAATGCAGTTTATGACTTTGAATATACTATTTTGCAAATGCTACTTAAACGAGGTGATTGAGATTATATTATCGTTGTTTTAAATTATATTTTGGGAAAATAAAGATAATATTCATTCTTAGATGAGATGTGAACTCAAGAAAAATATATATATGGTTAATAATGTTAGGAATTGGTTTAAAATAAATCAAAGGAAAATGATGAGATGAGTTTTCAATGATGAATTTTAAGAGATTATGTTTTAATCTTAATTAACTTGTATTGAGAAGGTTTTGATGAATATGAAAAGTGTATTATGAAAATGAATAGGTTGAGATTGTACTTATTGATGAATAAATAATAATGAATGAAAGAATTTGAATGAATTATGAATACATGAATATGAGTTATAAGAGTATGAGTACCCTATGTTGTTAAACATGGAAAGATGTTGATTCTAGAGGCTTATTGATACCCAGGTACCGGCAAAAGTAATAGAAATGAATAATTGAGTTTTGAGAAGTGGCCAATATGGGTTATTGTTCTCGGTAATTTTGTGTAAGACAGGTAGGAGGGTAAACTAGCTCTAGGTAGTATAATTTATTCATATTCAAACTTAAGAATTAGGCACTAAGTGAAGATGTAGTAAACTTGGGCAAACGTGAATGGAGGGCCTCTATATAGTCAGGCGGAGGATTCCGGAACTATAGACCCAGTCGGGCGATGGATTCCGGGGCTGTGGTTGCTTGCGATGGAGGCGAACCTTAATTAAATCCGGGATTATGATTGATCGGGCGGTGGATTCCGGGAACATGATTAGTCGGGCGGATAGTACGCCGTACTCCAGTGTATATGCGTATACCGGGGCTAGAGGGACATTTGCGGGATGTTCGCACGATGAGGATTCTTTATAGTCAGGTGGTGGATGTCCGGGATTGGAATTTGTACTCATGGAATGTCTAAACTTTATTTTATTACTGGGTAGTTATCATGGCGAGGGATAAAACTCTTTTATGTGGAGTACGTAGGTGGCCCTCAGACCTATGTAGTATGGGATGCATAGAATCCGAACAAGTATGCATTAGTGTCATTGTAGTATAATATCTGCATTAGGCATTAAGTCATATCATACATTGACACATTTAGGATAGTCACTCTTTATAATTTTATATGCATTCAAGTTCGTGTTTGTTAAAGTACGAGATTTCGTTATAATACAGCATAGAGAGGATCATTGTTTATAACATTGCGTCGGTTGTAAGGAACTGACGTGCCCACAGATTTTCAGTATAGGACTTGATTGGATTGGCAAGGACTTAAAGATGGTTGATGATAAAGATTATATTCATGATTAAAGCTGCTGATATTAGAGTTGTTTTCATGTTGTATTTTTATTTAACTTCTGCTGTGTAACTCTGTAATAAACATTGTTGTGTAATAAAAGAAAAGTTTTAATTTCCTTGTAAAATTGTACGAAATGAAGTAAAAGATCCTGTCATATTACGAATTACATGTAAATGAAATTCGGGGTGTTACAATGAGATCCTGAGCATCCTATAAGAGAGTCGGCCAGTAGTACACGTGGTTGAGTACTTTTCTTGTGAGCGATCTGCTGCCCATGTGGTAGCTTTCAATCCCCTCGTGCATCTCATCGAGTGTGTACTTGGTACGAACCTCCCATCGGAGGTATGGCAGTGGAGGTACGTCCTCCCATCGGTCTTCGTGTCTGACCATTTGAAGAGGACATCATTGACGATTATGAACCTCTCGACTCTGACTCAGACCTTTCTAGCCTTGGACCTGTCCTGCAGCAGTTCACCTTTTTCAAATAGTTCATGATCAGATCCATCCAGGTTGGAGGAAATATATGTGGCTTGAGGCAGAAGACTTCGTTGTTCTCTTTGTCGATGCTCTGTCTTACAAGAACCTCTACCAAGACCGTGCGATCGAGGCCATTGAAAGAAGAGGACGCCAACTTAGACAGTGCGTCGGCTTTGTTGTTCTTCTTGCATAGATCCGGATTACTGAGCTTTCTTCGAAATCAGCCGAAAGGAGCTTGACGTATGCTAAGTACTAGACCATCCATGTGTCTCGACCTTCATATTCCCCGCAGACTTGATTTACCACGAGCTAGGAATCGCTGAAAGCCTTGAACCATTTTGCCCCTGCTTTGCAGGCGAGGAAGGATCCGGCGATAAGTGTCCCGTACTCGATTTCATTATTGGAGGCTCAGAAGTTGAGGCGCAGTAAGTATTGGAGGACGAAGTTGTTCGGTCAGTTCAGGATTACGCCTGCCCCACTTCCTTCCTCGCAGGAGGAGCCATCCACATAGATTTCCCATACTGGCTCAGCCACTTAGATTTTTGATGTCTCTAAGATGGTGCACTCGGTTATGAAACCAGCGAGTGCCTGCCCCTCGATGGAGGTCCTCGGCTACTAGTTGATGTCATGTTGACTAAGCTTAATGGACCACTTGACCAACTGGCCAGAGCTTTCTATCTTGTTGAGGACTGCCTTGAGAGGTTGGTCTGTCAGTACTTGGATAGAATGGGCTTGAAAATGCGGGCAGAGCTTTCTTGCAGCCATTAGAAGGGTGTAAGCCACCTTCTCCATTTTAGAGTAACGGAACTCGGTGACTCGGAAGTCTTTGCTGGCGTAATAAATGAGCCTTTGCGCCTCATTTTCTTATCTAATTAGGACCGCACTGAGGGCATGTTCAGATGCCACTAGGTAGAGGGAAAGGATCTCACCCGATTTAGGCTTGCTGAGGAGAGGAGGATGGGCGAAGTATTCCTTCAGTTGGTCGAACGCCTGCTGTTGAAGCTCACCCCATTCGAAGCTCTTCTCTCCCTGAAGGGCTTTAAAGAAAGGGATGGATCTTCCCCTGATTATTAGAGAAAGCGCTAGTGAGCCTCTGAACCGCCTTGACGTTCTTATGCGGAGTCATGTCCAGTATGTCTCGAATCTTCTCGAGATTTGCCACTATTCCCCTTCACTAACCATAAAGACGAGGAACTCTTCAGATGTTATGCCGAAGGCACACTTGGACGGGTGGAGTCTTATGGCGTGCCTTCTTAGGACCCCGAAAGCTTCTTCAAGGTCTTTCACAAGATTTTCCCTCCTCAGGCACTTGACGAGCATGTCTTTCACATACACTTCCATGTTTCTACCTATTTGCTCCTTAAAGATCCGGTTTTCGAGCCTCTAATAGGCCACACCTGTATTTTTCAGCCCGAAGGGCATACCCGATAACTGTAGAGCCCTTGGTCCGTCTCTATCGTATCCCGAATTTCCAATATAATATCTCAAAAATATGTGGCACAATTCCAGAATCAACTTTAATGTAATCATAAACATAGCAACTAAATACAGGGAAATTTAAAACTTTTTATTATATCAATTGTTTACAAAGCACAGCAGAAAAAAAAACACATTGATTTACAATTTGTTTCTTCTACAACACATTCTTTTACAATTTGTCTAAGCCATATTATCATTCTACCACAAGCATCCTGTAACGCCCCGAATTCCAAAATACACTGAATTCGAGATTCCGCAGGATCTTTACACTTCATTTAGTACAATTTTACAAGGAAATCAAAACTTTTCACTTTACATAAGAGTTTACATGAAACTTTACACTTTACATTGCACAACGGAAGTAAATTTACAACATTTAAATAAATGTACAACAACATTGAATAATCTTTAAGCATCTATTCCTCTTTAATATTTATCATGTCATTTACCCTGCATACAAAACTGTGGGTACGTCAGTTTATTCAACCGACGAACATTATACACGGCCATCCTCTCTATGCCGGAAATAGTATAACTCATTTTCCATATTTAACAAACACAAACTTGTCACATATCAAACTAGAGGGACTACCCTATTGATGTCGTGTTGTGATGGTGCACTAAGTCCTTAATGCAGTTATTTATATTACATGACACTAATGCACACTTGTTCGGATTCTATGCATCCCATACTACATAGGTCCGAGGGCAAGCCTCTTAATCGTTCTTCATCTTTGTAGGGTTCACTCCCCCGTCATGTCTTAATCTACTACTGTAACTACGGTGAGTATCCTAGATGATCTATGAGTACAAGCTCGTGTACAGAAAACCTGGAGGGGAATCCCATGCCATGTCTTGACTCATCAAGCATGCATTCTGTGGCAATTCAGCCTCCTTCATGGCACACGATCCTCTTGCAGTCACCAAACATCCCACAAGCGTGGCTACAGTCCGATCATTACTGAGTAGTGCCCACACCATGTCTTGACTTATCAAGCATGCATTCTGTGGCTCACACCCGCACCGTAAACTCTAGTTCTCATACTCGTATTTTTCTCTCACTTTCATCACATCTCCACTATGTACTAATCCTTAGTTTTTATTAGAATCATGAACAAAATCAAAGCTCTAGAGTTAGCCTCTCCACTAAACCGGACTTATTCATTCATTCAAACATGACCAACCTTGGTCTTTCATTTTAAATTTATTTCATTTCTTTCCAATTGCCGGAGGAGACTTAGCTACTCTTTTGTTTCAATTCCAATTCACAATTTCCAAAATTGAGCATTTCCAACTCATAAGTTCATCTTCATAATCATAACAGATTTTCTTTTTCAATAGCATGATTTCAAATTTATTCATGAGTCCATAGCCATACATGGCATTCAATTATTCCTTATATTTCATCAAATATCAATTAAAAATCACAACACTATTTATATGGCAAAATTTGAGTATTCATATTCCATAATTTTCACACTATTCTCCAATGAGAATAAATTACATCACATCACTTCATATAATTCCTTTCTTTGCGATATTGTTTTTCTAACACTTCATTCCAAGTTCTTTTGCAAATTATAACTTCACAAAAATATAAAATGTAGAACCATAGTTTTATTTATACATTTATTCTCAAAACATAATCTACTTCATGCAAATAATTCTCAAATTATTTTTCACAAGTCCCACATAATTTTAGAATAATAAACATATTTGTTTCCATAATTTATCAATCATCAAAATCCTAAAAAAAATATTTTTCCCCCAAATTAAATACTGGCCGAGCCCAGTATTCGAACCCACGACCACAGGGAAAACCACCAAAGGCACAGACCAATAGGCCGAACGCTCTATGCGTTAGAAGGAGAGGCTGAGAGCATCAAATGCTCTCGGCTGCGATTATTTTTATTTTAAAAAAAAAAGAAACAAAAGTATGGTGCCAAGGGGATTCGAACCAGCAACCCGAGACCCCGAAACCTACTGTAGCGAATAGAAGCATCCCAACCACTTGAGCTATACGCTCAGGTTGTCAATAGTTCAACTCAAGATCTAATTAATCAATTCTCTCTGTTTTGTAAAACATATCGATGTTCAACAAGCTCTCATTTCATTTTGCTTTTATAAAATTTGCTGTAAATTTCCAAATTGACTAATACTATCTTAAATTATACTCCAATATATAGAAATTAATTTTTTTTAATAATTAATGCATATTTTTCATACAATTGACTCGAATTATAAACTACCATTACCACATTTCTTTTTCGACATTTCTTAACGAATTTAACATCACTAATCTCTTTATTAGCAAACTTCATAATAATTCCCTGTTTTTAATCATTTCCCAAACATACAATCTACATCTTAATTCATTCATATTATCACAAAGATTCATTTAACCATATCAAGTAACATTGTCAATCTACTAACTTTTGTATATAATTCTTGATGGTAATAATGAAATTTTCTTCAAACAATCCATGGCGATAATCAATACACACACAACTTAAATTTGATGATAGAACCACATACCATTTGCATATCAACATTTCAATCAATCAATAGGTCATTTTTCTAATCAAAGTGTACTCTTATTAATCTTTTTCATGCATCATTCTTTCAATTCACATCTTGCATGTTTCCTAATTAGAAATACGGAACATTTACCCACCTTAATTGGAGAGAAATACAACTAGCAACGCCTCCTAAACAAATATCCTTGCAAAAGAACGATCCCCTCCTTGATGCGCGCACCCGAGCCTCAAGCACACCAAACCCGAGCACTCCCCTTGATGAAAGCCGGCCTTCCTCTTTGTTGCAAGCACAATCCCTCACAAACTCTCAATCTTTTAATCACTTAATAAACTACTAGATAATGTATTTTAGACTATAGGTTTGGAGGAAATAATAAGCACAAGAATAACTAGGCTAGGGGGGGGTATTTATAATAAAAATCTAGAAAAATGGAAGGCTAAGATTAACTTAGGAGTTAGAAGCAAATGGCTAAGATTTAAGGAGGAGTTACACTAACCCACCATGATCAAGTAACCACCACCCATGACTCCACTCAAAATTTCTCTTTTCCCTCCAAAAGCTCCAAACCGGCCATGCTCATCATGTGCATTTTGCACGTGTACGTGCAATGCACGTGCATGCAACTTGGTCCCCATTTAAAAATTTGTACATTATATTTTACATAAAAATAATCTTTGAAATGTATTCTACATTACAAGTTATATTTAAAAATAAAATAGCTCATGGACTTTAGTTTATGGGCCAAAAATAATAGTTTATAAAAGAAAATAAATAAATTCAATTTGGGCTTTAAAAAGAAAGGCTTTTTGTCTATTTGAAAAAGGGCTCTACTTAAAAATAATTAAAGAGCACATGTATAAATGTCTATACTCATCATAATGAAAATCATTACCAAAAAAAATATTGTACGTGCACACTATGTGCAAAATAAAATAATTTTCATTAAATGAAAATCGGGGCATTACAACACTCCCTCCTTATAATAGTTCCGTCCCCGGAACTACAGTCAAGAGTGAGAAACAAAACACAAGAAAGAAAAAAAATACAAAATACAACTCAAGCAAAAAGCTCAGAATAGTCCTTCAACATCCTCTCCTCAGACTCCCAAGTAGCCTCTTCAACCAAATGGTTTCTCCAGACTACCTTGACCATCGGTATCGTCTTATTCCTCAAGACCTTCTCTCGGCGATCAACAATCTCGACAGGAGACTCGATGTAATTCAGATCCAACTGCAAACCTTCCGGCACTTCAGGCAAATGATGACTCGGATCTGGAATATAACCTCTCAGCATAGACACATGAAAGACATTGTGCACCTGAGATAACTCTTCCGGTAACTCAAGCCGGTAAGCAGTTTTTCCGATCCTTTTCAATATCTTGTACAGGCCTATAAACCTCGAGGCTAACTTCCCGCCTTTGCCAAATCGAATCACACCTTTATTGGGCGATACTTTCAGAAAGACGAAGTCACCGACCTCAAATTCAAGGTCCCTTCTCCGGTTGTCTGCATAGCTTTTCTGCCTGCTCTGAGCTTCTACCAACCTTTTCCTGGTCAGATCAATCTTCTCAGAGGTTTGCTGTACAAGCTTAGGACCAAACAACTGACGCTCCCCAACTTCAGACCAACAAACAGGTGTTCTGCACTTCCTGCCATACAGAGCTTTGTACGGTGCCATCCCAATGCTAGTCTAAAAACTGTTGTTGTAGGCAAACTCTACCAAAGGTAAATGCCTTTCCCAACTGCCTCCAAAGTCTAGTACACAACACCGAAGCAAATCCTCAAGAATACGGTTGACTCTCTCGGTCTGCCCATCGGTTTGCGGATGAAAAGCAGTGCTGAAATCCGTCTTAGTACCCAAAGCTGTCTGAAGACTCCTCCAGAAATACAAAGTAAACTGTGCATCTCGGTCAGACACAATAGTTGACGGAACACCATGGAGCCGGATGATCTCGCCAACATACAACTCAGCTAACTTGTCCATCGAAGCAGTGAGTTTTATCGCCAAAAAGTGAGCTGACTTGGTTAGTCGATCGACTATAACCCAAATCACATCATTGCCTTTAGGACTCTAGGGCAATCCCGTAATGAAATCCATACTGATGTTATCCCACTTCCATTCCGGAATAGGTAACGGCTGTAATAGACCTCCGGGTCTCTGATTTTCGGCTTTGACTTGCTGACAAACCTCATACTTCGCCACAAATTCAGCCACATCCCGCTTCAAACCTGACCACTAGAAATGCGGTTTGATGTCTCTGTACATCTTAGTACTTTCAGGATGTACCGACAAAAGAGTAGCATGTGCCTCCTGAAGAATACTCTCTTTCAGGTCCGCCTGATTCGGAACACACAGCCTCTCTCCAAACCACAGCACTCCATCCTTGATTTAAAATCCGGGCAACCTGCCAGCACCAACTTGCTCCTTCATCTCCAAAATATCAGCATCAACCTCTTGACTTGCAATGATCCTTGCATTCAAAGTAGGCTGGAGCCTCAACTGAGCTAAAGATGCTCCCAATCCTTACAAGACAACTTTAATATCTGCTCGGTCCAATTCTTCAATCAGATGCTTCTGAGTTGTAATCAAACTGGATAAACTGCTCTTGAGACTAAGTGCATCAGCAACAACATTAGCTTTCCCAGGATGATACTTGATCTCAGGTCGCATGTCCTCAAGCACTTCCAACCATCTTTGCTGCCTCAAATTCAGATCCTTCTGCTGATATATGCACTTCAAACTCTTGTGGTCCGTGTACATGTACAATTTCTCACCGTACACGTAGTGTCTCTATTGCTTCAGGGCAAAGATAATCACAGCCAACTCCAGATCATGAGTCGGGTAATTCTTCTCATGCGGTCGTAGTTGCCTAGACCCATAAGCAATTACTCTTCCTTCTTGCATTAAGACACAACCAAGCCCACGATGTGAAGCATCGCTATAAACATCATACTCAACACCTGCTCTAGGCAAAGCCAAAATAGGTGCAGTAGTCAGTTTCTCTTTCAACTCCTGAAAGCTCACCTCACATTGCTCAGTCCACTTGAAGTTCACATTCTTCTTGGTCAGACCAGTAAGCGGCACGGCTATCTGAGCATAACCTTGAATGAATCTCCTGTAGTATCCATTCATTCCAAGAAAACTTCTGACTTCCTTCACAGTAGTAGGCCTAGCCCAATCTCTCACTGCCTCTATCTTCTGAGGGTCAGTTGCTACTCCCTCCTTAGAAAGGATGTGACCTAGGAATGCCACTTCAGATTTCCAAAAATCACACTTAGATAGCTTGGCATACACTCCTGCTCTTCCAGCTTCTTCAACATTGCTGCCAGATGCTCGGTGTGCTCCTCTTCTGACTTGGAGTACACGAGGATATCGTCGATAAACACCACGACGAAAGAATCAATGAACGGCCTCAGAACTCTGTTCATCAAATCCATGAAGATTGCGGGTGCATTCGTCACTCCAAATGGCATAACTAAGAATTCGTAATGCCCATGTCGAGTTCTAAATGCATTTTTGTGCACATCTTCAGCTTTCACTCGAACTTGGTGATATCCTTATCGAAGATCTATTTTGGAGAAAACAGCTGCTCCTTGTAGACGATCGAACAAGTCATCAATTCGGGGAATAGGATACTTATTCTGAACAGTGACCTTATTCAGCTCTCGGTAATCGATACACATTCTCATCGATCCATCCTTCTTCTTTACCAAAAGCACTGGTGCTCTCCAAGGTGACTCACTAGGTTGAATAAAGCCTTTCTCCAACAGTTCTTCAATCTGCCATTTCACCTCATCCTGTTCCACTGGAGCCATCCTATACGGTGCCTTAGAAATGGGTGCACTTCTCGGTTGAACAGTGATACTGAACTCTACATCACGATGCGGGGGTAACCCAGGAAAATCATCCAGGAACACAGTCGGATAGTCCCGAACCACAGGAATCCCTTGCACTTCCACAGGAGTCTCTTCCTTGCGGATAGCTGCCACCAGCCTAGAACACTTCTTCTTCCCTTGGAAAGTGACTTCAGGTCCACCTGGAGCCTTCACTGTTACCGTCTTGGTCTTGCACTCGATGCTTGCACTGTACACCGACATCTAATCAATGCCAATGATAACATCGACTCCTAAGATAGTCAGCTCGATTAGATCAATCCCAAAGATTCTATGTCCAACACAATCTCGCAATCCGCATAGTACCGATCAGTGGTTAAAGTTTCTCCTGATGGAGTAGCTACTGCTAAGATCTTGCCTGGAAAAAACTTCGGTTCAACTCCCAACACTTTAGCAAATTTAGGAGACACAAAAGTATGAGAGGATCCAGTATCGAATAACACAACAGCTTTCATTCCATTTAGATAAAGTTCTCCTGTTACATAATACATACTCATTACGTAACAGTTCACTGAATAAATGGGAAAAAGAAACAACTTAAACCTCTAAACATCTGTCCTCGTACCAGTGATGACATGGTCCACCTCATCGGCATTAGCTTCCGTCAAGGCAAATACTCGCCCTGGTTGGTACGATCTTTTCCCAGTCTGCTGCATCGGTACATTGCGATTACCATTCCGTGGCTTGGGGCATTGAGATTGGTAATGTCCCGTCTCACCACAGTTGAAGCAATTCACCGCAGGAGGTCTCACCACATTGTTCCCAGGTCCTCCAGCCACACTAATAGCGTTCGCCCCTATCGGTTTGAACCTTTATGCAGATGGTTGTCCCTTGAAACTCCCAGAATTTGCAGGCCTCTTTCCAGACTGCCAGTTGTTCCTCCGATTCTGAACAACATGAAACTGCTCCATGTCTGCTTCAGTGGCTACTGCTCTCTTGACCAACTTGTCAAATCTTCTGATACCAAGAGGTATCATCCGGGACCTCAAGCTCGGCCTCAATCCATGCTCGAACTTACGAGCTTTCTTAGCCTCATCCATCACTAATTCCAGAGCATACCTAGAGAGCTGAGTAAACTTGGTATCGTACTCTCTAACTGACATACCACCTTTCTGTAGTGACAGAAACTCTATAGCCTTCTTCTTTTGGACGTCGGAGGGAAAATAGTGACTGCGGAATTCTTCAGAAATTCCTCCCAGCCGAGAACTATGCCTTCCATTGTTCTCTTCATCGACTGCCACCATACAGCCGCGTCCTTCTCAAGTTGCAGAGTCGCCAACTTCACCTTACTGCCTTCAGGGGTCTCCAGCACTTCAAAGATCGTCTCTACCTGACGAATCCAGTTGTCAGCCGCATCAGGGTCTGACTTTCCTTCGAACACAGGTGGTTTCATCCATTTGAACGATTTCACTAGTTTGATCACTTCGGGCACCAGATTCGCAGGTACCCTTCCTTGGTTCTGATTCATGGCCACGGTGTTGAGCGTCTGATAGACCCTCGCAAGTTTCGTTTCCAGATCCAGACCTTCACCGTTTCTAGCTCCTATTCTAGCCATATTCTGATGCAAAAGAT
The DNA here is from genome assembly GCA_017893485.1 of Hemerocallis citrina. NCBI lineage: Eukaryota > Viridiplantae > Streptophyta > Magnoliopsida > Asparagales > Asphodelaceae > Hemerocallis > Hemerocallis citrina. The sequence goes on from CM030362.1 coordinate 152,608,163, forward strand.
CCATTAAATTCGAAGTATAAGACATGAATTTTAAATCAACTTGCATTTCATTAAATTCTAAACTTTATACATTCGAATTGAAAAACATTTCTTGACATCAGAATGAAAACAGTAGAAGCTACAACAGTCTAACTCCTACGGTTCCTCTTCGCTTCTCGAAGTTCTCCCCGTAGTTCATCAACTTCTTCCTTCAGCACATCGGTCAGATTCTTTCTCTTCTCGAGTTCCCATAACCGATGACTAAGAATTGCAAAGTCGTCCTTACGCTTTGCCAATTGAGCCTCCAATAATCTGACTCTCTCCTGCAGTGTTTCTACCTGCCTCTGAAGAGATATCACAAGACCATTTGGAACCGATTCTTCTTCTTCGCCAGAAGAGTCATTAGATGAATCCGGAGGTGGGGTAATCTCTCGGGATTCAGGCCATTCTTCTCCGTGAGAATCTTCTTGCCCTGGGTAGTACTCTTCCTCGGAATCTGCTTGTCTAGGATGGTACTCTTCCTCAATGATATGCCAGTCGTCATCTCCAGTAGGGTCGAAGTGATCAGCCATCTTAGAAATAGAGAGGAGGAAGCATATGTCATAGAGTAACACAAATGTAAGTCACTTATATTTAAATCTCCAGACTCAAACACACACTCTAATGTCCACTTCTAGGGTGTCGTTCCTTATAAATTTGTACAAGTGTGAAGCATGGCTCTGATACCACTCTGTAACGCCCCGAATTCCAAAATACAATAAATCCGAGATTCCACTGGATCTTTACACTTCATTTAGTACAATTTTACAAGGAAATCAAAACTTTTCACTTTACATCAGAGTTTACATGAAACTTTACACTTTACATTGCACAGCAGAAGTAAATTTACAACAATTAAATAAATGTACAACAACATTGAATAATCTTTAAGCATCTGTTCCTCTTTAATCTTTATCATGTCATTTACCCTGCATACAAAACTGTGGGTACGTCAGTTTATTCAACCGACGAACATTATACACGGCCATCCTCTCTATGCCGAAAATAGTATAACTCATTTTCCATATTTAACAAACACAAACTTGTCACATATCAAACTAGAGGGACTACCCTATTGATGTCGTGTTGTGATGGTGCATTTAGTCCTTAATGCAGTTATTTATATTACATGACACTAATGCACACTTGTTCGGATTCTATGCATCCCAAACTACATAGGTCCAAGGGCAAGCCTCTTAATCGTTCTTCATCTTTGTAGGGTTCAGTCCCTCGTCATGTCTTAATCTATTACTCTAACTACGGTGAATATCCTAGATGATCTATGAGTACAAGCTCGTATACATAAAACCTGGAGGGGAATCCTACGTCATGTCTTGACTCATCAAGCATGCATTCTGTGGCAATTTAGCCTCCTTCATGCCACACGATCCTCTTGCAGTCACCAAACATCCCACAAGCATGGCTAAAGTCCGATCATTACTGAGTAGTGCCCACGCCATGTCTTGACTCATCAAGCATGCATTCTGTGGCTCACACCTGCACCGTAAACTCTAGTTCTCATACTCGTGTTTTTCTCTCACTTTCATCACGTCTCCACTATGTACTAATCCTTAGTTTTTATTAGAATCATGAACAAAATCAAAGCTCTAGAGTTAGCCTCTCCACTAAACCGGACTTATTCATTCATTCAAACATGACCAACCTTGGTCTTTCATTTCAAATTTATTTCATTTCTTTCCAATTGCCGGGAGAGACTTAGCTACTCTTTTGTTTCAATTCCAATTCACAATTTCCAAAATTGAGCATTTCCAACTCATAAGTTCATCTTCATAATAAGAACAAATTTTCTTTTTCAATAGCATGATTTCTAATTTATTCATGAGTCCATAGCCATACATTGCATTCAATTATTCCTTATATTTCATCAAATATCAATTAAAAATCACAACACTATTTATATAGCAAAAATTGAGTATTCACATTTCATAATTTTCACACTATTCTCCAATGAGAATAAATTACATCACATCACTTCATATAATTCCTTTCTTCGCTGTATTGTTTTTCTAACACTTCATTCCAAGTTCTTTTGCAAATTATAACTTCACAAAAATATAAAATGTAGAACCATAGTTTTATTTATACATTTATTCTCAAAACATACTCTACTTCATGCAAATAATTCTCAAATTATTTTTCACAAGTCTTACATAATTTTAGAATAATAAACATATTTTTTTTCCATAATTTATCAATCATCAAAATCCTTAAAAAAAATGTTTTTCCCCCAAATTAAATACTGGCCGAGCCCAGTATTCGAACCCACGACCACACGGAAAACCACCAAAGGCACAGACCACTAGGCCGAACGCTCTATGCGTTAGAAGGAGAGGCTGAGAGCATCAAATGCTCTCGGCTGCGATTATTTTTATTTTTAAAAAAAAAAGAAACAAAAGTATGGTGCCAAGGGGATTCGAACCAGCAACCCGAGACCCCGAAACCTACTGTAGCAAATAGAAGCATCCCAACCACTTGAGCTATATGCTCAGGTTGTCAATAGTTCAACTCAAGATCTAATTAATCGATTCTCTCTGTTTTGTAAAATATTTCGATGTTCTACAAGCTCTCATTTCATTTTGCTTTTATAAAATTTGCTGTAAATTTTCAAATTGACTAATACCATCATAAATTATACTCCAGTATATAGAAATTAATTTTTTATAATAATTAATGCATATTTTTCATACAATTGACTCGAATTATAAACTACCACTACCACGTTTCCTTTTCGACATTTCTTAACGAATTTAACATCACTAATCTCTTTATTAGCAAACTTCATAATAATTCCCTGTTTTTAATCATTTCCCAAACATACAATCTACATCTTAATTCATTCATATTATCACAAAGATTTATTTAACCATATCAAGTAACATTGTTGATATCGCTAAAAATAGGATTAAATCGGACCGTTCACATAGGACACGAACCTTAAAGCTTAAGGGTAAAACGGTACTTTCACATACAAATGGGTCCGAAACGGGTAGTGGGTCTCCTTCTCACAGATCCAATAACCCGCGAACGGATCCACCTCAACTGAGTACGGGTCTCGACCCGATACAAACCCAGTCCGACAGGATAGAATTAGGGTCTCTGATTGAACCAAATCAACGGGCCTGATTCGCGACTATCCTCTCACCAGGAATTAAGGGATTACATTCCTAATCTGATTACGAGAATTTTACTCCTTATCAGATCATAGGAATTACATTCCTAATCTGATCCCTAAGGCGGCTATAAATACCCCCCACCCATCTCCATTAATAGGTAATCAATCTTTCACCAGTTTTTGCGCTCTTTCATAATCTTCTCTGATTACTGACTTGAGCGTCGAGGGTGCGTCGCCGGGAACAACCCCGGTGTCTCGCACTTTTTGCAGGTGTACGGCGGTGCGACGATCAAACTCCGACGGAACAGGTATACATGTTTGCTATTCAGTTTTCCTAAGAATCCACAAATACTATCTATTTGTCCCCACACCAAATTTAGCGGCAACAGATTGGCGCCGTCTGTGGGAACCAAATGAATAGCAGCCTCCCCTCTTTCCATTGGTCAGATCTTCTCCAGCTATGCCTCCTAGGAAAGTAAGATCCAGAGGGTCCAACCATGGACCTACCCCTCCTCTAACATAACAAGAGATTCCCCATTAAACCGTCCTGCCGACGGGACCTGCCCCTCAGCCTAATCAGGCCCTTCAGCAGAACCAACCTCCTCCTCAGAATCACCAACCCCCTCTCGGTCAAACCGGTCCCTAGAATGTTGGTGCGGGGGGCTCTCGGGTCAATCCTCAGAAGCAACCTCTCCATCAGGACCGCGTCTCAATACACAATGCCTCTACGGATTCTATGGCCTCCTACAATCCCCGAGCTTCTGATATTTGCAATACCATCCTCAATCGGGAGAAGGAAGAGGATATTCGCCGCCGTTTGGATGAAAGGCAGGCCCGAGAGGGAGCCTCCCGCCAACAACGTCCAAATGAACGATCTCCTCATCGCCGAAACTACAGAAGGTCCCCTACTCGAAGAGGGCGAAGGGAGTCCCCTCAGCGTCATCGGCAGAGAACTCATTCTCCAGTAAGCCGAGCAACACATTGGGACCGCCAAGCTGGAGAGGCACCAGTCACAAGGGCAGACCCTCAAGACTTCCAAGCGATAGTCTTACGGGACCTCAATATCACCTCAAAGAACGACCAGAGGCCACCTACTCATGAGCCAACTAGGAGCCATCGTCTTCGCACCCTCATTCCTCGTCCATCTCCAAGCTACCATCGCCGCAGTCCCAGTCCACCCTCGTACGAAGATGAATCCCGGGGCTCGGCAAGGTATGATCAAAGAGAAGACTCGGTCTACCACCGTCTCCACGAGATGGAGATGCGCCTCGGCCGAATTGACAGGGAAGAAGAGCAACTGGCGATAAACCTCCGCCCGAGCAGACTTCCATTCTCCCGCAACTTACTAACCTTTAACAATGAGTTCGGAGTCCAACACTTGGCTCGATTCCTCTTCAAATAACTTGCTCTTCAGCGGGTTAGAAGTGGTTCGCCATTCGGAATTGCTCCCACAACCGTTGAATAACTCTAACGATGGTTCGGAGTCCAACACTTGACTCGATTCCTCATCAAATAACTTGCTCTTCAGCGGGTTAGAAGTGGTTCGCCATTCGGAATTGCTCCCACAACCGTTGAATAACTCTAACGATGGTTTGGAGTCCAACACTTGGCTCGATTCCTCTTCAAATAACTTGCTCTTCAGCGGGTTAGAAGTGGTTCGCCATTCGAAATTGCTCCCACAATCATTGAATCCCTCTAACGACGAGTTCGGAGTCCAACACTTGGCTCGATTCCTCTTCAAATAACTTGCTCTTCAGCGGGTTAGAAGTGGTTCGCCATTCGGAACTGCTCCCACAACTGTTGATTCTGTCATTTAAATAGCGAGTTCGGAGCACAACTCTCCCCTAGAGTTGCTCCTCAAAACTCGTCTTCCAAATAGCTCTCCTAAAGCCGAGCTCTTCACTCCGCTCGCCTCCAAAGCGGAGCTCTTCTCGACGAGTTCGGAGCACAACTCTCTCCTAGAGTTCCTCCTCAAACTTGTCTCTCAAATGGCTCTCCTAATGCAGAGCTCTTCGCTCCGCTCGCCTCCAAAGTGGAGCTCTTCTCAACGAGTTCAGAGCACAACTCTCCCCTAGAGTTGCTCCTCAAAACTCGTCTTCCAAATGGCTCTCCTAAAGCTGAGCTCTTCACTCCGCTCGCCTCCAAAGCGGAGCTCTTCTCGACGAGTTCGGAGCACAACTCTCTCCTAGAGTTGCTCCTCAAACTCTTCCTCCAAAGGGCTCTCTCCCAGAGCCGAGCTCTTTGCTCTGCTCACCTCCAAGGCGGACCTCTTCTCAAAAAGTTCGGAGCTCACAACTCTCCCCTAGAGTTGCTCCTCAAACTCGTCTTCCAAATGGCTCTCTCCCAGAGCCGAACCCTTTGCTCCGCTCACCTCCAAGGCGGACCTCTTCTCAAACGAGTTCGGAGCTAAAACTTTCTCCTAGAGTTGCTCCTCAAACTCGTCTTCCAGATCGTTCTCTCCCAGAACCGAGCTCTTCACTCCGCTCCCTCTAAAGCGGACCTCTTCTCAACGAGTTCGGAGCTCACAGCTCTCCCCTAGAGTTGCTCCTCAAACTCGTCTTCCAAATGGCTCTCTCACAGAGCCGAGCTCTTCACTCCGCTCGCCTCCAAAGCGGACCTCTTCTCGATGAGTTCGGAGCACAACTCTCCCCTAGAGTTGCTCCTTAAAACTCGTCTTCCAAATAGCTCTCCTAAAGCCGAGCTCTTCACTCCGCTCCCTCTAAAGCGGACCTCTTCTCAACGAGTTCGGAGCTCACAGCTCTCCCCTAGAGTTGCTCCTCAAACTCGTCTTCCAAATGGCTCTCTCCCAGAGCCGAGCTCTTTATTCCGCTCACCTCCAAGGCAGACCTCTTCTCAATGAGTCCGGAGCACAACTCTCTCCTAGAGTTGCTCCTCAAACTCTTCCTCCAAATGGCTCTCTCCCAGAGCCGAGCTCTTCACTCCGCTCGCCTCCGAAGCGGACCTCTTCTCAAACGAGTTCGGAGCTAAAACTCTCTCCTAGAATTGCTCCTCAAACTCGTCTTCCAAATGGCTCTCTCCCAGAGCCGATCTCTTCACTCCGCTCGCCTCCGAAGCGGACCTCTTCTCAACAAGTTCGGGGCGCAACTCTCTCCTAGAGTTCCTCCTCACACTCGCCTTCCAAATGGCTCTCTCCCAGAGCCGAGCTCTTCACTCCGCTCGCCTCCGAAGCGGACCTCTTCTCAACGAGTTTGGAGCTCACAACTCTCTCCTAGAGTTGCTCCTCAAACTCGTCTTCCAAATGGCTCTTCCCCAGAGCCGAGCTCTTCACTCCGCTCGCCTCCGAAGCGGACCTCTTCTCAACGAGTTCGGAGCTCACAACTCTCCCCTAGAGTTCCTCCTCACACTCGTCTCACAAATAGGCTCTCTCCCAGAGCCGAGCTCTTCACTCTGCTCACCTCCGAAGCGGACTTCTTCTAAACGAGTTCGGAGCTCGCAACTCTCTCCTAGAGTTCCTCCTCACACTCGTCTTCCAAATGGCTCTCTCCCAGAGCTGAGCTCTTCACTCCGCTCACCTCCGAAGCGGACCTCTTCTCAACGAGTTCAGGGCGCAACTCTCTCCTAGAGTTCCTCCTCACACTCGTCTTCCAAATGGCTCTCTCCCAGAGCCGAGCTCTTCACTCCGCTCGCCTCCGAAGCGGACCTCTTCTAAACGAGTTCGGAGCTCACAACTCCCCCCTCGAGTTGCTCCTCAAACTCGTCTTCCAGATGGCTCTTCCCCAGAGCTGAGCTCTTCACTCCGTTCGCCTCCGAAGCGGACCTCTTCTCAACGAGTTCGGAGCTCACAACTCTCTCCTAGAGTTGCTCCTCAAACTCGTCTTCCAAATGGCTCTTCCCCAGAGCCGAGCTCTTCACTCCGCTCGCCTCCGAAGCGGACCTCTTCTCAATGAGTTCGAAGCTCACAACTCTCTCCTAGAGTTGCTCCTCAAACTCGTCTTCCAGATGGCTCTCTCCCAGAGCCGAGCTCTTCGCTCCGCTCACCTCCAAAGCGGACCTCTTCTCAACAAGTTCGGAGCTCACAACTCTCTCTTAGAGTTGCTCCTCAAAACTCGTCTTCTAGATGGCTCTCTCCTAGAGTCGAGCTCTTCACTCCGCTTGCTTCCGAAGCGGACCTCTTCTCAACGAGTTCGGAGCTCACAACTCTCCCCTAGAGTTGCTCCTTGCACTCACTTCAAAGAATGGGTCTTCCCATGGCTCTTACGAGGATCTTCCTAGCACCTCTTCTCCACCCCTAGGAGTGGAGCTCCACTTCAAAAATCTCCAAAACCAAACAGAGCATCACCTCTTCCATATGCCGACCCATCCCCTTCATCAAGTTGCCGAGCTACTCCTCACGCTCGAGCCGTCCGAACTCCGAGCCCCACTAAACCGAGCTACTACGGGTAGAGGGTGAACTACTGAGTCACCGAGCTGAGCGGACGAGGTACCGACCTCCACATATGAAGAAAAATACCGCCGACCCGATTTCACTGTTAGATCATCTCAAAATTTGCACTCAAGCGTGATGGACGGATCAGATCGCGCCACGTCACCACAAAACGACAAGATAATGTTTTCTCGAAACTCGTGCCTCTTGTCTCGTGATTTGCACCATGATCGTGATCAACCGTCCAAATTGAACCGCGTAGCTTGGATCTGCCAATGTACCGAACTGCGAAGCGGCGAAAAATGTGCCTCAAAATCCGTGCTCGGATTCGCCGAACAAGCACGAAGATAAAGAGGAAGAAAGAAAAAAAGGCTAACGGGTCGGGGTCGGATCCGATACCCACGATCCGACCCATACCCTTCTCGGCTTCTTCATTCTTCCTCTTCTTCTTCTTCTTCAGTCTTCCCGCTAAAAGTACCCAGCACTTCTCCTCTTCTTCACTATGCGAAAGAACAAGGCAGAGGAGAGCACCCGAATGCCTCTCCTCCCCTTCTTCTTTCTTCTCAGGGCTGAGCTCTGCCATGGCCGAGCCACCGAGCCGAGGTGCCGAGGTACCGACCTCCACATATGGAGAAAAATGTTGCCGAGCCAGTTTCACCGTCAGATTGTCCCAAAAAGCGTGCTAGAACATGATGAAGGCTCAGATTGCGCCACGTCTCCACAAAACGACAAGATAACATTTTCTCGAAATTTGAGCCTCTTGTCTCATGATTCGCGCCACGATCGTGATCAACCGTCCAGATTGAGCCACGTAGCTCGGATCTGAAATCCGAGCTACCGAACTACCGAACTGCAAAGTGGCAAAAATGCACCTCAAAATCCGTGCTCGGATCTGCCGAACAAGAAGCAACTGCCGAACATCAAGGAAGGAGGACAAAAGAAAAAAAAAATGAGAGAAGGGCCGGGTTCGGACCCGTTAGGGTCCCAAACCCGAACCCCTTCCTTTCTTCTTCTTCTCCATGCTCCCGCCAAAACAAAAAATCCCCAACTCTTCTCCACTGTGACACCAAAACAAACCTCCTTCCACGCTCGAGCGACCTCTTCGAGCTCACCACCATCGCGAGCTCCACCTCCGAGCTACGATGCCGAGCTCCCCTCTGCCATTTCCAAGCTCCGAGCTCCATCGTCTCCTTCTTCGAGCTCCCTCGAACGAGCTCTCATCGACGAGGTCCGAACCGCTCTCAGTGTTTGCCCATCTCCTTCGACGAGCTCGCCGCACTCCGAGCTCTCCACAATGCCGAACCGAACTTGTAATACCCTGATTTTTCTTAATACTAAAAGATTATTTATTTATTTTCATGTAGTGTGTTTGTGTAGCTTGTTGTCTATTATTTTCCCTACATGATGAATAAAGTATTATTTCCGATAAAGTATTTTTCTTAAAGCCCAATGTTAATTTGTTTATTTTCTCTTTTAAAATATTTATTTTGTCCCAAATGAACTTAAGCCCATAAACTTAACTTTTTATTTATTTAAATTCCTACAACTTGTATGTGTAGCATCTTCTTTTATTTTCTTTCCGGGTTTTGATGTACCATTTATATAATGGGGTTTGGGTGTACACGTGCACTCCATGTACACGTGCACAAGGCACAAGCTTGGCCGGATTTGTGGAGTAATGGACTTAGGTCATGGGTGGTTACTTTTGAGGTGTGGGTAGTTTCTCAACTCCCGATTGGATCCTATCCCTTGATCTCCAACTCCCTAATGTATCTCAACCCTCCATCTCACTCTAGTTTATGTATAAATACCCCTCCCATTTCTCTATCTCTTTTACACTAAAATTTTCTAAGATTATTTTAAGAGAGTTATTTGTGAGTCTGTGTGTGGGAGCTTTTCTGTGGAGACAAGCAGCATTCCTGAGGAGCTCGGTGTGGAACAAAGGAGCAAGGAGTGCAGTACCGTATTGAAGAGTTTTGCGGGATTTCGTTATTTCTTCATATAAGGTGGGTGTTTCTCAGGACTTCTAATGTAGGAATGACACTATAATTATTATGATTGATACCATGTTACAAAAAGTGAATTGAATGCAATAGAAATTGCTTGAACATGCTATTAATACTAAGGACGAGACTGTCGGTACAGTCGACTGCCATGTGAGTCAGCCGACTGGTACGAGACACTATTTTTTTTAATGTGCTGATAAACATGTGTACAAATAGACATGATGGTGTGATTATTATATGTATATTTTTCCCTATGACACATATGATGGAGGGAAGGTAAATGAATGAAAAGAACTAATGGTGATTAATAACTTAGAATTGTCGGAGCAGTCGACTGATACTAGATTCAGCCGACTGGTACCGTACTTGAGTATGACTGTTTGGAAATTCCATGAATTGAGATATTCTATTTATGTAGACCTGGTATGATGACTTGGGATTCATATCTTCATTGTCGTAAGAAAGTATGAGCAATGTGAACGCATGTTTACAGTATTTTTCTCTAAAGAAAAGAGCATATTCGTAACTTGAAAATTCATGTTGTAATGTTACTGAACGATAAGAGACTCTGTCTATGAAACATGAGTTTATGTATACTGTTAATTGACTTCATGATGCAAGTGCACGAAGAACTGTAAATAATCTTTTAAATTGAAAATGGATCTGTCCAGTCGACCGAATGCGTGTAGCAAGTCGACTGATCTGGACATAGAATTGTGCTATTGAAATCTTCAGAACAGACGACTGATGGATGAACAGTCGACTGTCATGAGGACAATATTGTGAACATGAAAAGTTGCGGGACAGGCGACTGGTGGTGTACAACAGTCGACTATCCCGAGCATTTATGATGAACCTGTATGTGACTGTATAAGTCGACTGGCGTTCTTCCAAGTCGACTGTACAGAGTGGACTTTGATATATTTGAATTCATGTTATTTACTGTTGGTAATGGTGAACTTTATGATTTAAGTCGATGGACTCTGTTTATGGCTGTATGAATTATGCGAAATGAATCGTAGATGAGAATTGAGAATTAAATGAAAATATGAAATGTGAAATCATGATGAGAAAGTCTGCGAGACTCTAAAATGAATGATGAGCTGATGATGCTCAATTGGATATTGTGAATTTGAAATTGAACGAAAGAGTAGCTAAGTCTCCCCGGCAGTGAAATGAAATGAAGTTGAGAAATAGACCAAGGTTGGTCATGTGAAATGAAATGATAAGTCCGGTTTGATGGAGAGGCTAACTCTAGAGCTTGATTTTTCATTCATGATTCTAATATAACTTTAATACATAGTGTGGAGGTGATGAAGGTGAGAGAAAAATATGAGTATGAGAGCTAGGGTATGGTGCGGGTATGTGAGCTGCAGAATGCATGCTTGATGAGTCAAGACATGGCGCGGGCACAACTCAGTAATGATCGGACTTTAGTCACGCTTATGGGATGTTTTGGTGACTGCAAGAGGATTGTGTTTAGGGAGGAGGCTGAATTGTCGCAGAATGCATGCTTGACGAGTCAAGACATGGCGCGAAATTCTACTCTAGGGGTCAGGATACATGCTTGTACTCATAGAATCATCTAGGATACTCACTGAAATTACAGAAGTAGAGTAAGTCATGGCGGGGGATTGAACCCTACAAAAATGAAGAATGATTAAGAGGCTTGCCCTCGAACCTATGTAGTATGGGATGCATAGAATTCGAACAAGTGCGCATTAGTGTCATGTTAATTAAATAAATTGCATTAAGGATTAAGTGCACAATCACGACACGACATCATTAAAAGTTCCTTTTTGTTTTTACATGCTTACTATGAACAAGTTGTGATTTTGTTAAGAAATGAGATTCATTATACTGTTTCTGGCATAGAGATGATGGCCATGTATAATTATCGTCGGTTGAATAAACTGACGTACCCACAGTTTTGTATGCAGAGTAAATTACATGTAAAGAGGAATGGATGCATAAAGAGTTCATCATGTTGTTGTTCATTATGTAAATGTTGTATATTTTGTTTCCGCTGTGTAAATTTAAATGTAAGATGTTGTAAACTCTGATGTAAAAAAGAAAAGTTTGAATTTCCTTGTAAAATTGTACTCAAAGAAAGTGAAAAGATCCTGAAGAACATCTCGAATTCAATGATTTGGGATTCGGGGCGTTACAGAGTGGTATCAGAGCCACGTTTTCTACGCTTTCACACTTGTACAAGTTTATAAGGAACGACACCTTAGATGTGGACATTAGAGTGTGGGCTTGAGTTTAGAGATTTAAATGTAAGTGACTTACATTTGTGTTGCTCTATGATTTATGCTTCTTCCTCTCTATTTTCTAAGATGGCTGATCACTTCGACCCTGCTGGAGGCGACGACTGGCATATTATTGAGGAAGAGTACCATCCTGGACAGGCTGATTCTGAGGACGAGTATCATCCTGGGCAAGCAGATTCTGAGGATGAGGAGTACCCTGAATCTCGAGAGATCACCCCACCTCCAGATTCATCTGATGATTCTTCTTCCGATAAAGAAGAGGGACTAGCTCTGAGTGGCGCGGTGGCTTCTCTTCAGAGGCAAGTGGATACCCTGAAGTATAGAGTTGGAGTTTTGGAGGCTCAGTTGGCACAGCGAAAGGCCGATTTCTCTGTTCTCAGTCACCGAGTATGGGAACTTGAGAAGAGAAAGAACCTGACGGATGTGTTGAAGGACCAGTGGATGAACTGCGAGATGAACTTCGAGCAGCGAAGAGGACCCGTAAAGATTAGATTGTCCTAGTTCTATTTTCTTTTATTCTGATGTCAAAATTCGAATGTATAAACTTTGGAATTCAATGGAATGAAAGTTGGTTTAATTTCTTGTCTTATACTTCGAATTTAATGGATCTTTTGCATCAGAATATGTCGAGAAGGGGAGCAAGGAATGGTGAAGGTTTGGACCTGGAGACTGAACTTGCAAGGGTTTACCAGACGCTGAATGCAGTGGCTGCGAACCAAGGAAGGGGACCGGTGAATCCAGTACCCGAGGCGATTAAGCTGGTGGAATCGTTCAAGAGAATGAAACCACCTGTGTTCGAGGGAAAGTCAGACCCAGATGCGGCTGACAACTGGATCCGTCAAGTGGAGACAATCTTCGAGGTGTTGGAGACACCGGAAGGCAACAAGGTCAAGTTGGCGACTTTGCAGTTGGAGAAGGACGCGGCTGTTTGGTGGCAGTCGATGAAGAGGACCATGGGCGGTCTGTTGCTTGGCTGGAAGGAATTTCTGGAAGAATTCCGCAGTCATTATTTCCCCTTCGACGTCCAGGAGAAGAAGGCCATAGAGTTTCTGTCACTCCAGCAAGGCAGCATGTCAGTAAGGGAGTATGAGACTAAGTTTACTCAGCTCTCCAGGTATGCTCCAGAACTGGTGATGGATGAGGCGAAGAAGGCTCGCAAGTTCGAGCATGGTCTGAGGCCAAGCTTGAGGTCCCGTATGATACCTCTTGGTATCAGGCGATTCGATAAGCTGGTCAAGAGGGCGGCAGCGACGGAGGCGGATATGGAGCAGTTCCATGTTGCTCAGCACCAGAGGAACAACTGGCAGTCCGGGAAGAGGCCTGCGCAATCGGGGAGTTTCAAGGGGCAACCATCTGCACAAAGGTTCAAACCGATAGGGGTGAACGCTGTCAGTGTAGCTGGAAGACCTGGAAACGATGTAGGGAGACCTTCTGCAGTCACTTGCTTTAACTGTGGTGAAGTGGGACATTACCAATCTCGATGTCTCAAACCGCGGGCTGGCAATCACAATGTGCCAATACAGCAGGCTGGGAAGAGGCCGTACCAGTCAGGGCAAGTATTTGCTTTGACGGAAGCTGATGCTGAGGAAGCGGATCAGGTCATCTCTGGTACGAGGGCTGATATTTAGTGTGGTTTTGTCATTTCTCCTTCCCGTTCATATTGTGAAACTGTTATGTAATGGTGTGTATTATGTAACAGGAGAACTCTATCTTAATGGAAAGAAAGCTGTTGTATTGTTCGATACTGGATCCTCTCATACTTTTGTGTCTCCTAGATTTGCTAAAGTGTTGGGAGCTGAACCGAAGATTTTTCCAGGCAAGATCTTAGCAGTAGCTACTCCATCAGGGGAAACTTTGACCACTGATCGGTATTATGCTGATTGCGAGATAGTGATTGGGGATCGAATCTTTGGCATTGATCTAATCGAGCTGACTATCTTGGGAGTCGATGTTATCATTGACATTGACTGGATGTTGGTGTACAGTGCAAGCATCGAGTGTAAGACCAAGACGGTGACAGTGAAGGCTCCAGGTGGACCTGAAGTCACTTTCCAAGGGAAGTTGAAGTGTTCTAAGTTGGTGGCAACTATCCGCAAGGAAGAGACTCCTGTGGAATTGCAAGGGATTCCTGTGGTTCGGGACTATCCGACTGTATTCTTGGAAGATTTTCCTGGGTTACCTCCGCATCGTGATGTAGAGTTTAGCATCACTGTTCAACCAGGAAGTGCACCCATTTCTAAAGCACCGTATAGGATGGCTCCAGTGGAACAGGATGAGGTGAAACGGCAGATTGAGGAACTGTTGGGAAAAGGCTTTATTCAACCTAGTGCGTCACCTTGGGGAGCACCAGTGCTTTTGGTAAAGAAGAAGGATGGATCGATGAGGATGTGTATCGATTACCAGGAGCTGAATAAGGTCACTGTTCAGAACAAGTATCCGATTCCTCGAATTGATGATTTGTTCGATCGTCTACAAGGAGCAGCTGTATTCTCCAAAATAGATCTTCGATCAGGATATCACCAAGTGCGAGTGAAAGCTGAAGATGTGCACAAAACTGCGTTTAGAACTCGGCATGGGCATTACGAATTCTTAGTTATGCCATTCGGAGTGACGAATGCACCCGCAATCTTCATAGATTTGATGAACAGAGTTCTGAGGCCGTTTATTGATTCTTTCGTCGTGGTATTTATCGACGATATTCTCGTGTACTCCAAGTCTGAGGCGGAGCACACCGAGCATCTGGCAGCAGTTTTGCAGAAGTTGGAAGAGCAGAGGTTGTATGCCAAGTTATCCAAGTGTGATTTCTGGAAATTTGAAGTGGCATTCCTAGGTCACATCCTTTCTAAGGAGGGAGTGGCAACTGACCCTCAGAAGATAGAGGCAGTGAGAGATTGGGCTAGGCCTACTACAGTGAAGGAAGTCAGAAGTTTCCTTGGGATGACTGGATACTGCAGGAGATTCATTCAAGGTTATGCTCAGATAGCTGTGCCGCTTACTGAGTTGACCAAGAAGAACGTGAGCTTCAAGTGGACCGAGCAATGTGAGGCGAGTTTTCAGGAGTTGAAAGATAGACTGACTACTGCACCTATTTTGGCTTTGCCTAGAGCTGGTGTTGAGTATGATGTTTATAGCGATGCTTCACATCGGGGGCTTGGTTGTGTCTTAATGCAAGAAGGAAGAGTAATCGCTTATGGGTCTAGGCAACTATGACCGCATGAGAAAAATTACCCGACTCATGATCTGGAGTTGGCTGCGATTATCTTTGCTCTGAAGCAATGGAGGCACTACGTGTACGGTGAGAAGTTCAACATGTACACGGACCACAAAAGCTTGAAGTACATATATCAGCAGAGGGATCTCAATCTGAGGCAGCGGAGATGGTTGGAAGTGCTCGAGAATATGCGACCTGAGATCAAGTATCATCCTGGAAAGGCTAATGTTGTGGCTGATGCACTTAGTCGCAAGAGCAGTTTGGCCAGTTTGATTACAACTCAGAGGCACCTGATTGAGGAGTTGGATCGAGCAGGTATTGAGGTTTTCTTGCAAGGATTGGGAGCATCCTTATCTCAGTTGAAGCTTCAACCTACTTTGAATGCAAGGATCATTGCAAGTCAGGAAGTTGATGCTGATATCTTGGAGATGAAAGAGCAGGTCAGTGCTGGCAGGTTGTCCGGATTTCAAATCAGGGATGGAGTGCTGTGGTTCGGAGATAGGCTGTGCGTTCCAAATCAGGCGGACCTGAAAGAGAGTATTCTTCAGGAGGCGCACGCTACTCTTTTGTCGGTACATCCTGGGAGTACTAAGATGTACAAGGACATTAAACAGCGTTTCTGGTGGTCAGGTTTGAAGCGGGATGTGGCTGAATTTGTCGCGAAGTGTGAGGTTTGTCAGCAAGTCAAAGCCGAAAATCAGAGACCCGGAGGTCTATTACAGCCGTTACCTATTCCGGAGTGGAAGTGGGATAACATCAGTATGGATTTCATCACGGGATTGCCTAAGAGTTCTAAGGGCAATGATGCGATTTGGGTTATAATCGATCGACTAACCAAGTCCGCTCACTTTTTGGCAATGAAACTCACTGCTTCGATGGACAAGTTGGCTGAAATGTATGTTGGTGAGATTGTCCGACTTCATGGGGTTCCCTCAACTATTGTGTCTGATCGAGATGCGCGATTTACTTCGCTTTTCTGGAGGAGTCTTCAGGCAGCTTTGGGTACCAAGACAGATTTCAGCACTGCTTTTCATCCACAAACCGATGGGCAGACTGAGAGAGTCAATCGTATTCTTGAGGATATGCTTCGGTGTTGTATACTAGACTTCGGAGGCAGTTGGCAAAGGCATTTACCTTTGGTGGAGTTTGCCTACAACAACAGTTTTCAAGCTAGCATCGGGATGGCGCCGTATGAAGCTTTGTATGGCAGGAAGTGCAGGACTCCTGTTTGTTGGCATGAGGTTGGGGAGCGTCAGTTGTTTGGTCCTGAGCTTGTACAGCTGACTTCTGAGAAGATTGATCTGATCAGGAAAAGGTTGGTGGAAGCTCAGAGCAGGCAAAAAAGCTATGCAGACAACCGGAGAAGGGACCTTGAGTTTGAGGTTGGTGACTTCGTCTTCCTGAAGGTATCGCCCAGTAAAGGTGTGGTTCGTTTTGGCAAAGGCGGGAAGTTAGCCCCGAGGTTTATAGGCCCATACAAGATATTGAAAAGGATCGGGAAAACTGCTTACCGGCTTGAATTACCGGAAGAGTTGTCTCAGGTGCACAATGTCTTTCATGTGTCTATGCTGAGAGGTTATATCCCAGATCCGAGTCATCATTTGCCTGAAGTGCCGAAAGGTTTGCAGTTAGACCTGAATTACATCGAGTCTCCTGTTGAGATTGTTGACCGTAGGGAGAAAGTCTTGAGGAATAAGACGATACCGATGGTCAAGGTAGTCTGGAGAAACCACTTGGTTGAAGAGGCTACTTGGGAATCTGAGGAGAAGATGTTGAAGGACTATCCTGAGCTTTTTGCTTGATTGTATTTTTGTATCCTTTGTATCTTTGTATCTCTTGTTGTTGTGGTGTTTTCCGTTTCTCGCTCTTGGCAGTAGTTCCAGGGACGGAACTATTCTAAGGAGGGAGTGATGTAATACCCCGATTTTTCTTAATACTAAAAGATTATTTATTTATTTTCATATAGTGTGTTTGTGTAGCTTGTTGTCTATTATTTTCTCCACATGATGAATAAAGTATTATTTCCGATAAAGTATTTTTCTTAAAGCCCAATGTTAATTTGTTTATTTTCTCTTTTAAAATATTTATTTTGGCCCAAATGAACTTAAGCCCATAAACTTAACTTTTTATTTATTTAAATTCCTACAACTTGTATGTGTAGCATCTTCTTTTATTTTCTTTCCGGGTTTTGATGTACCATTTATATAATGGGGTTTGGGTGTACACGTGCACTCCATGTACACGTGCACAAGGCACAAGCTTGGCCGGATTTGTGGAGTAATGGACTTAGGTCATGGGTGGTTACTTTTGAGGTGTGGGTAGTTTCTCAACTCCCGATTGGATCCTATCCCTTGATCTCCAACTCCCTAATGCATCTCAACCCTCCATCTCACTCTAGTTTATGTATAAATATCCCTCCCATTTCTCTATCTCTTTTACACTAAAATTTTCTAAGATTATTTTAAGAGAGTTATTTGTGAGTCTGTGTGTGGGAGCTTTTCTGTGGAGACGAGCAGCATTCCTGAGGAGCTCGGTGTGGAACAAAGGAGCAAGGAGTGCAGTACCGTATTGAAGAGTTTTGCGGGATTTCGTTATTTCTTCATATAAGGTGGGTGTTTCTCAGGACTTCTAATGTAGGAATGACACTATAATTATTATGATTGATACCATGTTACAAAAAGTGAATTGAATGCAGTAGAAATTGCTTGAACATGCTATTAATACTAAGGACGAGACTGTCGGTACAGTCGACTGCCATGTGAGTCAGCCGACTGGTACGAGACACTATTTTTTTTAATGTGCTGATAAACATGTGTGCAAATAGACATGATGGTGTGATTATTATATGTATATTTTTCCCTATGACACATATGATGGAGGGAAGGTAAATGAATGAAAAGAACTAATGGTGATTAATAACTTAGAATTGTCGGAGCAGTCGACTGATACTAGATTCAGCCGACTGGTACCGTACTTGAGTATGACTGTTTGGAAATTCCATGAATTGAGATATTCTATTTATGTAGACCTGGTATGATGACTTGGGATTCATATCTTCATTGTCGTAAGAAAGTATGAGCAATGTGAACGCATGTTTACAGTATTTTTCTCTAAAGAAAAGAGCATATTCGTAACTTGAAAATTCATGTTGTAATGTTACTGAACGATAAGAGACTCTGTCTATGAAACATGAGTTTATGTATACTGTTAATTGACTTCATGATGCAAGTGCACGAAGAACTGTAAATAATCTTTTAAATTGAAAATGGATCTGTCCAGTCGACCGAATGCGTGTAGCAAGTCGACTGATCTGGACATAGAATTGTGCTGTTGAAATCTCCAGGACAGACGACTGATGGATGAACAGTCGACTGTCATGAGGACAATATTGTGAACATGAAAAGTTGCGGGACAGGCGACCGGTGGTGTACAACAGTCGACTATCCCGAGCATTTATGATGAACCTGTATGTGACTGTATAAGTCGACTGGCGTTCTTCCAAGTCGACTGTACAGAGTGGACTTTGATATATTTGAATTCATGTTATTTACTGTTGGTAATGGTGAACTTTATGATTTAAGTCGATGGACTCTGTCTATGGCTGTATGAATTATGCGAAATGAATCGTAGATGAGAATTGAGAATTAAATGAAAATATGAAATGTGAAATCATGATGAGAAAGTCTGCGAGACTCTAAAATGAATGATGAGCTGATGATGCTCAATTGGATATTGTGAATTTGAAATTGAACGAAAGAGTAGCTAAGTCTCCCCGGCAGTGAAATGAAATGAAGTTGAGAAATAGACCAAGGTTGGTCATGTGAAATGAAATGATAAGTCCGGTTTGATGGAGAGGCTAACTCTAGAGCTTGATTTTTCATTCATGATTCTAATATAACTTTAATACATAGTGTGGAGGTGATGAAGGTGAGAGAAAAACATGAGTATGAGAGCTAGGGTACGGTGCGGGTATGTGAGCCGCAGAATGCATGCTTGATGAGTCAAGACATGGCGCGGGCACAACTCAGTAATGATCGGACTTTAGTCACGCTTATGGGATGTTTTGGTGACTGCAAGAGGATTGTGTTCAGGGAGGAGGCTGAATTGTCGCAGAATGCATGCTTGACGAGTCAAGACATGGCGCGAAATTCTACTCCAGGGGCCAGGATACATGCTTGTACTCATAGAATCATCTAGGATACTCACTGAAATTACAGAAGTAGAGTAAGTCATGGCTGGGGATTGAACCCTACAAAAATGAAGAACGATTAAGAGACTTGCCCTCGAACCTATGTAGTATGGGATGCATAGAATTCGAACAAGTGCGCATTAGTGTCATGTTAATTAAATAAATTTTATTAAGGATTAAGTGCACGATCACGACACGACATCATTAAAAGTTCCTTTTTGTTTTTACATGCTTACTATGAACAAGTTGTGATTTTGTTAAGAAATGAGATTCATTATACTGTTTCTGGCATAGAGAGGATGGCCATGTATAATTATCGTCGGTTGAATAAACTGACGTACCCACAGTTTTGTATGCAGGGTAAATTACATGTAAAGAGGAATGGATGCATAAAGAGTTCATCATGTTGTTGTTCATTATGTAAATGTTGTATATTTTGCTTTCGCTGTGTAAATTTAAATGTAAGATGTTGTAAACTCTGATGTAAAAAGAAAAGTTTGAATTTCCTTGTAAAATTGTACTCAAAGAAAGTGAAAAGATCCTGAAGAACATCTCGAATTCAATGATTTGGGATTCGGGGCGTTACAGAACTCCCCTCGCCGAGGTCGACCACAGCCCCATCGATGAGCTTGCCGCTCACCGAGCTCTCCACAATGCCGAACCGAACTCCCCTCGCCGAGGTCGACCACAGCCCCATCGACGAGCTCGCCGCTCACCAAGCTCTCCACAATGCCGCGTCGAACTCCCCTCAGAGAGGCGAGCTCCGAGGCCTCCTTCACGGGCTCCGTTCGTCACCGAGCTCACACCGCCGACGAAGCTTCGCCGATGTCAAGCTCCGACCACCTCCACTCCGAACTCCTCTCTTCTTCACTGCGCCAAAAACCCCATATCACTCCCTCTCCTTCATCGAAGTCGTCATCGCCTCATCAAGCTCCGCGAGCTCCCAACCTCGACTCCAAAAGCCCGAGCTCCGAGCTTCCCCGTCGACCTCCCTCGCGAGCTCCAATGTTGAGTCCCCTCCGTTCAGCTCCGCTGCTGAGGTCCACGAGCTCCGAGCTCGAACACGCTCTCGAGAGCTGACGAAGGACGAAGAAGAAAGATGGAGGAGAAGAAGCAGAGGCGAAGAAGAAGGAAAGAAAGAAGCAGAGAAGAAGAACAGAAGGAAAAAAAATGCCACGTGGCACCACGTGGAATCATCTCAATGGGTCGGCAGATCCAAGCTGACGAGCAGAAGTGCCGAACCGAGCGGACGAGGTACCGACCCTCGTATATGGAGAAAAAACCCGCCGACCCACACGATCTGTCCGATCGTCTCAACATTCGCGTCGCGACACGATCGACGCTGAGAAACGCGCCACGTGTCCAGAACGTGATCTGCCTTACGATACGCGCACATCTGATCATGATCGATGCTCAGAAACGCGCCACGTGTCCAGAAAATGATCTGCTTTGCGATGCACGCCATCTGATCACGATCGACGTCCAGAAACGCGCCACGTGTCCAGGTAATATTTAATTTATTTATTTATTTATTTATTTGTTTTACTTATTTAAAAAATCTGAAAAATAATTAAAAAATCAAAAAAAAAATTAATTAAAAATTCTAAAAATAATTATTAATTCAGAAAATTATTTTTTATTTCTGAAAAAAAAAATTATTTAATTAGAATAATTAATTAATATTTTTGATAATTAATTATTTAATTCGGAAAATGAATAAAAAATTCAAAAAAAAGAGAAAAAATTCAGAAAAATCTGGAAAAATCACCAAAAATCCAGAAAATTCTGAGGATATTTTTGGGCATTTTACAAGCCCAGAATAACACCGTTACACCCCGAGCAAGATCCAAACTCCCTTAAGAACACCGATAAAATCCCGTACGCCATTAGAACAGTAAAACTACTCCTCAAAGGCTAATCAAACTCAGTCTTCAGGAGTGGGGGGCTTGTGATATGGCTAAAAATAGGATTAAATTGGACCGTTCACATCGGACACGAATCTTAAAGCTCAGGAGTAAAACGGTAATTTCACATACAAATGGGTCCGAAACGGGTACTGGGTCTCCTTCTCACAGATCCAATAACCCGCAAACGGATCCACCTCAATTGGGTACGGGTCTCGACCCGATACAAACCCAGTCCGACAGGATAGAATTAGGGTCTCTGATTGAACCAAATCAACGGGCCTGATTCGCGACTATCCTCTCACCGGAAATTAAAGGATTACATTCCTAATCTGATTACGAGAATTTTACTCCTTATCAGATCACAGGAATTACATTCCTAATCTGATCCCTAAGGCGGATATAAATACCCCCCACCCATCTCCATTAAGAGGTAATCAATCTTTCACTAGTTTTTGCGCTCTTTCATAATCTTCTCTGAATACTGACTTGAGCGTCGAAGGGTGCGTCGCCGGAAACAACCCCGGTGTCTCGCACTTTTTGCAGGTGTACGGCGGTGCGACGATCAAACTCCGACGGAACAGGTATACAGGTTTGCTATTCAGTTTTCCTAAGAATCCACAAATACTACCTGTTTGCCCCCACACCAAATTTAGCGACAACAATTGTCAATCTACTAACTTTTGTATATAATTCTTGATGGTAATAATGAAATTTTCTTCAAACAATCCATGGCGATAATCAATACACACACAACTTAAATTTGATGATAGAACCACATACCATTTGCATATCAACATTTCAATCAATCAATTGGTCATTTTTCTAATTAAAGTGTACTCTTATTAATCTTTTTCATGCATCATTCTTTCAATTCACATCTAGCATGTTTCCTAATTAGAAATACGGAAAATTTACCTACCTTAATTGGAGAGAAATACAACTAGCAACGCCTTCTAAACAAATGTCCTTGCAAAAGAACGATCCCCCTCCTTGATGCGCGCACCCGAGCCTCAAGCACACCAAACCCGAGCACTCCCCTTGATAAAAGCCAGCCTTCCTCTTTGTTGCAAGCACAATCCCTCACAAACTCTCAATCTTTTACTCACTTAATAAACTACTAGATAATGTATTTTAGACTATAGGTTTGGAGAAAATAATAAGCACAAGAATAACTAGGCTAGGGGGGGTATTTATACTAAAAATCTAGAAAAATGGAAAGCTAAGATTAACTTAGGAGTTAGAAGCAAATGGCTAAGATTTAAGGAGGAGTTACACTAACCCACCATGATCAAGTAACCACCACCCATGACTCCACTCAAATTTTCCCTTTTCCCTCCAAAAGCTCCAAACCGGCCATGCTCATCATGTGCATTTTGCACGTGTACGTGCAATGCACGTGCATGCAACTTGGTCCCCATTTAAAAATTTGTACATTATATTTTACATAAAAATAATCTTTAAAATGTATTCTACATTACAAGTTGTATTTTAAAATAAAATAGCTCATGGGCTTTAGTTTATGGGCCAAAAATAATAGTTTATAAAAGAAAATAAATAAATTCAATTTGGGCTTTAAAAAGAAAGACTTTTTGTCTATTTGAAAAATGGCTCTACTTAAAAATAATTAAAGAGCACATGTATAAATGTCTATACTCATCATAATGAAAATCATTACCAAAAAAATATTGCACGTGCACACTACGTGCAAAATAAAATAATTTTCATTAAATGAAAATCGGGGTATTACACATCCAAATCCCAAGCTATAGGCACCTACCTGTAAAACATGAGGGTAGAGATAACCCTAACCCCCAAAACTACATGGGTCAGGCATAACGGTGTGAGTAACATAAAATAAATGCAGAATAAATAAACATAAGGTATAGAGTCATAAACAACATGTATCAACAGTAGTAACGAAAAGAAAAAGAAATAACAATAAATAAACTATGAAAACATCAAGTGAAACTAGACTAAGTGTCAAGTGTAGAAGAATGGGAAACAACATGCATAAAACCAAGTCAAGAAAATACCAATGCTATATGTTGACTCTCTAATGCATACTTGTCGGATTCTATGCATCCCACTCTACATAAGTCTGGTGCAAGCCCTTATCGTTCTCCACTTGATAGGGTTTAATCCCCCATTATGCAACTAATCCTACTACGATGACTAATACGAGATTTAGACATCTTGTAAGTATCGGTTCTCGCCCTTGGAATACTGGAGGTCAATCCCACCCGCGGATCATTCTGTGGCCCTTACGTCCATCGTCCCGGAAAACTGGAGATTGCCTCACTCCGCAGGTCATCCTGGAGCCCTCATTGCACAAACAACCCATGAGCGTCGCTCTCATTTTCGGAATACTGGAGATCAATCCCACTTCGCGGATCACTCTATGGCCCATACGTCCATCGTCCCGAAAAACTGGGAAATATCTCACTCCTTGGATCATCATGGAGTCCATAACTCACATTTGCACTCATTTCATCATATCGCCATCTAGTGTCTGTTCTTATCTTGTTAGGTTAATTAATTAATTACGAATCTCCTAGAGTTGGTGTACACTACCGGACTTAACTCAACCAATCAACAACACAGCCACAACTGGCCAAACCACAAAATCTCAACTGCCGGTGTCTAGGGACCCACACATCCTCTAGAACTCACAACTCATCCATCACACCAAAACTTTCAATAAAACTCACAAATCCATCATCAAAACATTTATAATAAGAAATTGCCAAAATTCAAATCCAATTAGTGTACTCATGAAATTCCAGAATTCAAATAAAATATTAAAACCATTAAATAGTAGAAATCATATTTTGAAGTCGTAGAATTTCATAAAACACCAATTCCTTTGAAAACCACAACTAGTTCACTTAATAAGGTCATAAAAATAGAATTAAAGTTCTATTATATATAAAATATAACTCTCTATAAAATACTGTAATCTGTAGTGAAAACATCATCTAAAATAGTAGAGCAATAATCCATAATATTGAGGAAATAACCGTTTAAAAAAAACGAAGAAAACTCAACAAAACGACTCAAAACAGAAGGTGTGGTCAACTGCCCAAATAGTTCAAAAACAGGGCAGTCGATTGCCCCTTTTGAATTTCTCAAAAATAGAATGGCGGTCGACCGCGACCTGCTATACAGCCAGGTTTGGAGTTGTGCATGTTTTGACTGATACGATGATTATACTTTGTAAAATCACAAATTTACAAGACCAATTTCCTGAGATGATCAAATATAACTTTTATAACATATAAGAGTTTATAAAACAAAGCAAAAACACATCAAGATCTCAAAAGAGCAATTTTTGACGAAATCTTCAAAACAGTCAACATGAATGAGTATATATGCATATAGGTGAGTTTAAGCATTAGTTTAAGCGTCGAAATTCATTGTATATAAGTAGGATCTTGTCTAGTTCAATCTCCGTACCAAAACAACTCAAATCCGATTGAAAACTTCACAAAACATCAACTTTTGACAATTCTTCAAATAGTATAAGTGTATATATATATATATAAATAAGTGTAGTTAAGTGTATGTTTGCATCAGTAACATCAAGAAACTCATTGTATATATGTAGTATGAAGTTCAAAACCACCTCAGTACCCAAAACAACTCAGATCTAATCGGAAACATCAAAACACCAAAAGCCCAATTTTCGGTCTGAACATAATCAGACCCGAAAACTCAAAACCCCTCTTTTACTTCAAATTGATCTTTTTTATTCGAAGTCTCTTCTTGTAATTCATTTAACTCATATACGATCACTCACAATAGTTTACCCATGAATATAAGCAATTTCGAACAAGTATTAATCAAGTTATACTCAACAAACATCAAGAACAATATGTATGTCTATATACACAGTAAATGTTAGGTTTTTGTTTACTTTTGCATTAAACAACATACAATCTCATCATAACAAGTCAAAATAGCAATTAGATGAATGGAAAAAACCTACTCATGATTTCTATTAGGTTCTTTAACAATCTCAAGTCATCTTTACGTAATTTTAATCATTAATAGCAAGGTTTTCATGAAAGATTCCATTTTTAACTCATCCTTCCATCCATAGTTCATTATATCAACATACAATCCCTAAAATTCTTTCTAATAGGCAAATCATCACATACAACATGTATAGAACAATACAAAATAAATATATGTTACTCACCTTATTGAAGAATCAACCGAAGATAATAAAGAAAATAAGAAAATCCCTCCTTTCGCAAGAAAACCAAGATCCTCGCTTTGAAACTCCAAGAAAATAATAATAAAGAAATCTTTTTGTGTTGTGCAGCAAAGAGATGGTTGCACCTCACCTTTAATAGGCTGGAAATAGGGATTTTAGGGTTTGTAAGTAGATTTGCAAAGTATCTCTTTTAATATATCTTTACATATATAAATCCTTATACTTAAAAATTAGATCAAACCAACTTAATTTGTATTTAAAAACAAAACCAACACTCCAGATCTGGCCGACACTTTTGTAAAAACCAGAAAAATGAAATTGTACTTTTTTCCCTCTAAGTGGCAATTTTGCAAAAAAAACCCTTCTTTATCAAAACTTGCAAAATAAACCAAATTTATTTTTAAAAAAATTTAAAATCTCTACCTCTGAGTTGACTAGGAATCATGCTCAGCCGAAAAATCCAAAAATCTGGAGTTTTCACTCCAAGTGGTAATTTTGCACAAAAGTCCCTCTTTTTGTAATATTTGCAAATAGGTCAAATTAATATAAAAAAAAACCAAAAAATTCACAAATAATACCTACTAATAAATAATATATTTTTTAATTAAAATTTATGACTTTTAATTTCCTAGAAAATATTTTTACAAGATCCACTTAAATTCCATATTTGCAAAAACACCATATTTGTTTAAATCTTTACCGAATCAACTCTAAATAAAATTTAAATAGGTTTTATTTTCAATGATGACCATGGAAAGCCCAAAAATCAGTAAAAATGAATTTTCATTATTTGTTTGAGATCCAAACGGCTTTTTACATAAAAGCCCCTCTCTTTCGAAGTATTTATAAAATAGTTTATTTACTCATAAAAATCCCAAAATTTAGGATATACTTAACTATAAATAGTAGAATGTATCCAAAAATTTAAAATGGGAGATTTGTACCCAAAAAATATTTGCACTTGTTTTGCACATGTAAAATTGAAAAATTCATAAAATTGTCAAATAAATTCAAATAAATTTGAAAATTAAAATATTATAAATAAATGAGGAAAATAAATCATTAACCATAAAATTTTAAGAATTCAAAATTTCCTAACTCTGCACGTGTGTTGCGTTGCACGTGCAAAATTGCAATTTCAATAAAATAGTCAAAATAGTCAATTTTATCAATATAATATTATTTAGTAATGCAAAATAAATTATTTTATTTTGCGGAGTGTTACAGTCTCAAAAGTAGTCTTCAGGATATTCAGGGGGAACATCCGAATCTGATTGTACCCCTAGTTAGCATCCATGAAGCTGAGGAGCTCGTACCCAGACGCTGCATCGATGGGGGCATCGATGCTTGGGAGGAAAAAGGGATCCTTTGGGCATGCCTTGTTGAGATCTGTGAAATCATTGCAGATACTCCACTTGCCACTTGATTTCTTGACCATTACGACGATGGCCAACCACTTCAGATAGTTGACCTCTTGAATGAAGCGGGTGGAATGGAGCTTCTCCATTTCCTCTTTCACCACCTACTGCATCTCAGGGGTGAATTTTCGATGCCTCTGCTGCACTGGCTTGGAGTCCCGATGGAAGCTCAACTTATGCATAATGAGATATTCCGAGATCCCGGGCGAATAGGTCTATGTTCTGCCGGATGCGGCAGATGACGTCCTCTTTGAGGACATGGGGGATTGACTTTCTTACTTGGAACCATTTAGGTGTGTCTGCCTCGGAGAAGGGGACCTCCTCTAGTTCGTCCACAAACTCAAAGCCGATTGAACTCTGGTCAGACAGGAGTTCGATTGCGTTGAGAATGAGGGCCGAGCCCCCCACCATGGTTGTGTAGCAAGCTTGGGCAGCCTCTTAGTTTTCCTTGAGGACCCTAACCCCAGACTTAGTGGGAAACTTCATCCTCATGTGGTAGGTCGAGGGCACTGCCTAGAAGAAGCGAAGCCGAGACATCCGAGGATGGCATTATAAGCAGCTTTGACATTTACCACCATGAAGTCCATTGCCACGGTCTGGGAGGTCGAGGAATTCCTAACGGTGACGTCCAAGGTGATGATCCCCTCGATCTGAACCGGAATGCCTGAGAAGCCGTGAAGGGTGTAGACCATGGGCTTTATCCTTTTCTGGTATAGCTTCAACCCCTCTAAGGCGGTAAGAAACATGATATTAACCGAACTCCCATTATCCACAAGAATAAGGCGGACCTCGTGGTTGGAAAGGCTAAGGCTGGTAACCAAGGCATCACAATGAGGAACCCAAACACCTTTGAGATCCTCATCCAAGAATGAGACTGACAGTCCATGGACTCGAGGAGGAAGGTGGTTGTGGACCAAATTGACTTTCCAGATGAAAGCCTTACGGGAGGAGTTTGAGTCTCCCCCAAT
The DNA here is from genome assembly GCA_017893485.1 of Hemerocallis citrina. Lineage (NCBI taxonomy): Eukaryota > Viridiplantae > Streptophyta > Magnoliopsida > Asparagales > Asphodelaceae > Hemerocallis > Hemerocallis citrina. Next base: position 152,635,886 of record CM030362.1, read on the forward strand.
GGGTCCACCGTGGATGCCGTGGAGGATGGCCATCCTTTCAGAGCCCTGAGGTTCGGACTCAACTTCTGGACGCTTGTTCGCACCTCGTAGAGGAGGAAAGGCTCTGGGGTCGTCTCGAGTGAACTTAGACAGGTACCCTCTCCGAATGAGGGCCTCAATTTCATTTTTAAGAGCATGACAATTTTCGATCTCGTGGCCATGATCTCGATGGAACTGACAGTAAAACCTCCTATCCCTTTTCTTGTTATTATTGTTGGATCGCCATGGGTGTTGGGTCAACCCCTCCTCCTCCACCTCCATGAGGATGGCGGAGACACTCATGTTAATGGGGTGAATTTCTAAAAGTGAGGGATTGGAGGTGGACGCCTCTGCTCGGAGGTATCCTTATGAGCTTTCTGCGGGGCATTTGAACTGTCCATCTTCCTTCTCCCCTTGGCTAGGGATTCTTTCCAACCCCATGGGTGCATGGACTCTTCTACCCTGATGTACTTCTCACTTCAGAAAAGTAGGTCATAAAAATAGGTGGGTGGCTTCTTAGCCAAGGAGGTGTTCAATGGATCATTGCAGACATTGTGTCGAAAGGCAACTACCGCGACCCCGACATCGAAGGAGGATATAGATCTAGTCTCGGTTGTGAACCTCTAGACAAAATCTAGAAGGGACTCCCCATCTTTCTGCTTGAGGTCCAGTAGGGAGGTGCTCGTCTTCTCAGCCTTGTGGCTGGTTACGAAGTGAGCGAGAAAGCTCTCCTCTAGTTGATCAAAGGAGAAGATCGAGTTTGGGGGGAACTTGGAGTACAATTCTCGTGCAGGCCCTCGAAGCGTGGCTGGGAACGCTTGGCATAGGAGGGGATCTGAGGTGCTGTGAATTATCATGAGGGTCTTGAAACCGTGAACATGATAAGCAGAATCTGACTGCCCATTATAGGTTTCAAATGCAAGTGGCTTGAAACTCCTTGGGACCGGCGCTTCAAGAATATAGGTGGAGAAAGACGGCCAAATTTGGCGGTATCCCTTATGGTACTGCTTCTCGCCTTCCCCTATCTCGGCGAGGCGATCTTCCATCTCTTGTAGCCGCTTGAAGACGGCGTTCTCTCATTTCCCGTATCGGGTCGACCCGTAGGACTCCCCATGCTCGATTTCCTCGAAACAGAGATTATCCGTGCGATGTTCGCTCCTAGGACCGCCTTGGAGGGCCTGGAGGACTTCGTTCCAAAACTCTTGGAACTTAGCCCACGTCACATGCCCCCCTTCTCCGTTGTCGTTAGGGGTCGGCGGTCTCTTGGGGAGCAGCTGTGCTCCTTCACCTGACTGTGGGATGAGTGGTGGCTTTGGCTTGGCGGATGACCCGAGGGTGCTTTATTCCGAGAGCAGTTGAGGCGATGGTGAAGGTCTTCTTCGTTCTGTCTATTATTGGTGGCGTTTCAAAGATATGAAACAATTGGACGTTCGGTCTTTGGTGCGACTGAGCTGGATGCGCTCTGAACTGGACTCTCGGGTCCTCGACCTGCTGATGTTGCGAACCCTGAGTGGTCGAACGACCACGGGATGGAGGAGGAGGAGGAGGAGGGGGAAGATGGGGTGGGGGGGGTTCGGCATTACTCTAGTGGTAGTTGTCCTCTTGGCTTTGGGAGCCATGGAAGAAGATGATTACTAGGTAGGATCCAAGGCAGAGGCTACATCTGTCTGACTTTTCATAGACTGTGCCAATTTGATGCTGCTATTTTTTGGTGTGGGAGCTATAGATAATGAGTTCTTTTGATGAGAGGGAAGAGCATATCTCAGTCGTAAATCCAATCCTGGTGAGAGGTTGATGTGTGTTTGGGATATGTGGATCTGATGGTGGTTGCGCCGACCCTTGGCTGCCGAATACCTACAAAAAGCTTTGAAACGTCCGGAGTTTTCCCGATGACAGGCCCTCCGACGATCAAGTCAGTCAGTGGAGAAGGAGACTAGGGTTTAGAGGTGAAAGAGTCATTACCTTGCAACTGAGGAGGGAGATTATTATTTATAGGCAGAGAGAGGGACCCTTAGTGAACCGGATTGACCCTCTTCTGTGGTCCGAATTGAAGTGGTGGGTATGCCGATGACCCACTGGTAGTATATGCATGTCTTTAGGGATCTCCGGATCTGTTGGGACCGGATGGTTCAGATGGGCTGGATTTTTACCTACATCAGAACTCAGGAGGAATATGAGAGATTTTTAGTGGCAAAATACTGATTACCTGGTTTCTATGGTGGTCATGAGGTATTTATAGTCGTTTTGGTGGTCAGTTTCAAGATAATGATTTATCTCTATTTCCCGGTGTTTTGGATTGAATTTGTTATCTCTTCTACGAGATAAAGGTGGTTGTGGAGATTGAGTTAAAACTCTTCTCATGATAAGAGATATAGTTTTTAATTCATCTCTTATGAATAATTATGAGTTTAAATCATATTTAAATAATCATAGACTCATTCATATCAGGTTGTTATGACAAACCAATAAGATAATCCGTTTTGGGCTATTGGGCTTGAAAGAGGCATAATTTCCGTCTACGAATCCGTTTCTAGTGAAAATTATTATTTTACCTCTGAGAACTTTAAGATTCGTACCGATTTGGTTCAATTTTTACCCATATCAGATTCCCTTTTAGGTGTCCTGTCCATGAGGACATCCAGAAGTCACACATGTTGTTAACTTCGGTACCGTACTTGACGAAGCTGAGAGAAGATCGCCAAGAGATGTTACTTTTTGCAGTAGGCCGAGAGATCTGAAAGATCCAACTTTGATTGTGTACGCCATGGTAGATCAGTTCCAAGCAGTACTGGACTGGAGAAGAATAGGGGGTCACAGGTTGACGACATGAAGTAAATTCTTTTTCCACCGTAATTCAATTGCAATTCGTTTTAAGATGGTTCACAAAATGAAAATCGTCCTTAGGAGATTGGAGGAAATTATTGACGAGAAGAGAAAGGTTCCATTTGGAAAAGAGGCATACAGAAGATAGTCATACATAATGAGAAACATATTCATTCTTTATTGAAAATAAAGTCTATGGAAGAAATGACGAGAACAAAAAAGTAATTGTTTGTTTTGACAAACAAACATAGTGATAAAGATCTAGTGGTTCTGCCAATAATTAGGTTGGGAGGATTTGGTTAAACAACAGTAGTTCAGCCGGTTTATAAAGGCAAGAAGATAATAGAGCATTTTTATTTTCAAATCTTGGTCTCAAATCCATGTATCTCAAACCCTAATTTTTAGCCATGGCGAAGAACAAGCACACTGAAGTCACCGCTCCTAACAATGTGGTATCAGACCCAGCCGCTCAAGACGGCGATGCTAGAGATGTTGGAAGCTCGTCAATGGTGGAAGCGGAGATCCAAGAAATGAAGAGCCAAATGGCGGTGGTGCAAACTCAAATGGAATTCGTTGTGGAACAACTCAGGGAGATGGCTATTAATCGCAAGCAACCATTAACATCGATTCCATCGGCTATTCCGATTCCTAGTGCATCAAAAGAGGTAGCCAATTCCAACCCAACAAGCCCTAACTTCATTTTGGATATGGTAATTTTGCAAAACTCTGGTCAAAACGGAGTTCGCTGTGTTTGTGGAGATAGATCCCACGGAATGGATTTAAGGAGCTGAACAATTTTTAGAATTTTATGAGATTGATGATAGTCAGAAATTTAGATTTGTTTCACTCAATTTAAACGGGAAATCAACTCAATGGTCCATAAGACATAGTAAGAACATGAAAAATATAATCATATGGCAACAATTCTTGGAGGAAATGATCACTAGATTTAGATCCACTGAATTTCAAGATTATGTGGGTACTCTTTCAAAGCTTAGTCATAAGGGGTATTTGGAGATATACTTTCAAGAATTTGATAGGTTGTCAAACTTTATAGAATGGTGGACTGAGAAACATTTTCTTAATACATTCTTGAGTGGATTCACAGATAATTTAAGGTGGGATATTAAAGTTCAAAGACCTAAAAATGTCAATGAGGCTTTAGGGTTGACAAGGGGTTATGAGGAAAAATTACAATGTAATAGAAGATTTACAAAATCAACTTTTGTGTCAAAGGTTTCTGCACCCAGCTTTAGTTCAAAAGGTCCGGAGTTACCTCACACAAATCCAGCCATGCGAAAGCAGTTATTACCTTATGTGCTCAAGGAGAGGTAAGCAAAATGTTTATTCTTTAACTGTGATGAGAAATATTTGCCTGGACATAGGTGTAATTCACAAAAGTTTTTCTTCTTTGAATGTTTGATCATGATGAAGAAGACGGAGACTTTGAAGACTGTGCAGGTGAGGAAATGGCCACTGGCATGGGTATGGAAGCTGAGAGTCGCAGGATATCTTAGCATGCTTTTAGAGGGTCTTCACACTATCCCCAAACCGTGAGAGTGAAAGGAAGGATCAAGGGAAGAGAGGTGAATAATATGATCGACACTGGCTCTACTCACAATTATATAGACCCCCATACTGCTATTACAACTGGGTTACAAATCTTGACTGAGCCCATGTATAAAGTGACAGTGGCTAATAGTGAAGTAATGCAGAGTGAAGGGAAGATAGATAATGTTGTCTTCACAGTACAAAGGGTCAAGTTAACTGCAGAGCTATTGATCTTGCCCTTAGGTCCTTCCCAGATGGTGGTTCTAGGAGCACACTGGTTGAGATCCTTGGGTGGAGTGACTATGGATTTTAATAGTTTAACAACGAAATTTATGTTACCAGGGAAGTGGAAGATTCTACAAGGCATTAAAGATGGCAGATTACAGATAATTAATGCTCAAGAGCTTTCCTAAAGCATTGGAATATTCATGCCAGGCATCCATGCTACAATTACAGAGTAGTGAAGAGCAGAATAGTGTTAAAACTCTATAATGAGACAGGCGGAGTTTCTCTCCATGGGTGTACAGGATGACAGCATTAAGCAGGTTTTGAAGAAATTTCCAGAGGTCTTTACCACTCAAATCATCAGGCCTCCAAGTGTGGAATGTGGATCATCAGATTCCTTTGATTGAGGGACAGAAGCCAGTATGCATAAGACCATACAAACATGCTTACTACCATAAAAATGAGATAGATAAGCAGGTGAAGGAGATGCTCGACTCTGGGCTAATTAGAAATGTAGTACCCCGTATTTTTTAAATACTATTTTTGAGATCTGAAAATAAATTAAAATGATTTTTTTGGAGATTTAATAAATATTTTCTGAAGATTTATATTTTTACACGTGCAAAACACGTGCAAATGTTTTCTTGAAAAGTTAAAAAGTCAAAATTATTTTGTGAAAAATCATTATTTATTATTTTAGATTAATTGTAATTTTTCTAGATTTTTCTGATATTTATTGGACCTATTTGCAAATATTATAAAAAGAATGACCTTTTTGCAAAATTGTCATTTTGAGGGATGAAAGTACAAAATTATTTTTCTAGACTTTTTAATCAGTGCCGGCTGGAAATAAAGTGTTTATTTTGTTTTTAAATCTCAATTAAATTGATTTTACCAAGTTTCCAAGTATAGGAATCTATTTATGTAAAGATATATTTTAAAGGGATTATTTTGCAAATGTGTTTAAAAACCCTAATTCTCCTATTCCGGCTATTTAAAAGAAGTGGAGTGCAGCCGTCTTTCGCTGCACAACACAAAGGTTTTATTATTTTTACTTTCTTGGAGATTTAAAGAGGAGATCTTGGATTCTTTGCAAAGGAAGGATTCCTCGTCTTGCTTTGTTATATTCGTTTGATCTCTCCAACGAGGTGAGTGATGTAAATTGTTTTGTTGTTTTGTTTTATGTATGTAGTATGTGGTGTTTCATCTATTAGAAAGCATGCTAGGGTTTGGTATGAATATGTATGTTGGATGGATGATAAAATTGGATCTTTGAGAAAAACCCTAGTTGTTGTGAGTAGAATTGTATGTGGATGATTTTGGATTGTAAGAGAACCTAATATAAATTTTGAGTAGGCTATTTCTTTTAGATTTATTGCTGATTTGATTGAGTATGACGGATGTTATGCATTAATTGATTAAAGAAGAGATTTTTGGACTATTGGTGAGTTGGATGAATGCAACTTGGCCATTGATATGGCTAAAAATGGGATTGGGCCGTTCAAATCAGACACGAATCTTAAAGTTCAGGGGTAAAACGGTAATTTCACCTACAAACGGGTTTAAAATGGGAACTGGGTCTTTCTTCAAGATCCAATAACCCATGAACGGATCCACCTCAACTCGGTACGGGTTTCAACCCGCAGCGAACCCAGTCCAGCAGGGTAGAATTAGGGTTTCTGATTAATACTAATCAACGGCCCTGATTCACATCTATCCTTTCACTGGGGATTAGGGATTACATTTCTAATCTGATAACAGGGATTACATTCCTTATCTGATCACAGGGATTACATTTCTAATCTGATCCCTAAGGCGACTATAAATATTCCCCATCCACCACCATTAAGAGGTAATCAAAACTTTTTCAGTTTAAAGTTTTTGCTTAATCATTCAGATTACTGACAAGAGCGTCGGAGGGTGCATTGTCGGGATCCATCCCGGTGTCTCTCACTTTTTGCAGGTTCGCAGCAGCGGCAAGAGACCAAGTCAACAAATTGGTAAAGGTCAACAGGTCAACATGTTTGCTTTATCGTTTTCTCCAAGAATCCACAAATTCATATGTTTGCTCCCACACCAAAATTAGCAGCAACAGATTGGCTCCGTCTGTGGAAAACGAAAAAGCAACCCGACCTAACTTCATCAACGATACTAGTTTCAAGCCATGCATCCAAAATAGAAGGAGAAGGCAGCGGTCTCCAACCGAAGAACCACTTCTCTTCCTCCTCTCCCTCCTCCGGTTCAAGGTGCTCCTACTCAACAGGCCCCTTCAGGGTCTCGGGAGGCTGCCCAGGGGGGCTCCCGTCAGAGTCGTCCGAAGCAACATCCTCCTCATGACCAAGTCACGGGTCCCAATCCTTTAGTTGAATCCCTGGCTTCTCAAAGCCCTCCCGAGCGGGATCTTCGTCAAGTAATTGCCGACCGCCAAAAGGGGGTCGACCTTAGAACTCGCCTGAATGGATGGCGAGCCCTTGGTCGATTCCATCAACCCGAGAACTCGGGGGCTTCAAGAATCCGAACCCCCCGACGACCGAGGACTAGAAGATCCCCACCCCCGAGGAGGCAAAGAGAGTCCCCTCAGCGTCATCGGCGGAGAACTCATTCTCTAGTAAGCCGAGCCACACATAGGGACCGCCAAGCTGAAGAGGCACCAGTCACAAGGGCAGATCTTTAAGACTTCCAAGCCACAGTCTTAAGGGCCCTCAATATCGCCCCAAAGAACGACCAGAGGCCTCCTACTCATGAGCCAGCTAGGAGCCACCGCCTTCACACTCTCAGTCCTCGTCCTTCTCCAAGCTACCATCGCCGCAACCCCAGTCCATCCTCGTACGAAGATGAGTCCCAGGGCTCGGCAAGATATGATCAAAAAGAAGACTCAGTCTACCGCCGTCTCCACGAGATAGAGAGGCGCCTCGGTCGAATTGACAAGGAAGAAGAGCAACGGGAGATAAACCTCCGCCCGAGCCGACCTCCATTCTCCCGCACCATCATGGAGGCCCCCATCCCAGAAAACTTCAAGCCTCCTCACTTCGAGACGTATACCGGGGAATCGGACCCCGCAGATCACAAGAGAGTTTCAAAACTCTCATGATAATCCACCATGCTTCATACGCCCTCCTCCGCAAGATCTTTCCTGCCACGCTGAAGGAGTCTGCGCGAGAATGGTACTCTCGACTCGCCCCGGCCTCCATCTTCTCATTCGATCAGTTCGAAGGGCTCTTCTTTACTCATTTCGTGAGTAGCCGCCGGGCCGAGAAAACAAGTGTATCTCTGGTGACCCTCAACCAAGAAAAGGGTGAACGCCTAAGGGATTACGTTCGACGCTTTACCGCCGAAGCCCGGTCCATTCCCTCCCTCAACCAGTCAGTAGCCTCTGCCGCATTCGAGCGCAACGTCATTAATGCCAACCTCAGGGCATCCCTTGCCAAGAAGCCTCCTTGGGACTTCTCAGAGCTCCTACTTAGGGTGGAGAAGTACATACGGGCGGAAGAGGCTCTCAATCCCCTTGCTCTTGAGGAGACATCTTCCGGGAACAAACGGAAGAACACAAGTGAAGAGGGGTCCCAAAAATTCCAGAAGGACAGTAATGGCCAGCGCCGCTCGACTCCACGTTTTGAGAAGTTTACCCCCCTCATTGCTAATATATCAGAAGTTCTTATGGAGGTGGACAAGGAAGGACTACTCCGCGCTCCCCCTAGAATGAACACCCCTGGCAAGAAGAGGAACAAAGATAAGTGGTGCCGCTTTAACAGGGACCACGGCCACGACACGGATGATTGTCGGGCTCTCAAGGAGGAGATCGAAGAACTCATATGGCGGGGGCAACTAACCAAGTTCGTCCAAAAAGAGGGGGCCGAGCTCCCCTCCTGAGGAGCCAACAAATGAACAGAAAGGCCCGCCGAGCTTCAAGACTCAGCTCCTCCCAAGAGGTCTTCACCTTATTGTAGAAGTAGGATCTTGATGTTCAATAAGGCCGATGCTTGTAACTCGGCCAATAGCATGTAATAATGGCTCGCCCTATTGAAGCAGCCGCTCAGTTCATCTCAATAAAACTTTGCATTTTATCATTGAAAATTATTGCTCTTGCCTCTTCTCTATCTCTTCAAGTCACATCTACGACTCGTCAAATGGTGAGTTCGGAGTCCAGCTTCTTCTACATGGCTGCTCCCGCAACTCACTAAGCTCTAGCAACGAGTTCGGAGTCCAACACTTGGCTCGATTCCGCTTCAAATAACTTGCTCTTCAGCAAGTTAGAAGTGGTTCGCCATTCGGAATTGCTCCTACACCTCGTTAGCCCTCTCTTAAACGACGAGTTCGGAGTCCAACACTTGGCTCGATTCCGCTTCAAATAACTTTCTCTTCAGCAAGTTAGAAGTGGTTCACTATTCGGAACTGCTCCCACAACCATTGATACTCTCTTAAACGACGAGTTCGGAGTCCAACACTTGGCTCGATTCCGCTTCAAATAACTTGCTCTTCAGCAAGTTAGAAGTGGTTCGCCATTCGGAACTGCTTCCACAACCGTTGATACTCTCTTAAACGACGAGTTCGGAGTCCAACACTTGGCTCGATTCAGCTTCAAATAACTTGCTCTTCAGCAAGTCAGAAGTGGTTCGCCATTCGGAACTGCTCCCACAACCGTTGATTCTCTCACTTAAACAGCGAGTTCGGAGCTAAAACTCTCTCCTAGAGTTCCTCCTCACACACGTCTCACAAATGGCTCTCTCCCATAGCCGAGCTCTTCACTCTGCTTGCCTCCAAGGCAGCGGACCTCTTCTCAACGAGTTCGGAGCACAACTCTCTCCTAGAGTTCCTCCTCAAACTCGTCTCACAAATGGCTCTCTCCCAGAGCCGAGCTCTTCACTCCGCTCGCCTCCAAAGCGGACCTCCTCTCAACAAGTTCGGAGCACAACTCTCTCCTAGAGTTCCTCCTCACACTTACCTCACAAATGGCTCTCTCCTAGAGCCCAGCTCTTCATTCTGCTCGCCTCCAAAGTGGACCTCCTCTCAACGAGTTCGGAGCACAACTCTCTCCTAGAGTTCCTCCTCAAACTCGTCTCCCAAATGGCTCTCTCCCAGAGCCGAGCTCTTCACTCCGCTCGCCTCCAAAGCGGACCTCCTCTCAACAAGTTCGGAGCTGAAGCTCTCCCCTAGAGTTGCTCCTCAAACTCGTCTCACAAATGGCTCTATCCCAGAGCCGAGCTCTTCACTCCGCTCGCCTCCAAAGCGGACCTCCTCTCAACAAGTTCAGAGCACAACTCTCTCCTAGAGTTCCTCCTCACACTTGTCTCACAAATGGCTCTCTCCTAGAGCCGAGCTCTTCACTCCGCTCGCCTCCAAGGAGGACCTCTTCTCAACGAGTTCGGAGCTCACAACTCTCCCCTAGAGTTACTCCTCAAACTTGTCTTCCAGGTGGCTCTCTCCCAGAGTAGAGCGCTTCCCTCCGCTCCTTCTAATGCGGACCTCTTTTCAACAAGTTCGGAGCTCACAACTCTCCCCTAGAGTTGCTCCTCAAACTCGTCTTCAAGATGGCTCTCTCCTAGAGTCAAGCTCTTCGCTCCGCTCGTCTCCGAAGCGGACCTCTTCTCAACAAGTTCGGAGCACAACTCTCTCCTAGAGCTCCTCCTCACACTCGTCTCACAAATGGCTCTCTCCCATAGCAGAGCTCTTCCCTCCGCTCCTTCTAATGCGGACCTCTTCTCAACGAGTTCGGAGCTCACAACTCTCCCCTAGAGTTGCTCCTCAAACTCGTCTTCCAGATGGCTCTCTCCTAGAGTCGAGCTCTTCGCTCCGCTCGTCTCCGAAGCGGACCTCTTCTCAACAAATTCGGAGCACAACTCTCTCCTAGAGATCCTTCTCACACTCGCCTCACAAATGGCTTTCTCCCAGAGCCGAGCTCTTCACTCCGCTCGCCTCCAAAGCGGGCCTCTTCTAAGCGAGTTCGGAACTCAAAACTCTCCCATAGAGTTGCTCCTTGCACTCACTTCAAAGAATGGGTCTTCCCATGGCTCGTACGAGGATCTTCCTAGCGCATCTTCTCCACCCCTAGGAGTAGAGCTCCTTTCAAAAATCTCCAAAAACAGAGAGCACATCACCAGGCTTCGGAGCTCTTCACCTCTCCCATATGCCGACCCCTTTCCTCGTCGAGCTCTGACCCCTCCTCCGTCGTCGAGCTCACCTCAATAAGCTCTGCCATGGTCGAGCTACCGAGCCGAAGGGACGAGGTACCGACCTCCACATATGGAGAAAAATGATGCCGAGTCAGTTTCACTGTCAGATCGTCTCAAAAAACATGCTAGAACATGATGAAGGCTCAGATCGCGTCACGTCTCCACAAAACGACAAGATAACGTTTTCTCGAAATTTGAGCCTCTTTTTTCGTGATTCGTGTCACGATCATGATCAACCATCCGGATCGAGCCACGTAGCTCAGTCTACAATCCGAGCTACTGTCCTACCGAACTACCGAGCCGAGTGGACGAGGTACCGACCTCCACATATGGAGAAAAATGCCGTCGAGCTAGTTTCACCGTCAGATTGTCTCAAAATTTGTGCTAGAACATGATGAACGGTTCAGATCGCGCCACATCTCCACAAAACGACAAGATAACGTTTTCTCGAAATTTGAGCCTATTTTCTCGTGATTCGCGCCATGATCGTGATCAACCATCCAGATTGAGCCGCGTAGCTCGGATCTGAAATCCGAGCTACCAATCTACCGAACTGCAAAGTGGCGAAAAATGTGCCTTAAAATCTGTGCTCAGATTCGCCGAACAAGCAAGCAGATAAAGAGGAAGAAAGAAAAAGAGGCTAATGGGTCAGGGTCGGATCCGATACCCACGATCCGACCCATACCCTTCTTGGCTTCTTCATTCTTCTCCTTCTTCTTCAGCACCTTCCCGCCAAAACCAAAAAAAACCAGCTTGTCATCTTCAAGCTCTACGCCGAACCCACCATGGTCGAGCTCCATCTTCAATGCCGAAATCACCCCCTTCGTTGCCAAACTCCGACGAGCTCTTTTACCATGCCGAGCTCCTACTTCTTCGCCGAGCCTCGCCATGGCATCAAGCTCCGTCACCGAGCTCGACCCAATCACCTTCCCGAGCTCCCTCCATCGTCGAGCTCTGTCGTCCAAGCTCCGAACCCATCGCCATGCCAAGCTCCACTTCCAACGAGCTCCCTCCGTCGTCTAGCTCCATCATCGAGCTCCAAAACCCAACACATCGACGAGCTCGAAACGTTTAACACTGCGTCGAGCTCCCCATCCCGAGCTCGAATCCATCACCAACTGCCTCCGACGCCGAGCTCACACCTCCATCTCCATCAAACCCAAACTCGTCATCTTCAAGCTCCGAGCTCGCCTCCATTCCTCGCCACCTCCACTGACAAGCTCTTCCTCACCGACGCTCGACCTGCCGAGCTCAAGCAACACCGACGTCGAAGCTCCACTGTGCCGAGCTCTCCCTCCTTCACTCGTCGAGCTCCTTCGTCGAAGCTTCGACCACCTCCATGGCCGAGCTCCGAGCCAAATAACGAGCCGAACCCACTGTCGAGCTCACAACCTTCACGAAGAACCCATCTTCTCCGTCGTCGAAACTCGAGCCTCCTCATCGATGCTTCGCCAGAGCTCCGAGCCCACCTCGGCTGCGGGCTCAAACGAAGAGCTCCGTCACAACTTCAACCTCCCCTCGTCGACCTCCACTTCGTGAAGCGCCAACTGCCGAGCTCGCCATCCAATCTCCTCGCCGATGCTGAGCTCGAGCCATCCCCTCGCCGAGCTCCTCATCGAGCTTCAACTCCCCCCTTCGATGAGCTCCTCTCCGATGTGAGCTTCCCTCGCTGTTGAGGTGTGGCCAAAGTTGAAGGGGGCGAGGTGTGAAAAAGAAACAGTGCAGAGGAGGAGGAAGCGAAGAAGAAGAAGAAGAAAGAAGGAAAAAAAAAGATATATATGCCACGTGGCATTGCCACATGGCGACAACTCCAACACTTCGACAATAGCTGAGGTGCCGAGCCGAGTGGACGAGGTACTGACCTTGAAATTGGAGAAAAAACCCGCTGACCCATACAATCCGTCCGATCTTCTCAAAAATCGAGCCACGACACGATCGACGCACAAAAACGCGCAACGTGTCCAGAACGTGATCTACTTTGCGATACGCTCACATCTGATCATGATCGACACTCAGAAACACGCCACGTGTCCGGAGCATGATCTACTTTGCGATGCGCGCCATCTAATCACGATCGACGTCCAGAAATGCGCCACGTGTCCAGGTAATATTTAATTTATTTATTTATTTATTTATTTGTTTTAATTATTTAAAAAATTCGAAAAAAATAATTAAAAATTCTAAAAATAATTATTAATTCAGAAAAATTATTTTAAAATTCTGAAAAATATAATTATTTAATTAGAATAATTAATTATTTAATTCGGAAAATGAATAAAAAAATTTTAAAAAATGAGAAAAAGTTCAAAAAAATCTGGAAAAATCACCAAAAATCTAGAAAATTCTAAGGATATTTTTAGGTATTTTACAAGTCCAGAATAACACCGTTGCACCCCGAGCAAGATCCGAACTTCCTTAAGAACACCGATAAAATTCCGTACGCCATTAGAACAACAAAACTACTCCTCGAAGACTATAAAACTCAGTCTCCAGGAGTGCGGGCTCGTGATATGGCTAAAAATTCTATTAAATCGGGGCCGTTCAAATCGGACACGAATCTTAAAGCTCAGGGGTAAAACGGTAATTTCACCTACAACGGGTCTGAAATGGGAACTGGGTCTTTCTTCAAGACCCAATAACCCATGAACGGATCCAGCTCAACTGGGTATGGGTTTCAATCCGCAGCGAACCCAGTCCAGCAGGGTAGAATTAGAGTTTCTGATTAATATTAATCAACAGCCCTGATTCACATCTATCCTTTCACTGGGGATTAGGGATTACATTCCTAATCTGATCATAGGGATTACATTTCTTATCTGATCACAGGGATTACATTTCTAATCGGATCCCTAAGGCGACTATAAATACCCCCCAACCACCACCTTAAGAGGTAATCAATACTTTTCCAGTTTAAAGTTCTTGCTTAATCATTTAGATTACTGACAAGAGCGTCGGAGGGTGCGTCGTCGGGATCCATCCTGGTGTCTCACACTTTTTGCAGGTTCACAGCAGCGGCAAGAGACCAAGTCAACACATTGGTGAAGGTCAACAGGTTTGCTTTATCGTTTTCTCCAAGAATCTACAAATTCATCTGTTTGCTCCCACACCAAAATTAGCAGCAACAGCCATGTAAATGATAAATTTGCTTGGATCAACTATTGAGAATAGTTGAGTTTGAGTTTGAGGAATTTTGAAAATGAGTAATCGATTAAAAGACCATGTCTTGAGGATTTGAGTTGTGATGACTAATATTAGGGATTGATACATTTTTTTGATTTAATTTGGGAATTTGTAATTTTTTGAAAGATTTCATTTGAATTTGGATTTACTCAAATACTAAGTTTGATATTTAAATATTTTGTTATTTTATGGATTGGTGAAGTTTTCTTTGGTGCACGAACATGCACGAACGTTTTCATGAATATAGTATTTTTTGTTGTTTTAGAAGAAATAGAGTTTTATGTGTTTCGAAGGATTTGACTATATCTCAACTTATTTTGGTATTGATATGTTTGGAATATAAAACAAAGTTATTTTGATGTATGATTTATTTTTAAAAACTCTAATTTTGATATATGCACACGTTCCTATTTTTATTTTGAAGAAGTTCATCAAAAAGTTATTTTATCAATTCAAGTGGTTTTTGATTGGTTTTTATGGATTTTGTATATCCTATAAGTTTTGTTTGATCATATCAGAAATATACTTTTTTATAGATTTCGTTTTTTTAAGGTAAATCTTCGTATCGGTTGAATTATGCACAACCCAAATTACAGTCTGTATGTGAGGCAGTCGACTGGTATATTTTGACAGTCGACCGTCGCTACCTGGCTGCTGTATTTTCTTGTTTTTCTTGAAATCTCGTGCGGAACAGTCGACTGAACCATTTCTCCAGTCGACTGTCTCTGCTCTGTTTTGATATTTTCTCAAGGTGTTGGATTTTCGCTCTGGACAGTCGATTGGTGTATTTTAAAGTCTACCGTCAATACTTAGAATTATTTTTCTTAAAAATATTGGATTTTCGCTCTGGACAGTCGACTGATGACTCTTTACAGTCGATTGTTACTGATGCTTTCTTGAGTTATTCTGATGTTTCTCTAAATGACTGATTCTTTAAATGTTTTTGGATCTATAACTTACTATTCTAAATATTATTGTTCCTACAGAACATATGTTTTCAAGATATTTTATTGTTGGATTTGGATTCTGAAATTTTATAAAGATTTGGATTTTTGTTGATTGGAGAGCTTTCTCCATTTGATTGTTTTGACGATGGATTAGTGAGAGTTGGTCTTGTTGATATCTCTAGGATTTGAGTGGGAGTCCTAGAACCGACAGTTGAGATTTGTTGAGTTAGACCTGGGGGGGTCTTGGTTTGGTTGTTGTTGAGTAATTAAGTCCGGCAGGATACACTAACTCTAGAGATGAGGATTTTTGGTGGTTTAATAATAATCAATTTAAGGACAGGCACTAGTGGGGATGTGATGGAACTTGGAAAACATAAGTATAGGTTCATGGTTTTGTTAGTCCAACGGATGCATTTCAGGACTGTTTGTTGTTTTGTCTCGAGAGGACATTTGTGTGTTCGCATGTCGAGGGTCTGCAGGCCTATTTACGGAGCATGCAGGATGCATTCGCGTGTCGAGAGTCGGTAGGCTTATTCACGAAATGTATCTGGCGTATCTGCACGTCGAGGGCCTTGCAAGCCTATTCGTGGGGTACACGGGGTTAGGAGATGATTCCCCGGTTGTTATTGAGCTATCTTACATGATGTTTGCGCATCGAGAGCTGTGGTGCCTATTCGCAGAGTATTCTGGATCTTGTTCCCCATCGCCGTAGTAGGATTAGTTGCATAACGAGGAGTTATCCCTATAAGTGGAGATCGTTAAGGACTTGCACTGGACCTATGTACTATGGAATGCATAGAATCCAACAAGTACGCATTAGAGAGTCAGCATATAGAGCTTGTGTTTTCTTGACTTGGTTTTATGCGTGTGTTTTCCTGTTTTTCCTACACTTGACACTTAGTCTAGAATCACTTGACCTTTTCATGAATTATTATTTACTATCTTATATTCCTTGATGTTTTCTTGCTTTACTTATTTGTTATTTCTCATTTCATTTATTCTTGCTGTTAATACATGTTGTGGATGACTCTATGTTTTATGATCTAATTATGTTGTTTTGTTTTTATGTCACTTACACAGTTATGGCTGACCCCTGTAGTTTGGGGGTTAGAGATTATCTCTAGCCTCATATTTTACAGGTTGTTGTTGCTTAGAGCTTGGGGTTTGGATGCTTGAGATAAATTGATGTAATAGAGCTTTTGTGTAAATTTTGTAAAAAAAGTGTTGTAAAAAGAAAGTTTGTAATTCAAGGTATTTTGTATTCCGTTGTGTTTGTAAAGATTGTTGTAATAAAAGTTGTAATAAAAATTATCTGTATTTTTGGACTATATTTAATATTACATTGAAGTTGATGTTGAGAACTGTGCCACGTATTTCTAAGATATCATATTGAAAATTCGGGGCGCTACAAGAAATAGCACTAGTCCTTATGCATCCCCTGTAATACTGGTAAGAAGGCAGATGAGCGTTGGAGGTTATGTGTGGACTATAGACTCTTAACTCTCAATCCATTAAATCTAAATTTCTCATATCTGTCATTGAAGAGCTGTTAGATGAGTTATGTGGTACAAAATTCTTCTCTAAAATTGACTTATGGTCAGGATATCATCATATAAGAGTTCATGAGAAGGGTATACACACAAAACAACCTTTAGAACACACCAAGGGCATTATGAATTCATAGTAATGTCATTTTGACTTACAAATGCTCCTGCCACATTTCAAAGTTTGATGAATGAGATCTTTAAAAATCACTTGAGGAAGTTTATAGTTGTGATTGGAATTATCCCGGTTTAGTGACTGGGGACTAAACAAGAGGGCTATCGATTCTTTGATGATATACTGGTGTATAGTCCAACTCTAGAGTGATGTGCAGCATTTCAATTCAACTCTTGAAATCTTGAAAAATCATTAGTTGGTAGCTAAAGAAAACAAATGCAGCTTTTGAAAAAAGTCTGTAGGATATCTAGGGCCAGGGCCGGCCCGAACCTTGAGGCGGGTGAGGTGGCCGCCTCAAGCCCCCGGAGTTTTTGCGATTTTAGGGGCCCCAAATTTGTAATTTCCTTGTAAATATAGGCATGTATTTTGTGCGTAAAAAAAACTGTTATTAGGGGGGCCCAAAAATAATTATTTGAGCATTAAAAAGTTTTAAAATTATTTGGGTTTATGCTTGAAGTCTTGAATTAAATTTGAGACTTTAAATTTGAGTGATTTAAAACAAATCCACATTTAAATCCACATTGAAACCCACATTCAATTTTAAAACCGAAACCCACATTCAATTTTAAACCCGAACCCCTTAAACTTGTTATTCAATAATATTTATTTTGCATATTTTGCTTTGAACAATGTGCAAATTTTTTGTATATATTTTTTTTTATATGGGGCCCCATTTCGGGAGTTCGCCTTGGGCCCCTGGGAACTCAGGGTCAGGCCTATCTAGGGCATGTGATCAGTGCTCAAGGGATTGTTGTTGACCCAGTTAAAGTTGAAGTTGTAACTAATTGGGCTGAACCAAGCTCTGTAAAGGAGTTGAGAGGTTTCTTTGGGCTTGCTGGTTATTACAGAAAAAATCGAAGTTGTAACTAATTGGGCTGAACCAAGCTCTGTAAAGGAGTTGAGAGGTTTCTTTGGGCTTACTGGTTATTACAGAAAAAAATTTTAAGGGTATGGGGGAATTGGTGCACCTTTAACTCAGTTGCAAAAGAAGAATGCTTTCAAGTGGTCTCTGGCAGCTACAACAACCATTAATTAGCTCAAAAATGCTTTAACCACTACACCTGTCCTCCAGTTACCTGATTTCACCAAAGACTTTGTGTTAGAAACAGATGCTTCTCTTAAAGGAATTAGAGTTGTATTGATGCAGCCTAATTCTTACATGAGTAAAGGTCTGATGGGTAAGTCTCTTTTTATTTCAACCTTTGAAAAAGGGGTATTGGCTATTTTGACTGCCGTCAAGTATTAAAGACAATATTTGTTGTTTGGGAGGAAATTTGTCATAAAAAATGATAAAAGGAGTATCAAATACATTCTTGAGCAAAGGGTGAATACTGATATACAGGAGAAGTGGTTGTGGAAACTATTAGAATTCAACTTTACAGTTGAGTATAAAAAGGAAAAGAAAATTTGGCTGCTGATAACCTTTCCAGGAGGTATAATGAGGAGAAGGGCATAGCTTATGGGCTTACTTTTATAGTTCCCCAATTTGTAGAAGAAGTGAGTTAATGGTTCAACAAGACCCTTACTTTCAATCTTTACCAAAGAAGCTGCAACAAGGCACAGTAAGCTCCAACAACTACAAGTTAGGGGGGGGGGGGGTTATAGACACTCAGGTTTTCATAAAATATTGAGCAGGTTTAGAAGATCCTTTGTGTGGGTTGGGAATCTTGGGATGAGTAAGGAAGTGAGGCAAATGATCAGGGAATGTGTGACATGTCAAAAAAAAAGGCTCAGTTGCCTGCAGGTTTTCTACAACCCCTTCCTATTCTAGAGTTGATTTGAGAAGATATATCAATGAATTTCATTGAAGGTTTACCCAAGAATCAATGGATAGTTCTCTTTGTTGTGGTTGACGGGTTATCCAAATATTCACATTTCATGAGTTTGTTCCACCACTATACAGCTCAAACTGTAGCTCAATTCTTCATTGATCAAGTCAGTAGGCTTCATGGTATGCCTAGAAGCATAGTATCTGATAGAGATCCTATCTTTATTAGTGCTATTTTGAGAGAATAATTCAAGTTGCAAGACAGTAAACTGCACTCACCCACTTCTTACCATCCTCAGTCAGATGTCCAGACTGAAATTGTAAAGAAGGCACTTGAAATGTATCGCAGATGCATGTGTGGGCAGAGACCAAAAGATTGGGTGAAGTGGTCGAGCTGGGCTGAATATTGGTACAATACCTGTTTGCATACTACTATAGGTATTTCACCATTTGAGGCTATGGATGGGAGACCTCCTCCATCTCTGAAGCAATATGTTATGGGCACTGCTAGCCTGCAGAGGAAGAGTTGTAGAACCCCGTATTTTCAAATATTATTTTAAATATTTGAAAATGAATTAAAATGATTTTCTGGAGATTTAATAAATATTTTCTAAATGATTTATCTTTTTACACGTGCAAAACACGTGCAAATATTTTTGGTGTAAATAACCAATTTTATATTTTAGTAAATTCTCCTAATTATAATGGAGTATATTCTAAAATTTGGGATTTTTCTGATTAGAAAAACTATTTTTATAAATACCTCGAAAGGGAAGGGCTTTTATGTAAAAAGTCGTTTGGATCTTAAATAAATTATAAAAATTCGTTTTTACTGATATTTTGGTTCTCCATGGTTATCATTTGAATTTAAATATATTTAGATTTTATTTAAAGTCGATTTGGTGAAGATTTAGTCAAAAAGGGTGTTTTTGGAAATATGGAATTCATGTAGAATTTTGTGCAAATATTTTCTGAAAAGTAAAAGTCAAATATTTTGATTGGAAAATATAATATGTATTATTAGATATTATTTTTAATTTTTCTGGATTTTTATGAATATTTTATGATATGTTTGCAAATATTACAAAAGGGAGGGCTTTTGTGCAAAATCGCCATCCTGAGTTGTAAATCCAGATTTTTCTTGTTTACTGGGCTGGTCTGGATTGTTGGACAACTCAGTGATAAAATATTTGATTTGGTTTTGATTTAATTAATCTATTTTAACTAAGAAAAGGGTATATATGTAAGTTTATATTTTGGAAGGACTATTTTGCAAATGTATTTCTAAAACCCTAAATATTTACTCCCGGCCTGTATATAAGTGGGTGTGCAGCCGTCATTCCCGTAAAAACATTATATTTTGTGATTTTTGGGAGGATCAAGAGGAGGAATTTGGATCTCGCAAAAAGGGAGACTTTCTCGTCGGATCTCTTCATTTCTAAGGTGAGTGATATAAATCTGTTTTGTTGTTTTGATTTAGGTGAGTGATATGAACTTTGTTTTGTGGTTTGATTTATGTGAACGATTATTTTGTTGTTTGTTTGACATGTTTGTTTATTTAGTGTGTTTCGTATGAGAATGATGCGATGGTTATTGTTGTAATATGTATGTGAAATCTATGAACGTTTAGTAGATCTTAATTGATGAATTCTTTATTGCTTGAAAACATGTTTAAGATTTGAGTATGGTTATGATAATAAGGGAATGGATGGATGAACATCTGGATCTCGTGAATACAAATCAGATTTGGTTTTGAGTTGTGGAAGATATTGAGTATTGAGAAATCCTAATGGAAGAATTAGGAGTTAAGAACATGAGAATTAAGTTTGAGATATTGGATGTTTTGAGTAATGTATCCATAATGAGGATTATTTGAGATTGTTGTTTTTCCCTGAATACAAATTATTTTAGTAAACAATGATTTCTTTTGGAAAACCCTAATTTTGATTATCTTGTACAACCAAACTATGCAGTCTATAGGCCGACAGTCGACTGGCAGACCTTTCAGTCGACTGATACGACCCAGCTGCTATGATCTTTAGTTTTCTTGAAAATCCGTTCTGGACAGTCGACTTAGACCCTTGTCAGTCGACTGGCACACTTAAAATTTATTTTTCAAACTTATCGTAGATTTTTCTCTGGTAAGTCGACTTATGACTTTTTAAGTCGACTTATAATCCCTTTTAAGTCGACTTATGACTTTGCAAGTCGACTTATAACACTTAGAATATTTCTTAAAGATTTCTGGAAGTTCTCTCTGGTAAGTCGACTTATGTTTTTGTAAGTCAACTTATGTTCTGGTAAGTCGACTTATGACTTTTATAAGTCAACTTATATTCTCTGGTAAGTCAACTTATGCTTTTTATAAGTCAACTTATAATACTTATTTTCTTAAAATTACTGGATTTCCCTCTGGACAGTCGACTGGTGAGTTTTGCAGTCGACTGTAGACACTTAGATCCTACTTCTTAAAGATGTTAGTTTTCACTCTGGACAGTCGACTGGTGACCTTTTGCAGTCGACTGGTACTGATACTTTTCTAAGGTGTTTTGATATTCTTTAAACGACTATTTCTTTAAATGTTTTGGGATCTATAATCTACCCTTGTAAATGTTATCCTTCTATAGAACATACGTTTTCAATATATTTTATAGTTGTATTTGGATTCTAGAATTATAAAAAGATTTGGATTTTGTTGAGTGGAGAGATATCTCCTTTGATCGTTTGACGATGGATTAGTGGGTTTTGGTCCTGTTGGGGTCTCTAGGAATTGAGTGGGGGTCGGGTATATTCTGCGGTGTTGAGAGTCATTGATCTCCGGGGTTGGGTATACTCTGCGGTGTTGAGAATCACTGATAGTGATTGATAACTGGGTATCCGATCTGCGGTGTTGAGAGTGACTGATAACCAGGTATCCGATCTGTGGTTTTGAGAGTCGGGTATATTCTGCGGTGTTGAGAGTCATTGATCTCCGGGGTTGGGTATACTCTGCGGTGTTGAGAATCACTGATAGTGATTGATAACCGGGTATCCGATCTGCGGTGTTGAGAGTGACTGATAACCGGGTATCCGATCTGTGGTTGATAGTCGGGTATATTCTGCGGTATTGAGAGTCATTGATCTCCGGGATTGGGTATACTCTGTGGTGTTGAGAATCACTGAGAGTGATTGATAACCGGGTATCCGATCTGCGGTGTTGAGAGTGACTGATAACCGGGTATCCGATCTGTGGTTGATAGTCGGGTATACACTACTTGTACCTTTTTCTTCTATTGCACCCTATTACATGAAGGCGTTAAGGGCTTGCACCAGACCTATATAGAATGGGATGCATAGACTCCGACAAGTACGCATTAGAGAGTCAGCATATAGAAATTGTATTTTCTTGACTTGATTTATGCATGTGTTTTTCTGTTTTCTGCAACTACCACTTAGTTAAGCTACACTTGATGTTTTCATGTTTTCTTGTCATTTCTTACTTCACAATATATGTTTAGCATATGTTTCTCTCGTTCAGTACATGTTGTTTAAGAATCCATGCTTATTGTTTATTTATGTTGTTGCTTGTTTATGTCACTCACACCATTTATGGCTGACCCCTTTAGTTTTGGGGGTTAGAGATCATCTCTAGCCTCATGTGGTGCAGGTTGTTGCTTAGAGTTTGAAGGTTTGGATGCTTGAGATAGTTTTGAGATAATTGTGCTTTTGTGTAAAACTTTGTAAAAAGAAGTGTTGTAAAAAGAAAGTTGTAATTCAAGGTATTTTGTATTTCCGCTGTGTTGTAAAGATTGATGTAATAAAAGTTTGGAACAAAATTATTTGTGTTTTTGGGCTATGTGTACTATTATATTGAAGTTGATGCTGGGATTGTGCCACGTATTTTCTAAGATATTATATTAGAAATTTAGGGCGCTACAAGAGTTAATGTCAAGAGAAGTTATTTTAAAGTCATCAAAGATAATATACTGGCAGCCCAAGATAGAATGAAGTTGTATGCAGACAATAGGAGGATAGAGAGGATCTTTGAGGTTGTTGATTAGGTGTTGTTGAAACTTCACCTTTACAGGCAAGTGAGTTTGCGCAATCCAGTACCACAAAAGCTATATCCTTAGTACTTTGGTCCATAGAAAGTGTTGGAGAAGGTGGTCAAGTTGGCTTATAAACTAGAGTTGTCTGAGTCTGCTGTGCTATACACAATTTTTCATGTTTCCAAGTTGAAAAAGTTTTGGGGAGATCCTTTTGTGGAAATTTCTGATGAAAAGCCCGAATGGTGGTCTCGGGATGATTCCTCTACTGTCCCTGAATCAGTACTAGAGAGGAGAATTTACAAAAAAGGTATAGGTGCTGGGGTGATGTTATTGACTAAATGGAGATATCGGCCAGATAATGAGGCTAATTGGGAAGATGCTGATGATATTCGCAGGAGTTTTCCTGATTTTGATCTTGAGGCAAGCTCAAATTGTTGGGGAGGGGGGGGGGGGGGGGGGGGTATGTAATTGTTATGGGCTGAGTTTGCTGAAGGGTTGAGGATTGAAGATGGAAAGTGAGCTTGAGTGTGCACAAGTGAATATATAGTGTATCTGCATGTACCTGGTTGATTTGGTTTGTTTTGTGAATAGTTGCTGTCGGGTCGGGTCTATGTTGTAAATGGTCCAGGTGTAGTCTAATCTCTAATATTATAATGGGAGAAGACCTTAGTTTCATTTGTAAATCTACCAACGTGTGCATAGCACGTGCATAACTAATGTGAAGGGGGTCTCAGGTTCGAGTAACATCAGATTTTTTACTTAACTTTTTAAAAATATATTATATATGCAGCACACGTGTAAATTACTATCTATCTATCTATCTATCTATAATATAATATATAATAACTATTATAATGGAAGAGTTGGAGTTGTAAATATACGTACTTACGTGTAACACACGTGCAACTCCAACTCTCTCATTATAGTTTTCACAATTACTTTTAATAATATATATAATCCTATTTATTTAGATATGTATCGCACGTGTAAATCAGAGTTCTTATTTTAAATGTTTTTAAATAAATTAATACGTGCATCGCACGTGTATATTACTAGTAAGTATAGTTAGTCAAGTGGTTAGCACCGCAGAGAGATTCTCCGTGCACCTCATGTACTCCTTTTTTTTTTGAGATATCTCATGTACTTCTTTCTCCTATAAAAGGAGAGAGTTCAGCTATTATAATCAATAAAGAAGTAAACCCAATTTTCTAACTATTTCGCCCCCAATTCACGAATCTCAAACCCTAGTTTTTAGCCATGGCGAAGAACAAGCACACTCAAGTCACCGCTCCTAACAATTAGATCCAGATATGATTTTCTAGGTAACTTATGTCGTAAATGACTGTTGGCTGTTGGCGACCTTTTTATCTAATAGACCTTCTAAAACACTTACCTCTTATCAGAGATTAATAATTAATTTCTGTTACTGCTTCTCGCTTCTGTCTTGATGCTACACTCTAGCATTTTGGTAGTGTTACCTTCGTCATGTTTTAGATTTGTTGGAATGTACACGTATGAGCTCTAAATATATTTTTTTTCCTTTTTCTCATTTTCATTTACTATATACTCATTTCTTGTTTAAAAAAACTTTGGCTATAATGAATTTCCATGTGTTTTGTAATAAACCATGCATGTTACTAATCAAATTAAATTATGCATTCCAGGTAGAGCATTCAAGATACACATGTACAAAGAAGTTGGAAGCTTTTTGTGGAATATTATCGTTCTGAGTGCAGGAGGGAGATCTTTCATCATCACTTGATGGTATGTTTACTCGTGCCTCCATAGCCCCTTGTTCTTTCTGGCATTCAATATTATGCACAAAAAAGAGAAAAATTTTCTCTATCTGGTACCTCTTTCCTATCTCTTTTAGTATACGTCCCTGGAAGACTAATGTACTGCTACCACAGAACATGGCTTAGGACGGTCTCAAGGTGAAAATCTGTTGGTTAGCCGATCGAGAGCAACAACCCTGCTCATGTCCAATATAAAATATTCCAATTAACACCGCAAATTTAATTGTGAACTATGCTGTTGTGCGACCTTCGTCACATTCCCCTTTCTAATTAAACTTGCCAGCAACTGGGGGCAGGATAACCGAATGCTGCATGATGTTGCAAATCAGAGGCCAAGAAGGGAGGGAAGAAGAAGCAGCCGAAGTATTTGGATGATTTTGAAAGGGTGTGAAGTGCACGTGAAGTTTAAAGTGGAAAAGGTAAGAAGACAGGTGTGTTAGAACTCGATTTTATAAATATGAAAAATACTAACAGCATTTGTGAAGAAGAGAAATACAGTAAGAAAAAATTAGCAAACTAAATGTTTTGTACAGAGTCGAGATGAAAATCTCTCTCCTTAAAGCAAAATTCGCCCCATAGTGTGACGGTGGCTAGCGAATTGCTTCCCAAGATACAACTGTAACTTCTTTGAAGAGCAGCACCCTTGCTTCAGAGATTCCAGCGAACTGCTGTCTGTGATGTACTCTCAGTTGTTGACACAGAGGAGAAGAAGAAGAAGAATGAAATTCGGATTCTTCCAAGACACTATAAGATTCAGTAGCCTTATAGGAGAGAAAAAGAGACTCTTCAGAGACCCATTACTCTGTAACAGCAGAGTAATGGCTCATCAGTTATGAATCTGAACCAACTCTACAACAGCAGAGTAGTTGTTCAGATTCATAACTGGTGAGCCATTACTCTGTGGTATCAGTTACTGAATGTGAAAAGCCTCATCAGTTCACTGGGAAAAAAAATTTGTCTGGGGCAAACTTTTTTTTTAAGCCAGAGCCAAACCAAACCAAACCAAACCAAACCAAACCAGGCCGAGCCGAAGCCGAAGCCGAGGCCGGAGCCAGGCCGGGCCGGTAACCCCCGGGCCATGCCCTTTACTCCAATTTTCTAGTATATATACTAGAAAAAATATTTCTCAATTTTCGATATGGGACTATCCATTTTCTCCAAGTTGCCAAGTTAGTACATTTCAAGTACCCAACTTTGGACCAACATTTCTCATTCATACGGAATTCGTTTTTTGCAAGTGAGTACACCACGGAATAGTACTCGTCGAGAGGATCGCAATCCACTCATTTTTCGGCACCGCCAGTGGCCGGAGCCTGCCGGAATCCGGCCCGGAAAAACTGTAAAAATTAATTCCAACAATCCCCCACATGAATAGAAATGACCAGACTATGTAATCCAGATACGACATAAAAACAATAACATGACAGAAAAATTCTGAGAGTACAATCGAAAAATCACTGCAACAGGAATGGTAGTAATTTTTCAACTTTGAATCACCCTTAGTAAGTAGCTATCGGATTCACTTGACCAGGTAGTGATTATAATGTCTTGAACTACCCGGATTTTGATGTGAACCTAGACAATAACTATCACACAGTTTCATCTCCTCACAGAACTAAGTTCTCTTGTTGTGTTCATTTTGGCCTTGAACATTCCTGGTTAATCGTGAGTGAACTTGGAGAATGTAGCCTCTCTTCATTCTCCTAGAAACGGCTCCATTTCACACTCACAAGGTGATTGCCCATAAAGAGTATCCTGCTATACCCCACTTTTATTTCAAAGCTATGTGAATCATTAAAAGCCAAGCTTATCCTAACTTTATGCAGGCAGCACTGTTTTATCATCCTAAGAGTGGGTATGAGATTTTAATCTCTCAGTGCTCCCGTCGATTCAACAAGATTTAGTTGTCCCTTTGAACCTAGATCTTGGGATCTCTAATTCCTAGGTAGAGTTTCCATCAAGTTTCCTCTTTCGTCATAGGCTTTAAACCCATTCCTCTTGATGATCTCACAATCTCCTCTCGCGACAGACCTTTAGTAAATGGATCCGCTAGGTTGTCGGCCGATTTATATATTCTATAGAGATTACTCCATTTGAGAGCAGTTATCTAATGGTTTTGTGTCGCCTTCTTATATGACGAGACTTACCATTATACATACAACTCAGTGCCCATGCTGTAGTCGATTGGCTGTCACAATATACACATAAAGCAGGCACTGGTTTTTCCCACATAGGAATATCCTCTAAAAAGTTTCAAAGCCATTCTGCTTCCTCTACCGCTTTGTCTAAAGCAATAAACTCAGATTCCATGGTGGATCTGGCCAATAGCGTTTGTTTAGAGGATTTCCATAACACAGCTACACCACCAAGTGTGAAGACATATCCACTTGTGGATTTTGAGTTTTTGGAGTCCGATATCCAGTTGGCATCACTGTAGCCTTCTAGTAGTGCTAGATATCTGATGTAATGCAGCGCATAACTCTGAGTATGTCGCAAGTAGTTTAATACTCTAGTTATTCCTTTCCAGTGACTTCGTCCTGGATTACTTGTGTATCGGCTCAGTATATTTTCCGAATGTGCTAGGTCCGGTCTTGTATAATTTGTTAGGTACATCAGACTACCGATTACACGTGCATATTCCAGTTGTGATATGCTTTCGCCTGTGTTTTTGAACAAGTGAAGACTGGGATCGACGGGACTTTTTGCTGTCCCATTGGAGTAATGAGCTTGAGACAAAGTAATTCCCTCAGATGTCCTGCAGACTTTGATTCCTAGTATGACATCTGCAACTCCCAAATCTTTCATGTCAAACCTGCCACTAAGCATGCTCTTAGTTTGTTTGATAATGTCGTTATTGTTTCCGATAATGAGCATGTCGTCTACATACAGACAGACCAGAATGTATTCATTTGGAGTATCTTTGATGTAGATACACTTATCACATTCATTTATTTTGAAACCATTTGACATCATAATATTGTCAAATTTTGCATGCCACTACTTTGGAGCTTGTTTCAGTCCGTACATGGATTTTACAAGCCTGCACACCTTGTTTTCCTATACAGGAACTACGTAACCCTCAGGTTGTTTCATGTATATTTCTTTTTCTAAGTCCCCAATTAGAAATGCAGTTTTAACATCCATTTGATGTATTTCCAGGTTACGTAGAGCTGCAATAGCTATCAACATTCTTATGGAAGTTATTCTTGTAACTGGGGAATATGTATCAAAGAAATCTAAGTCTTCCTTTTGCCTAAATCCTTGTACCACAAGTCTTACCTTATGCTTCTCTATTGAACCATCTAGTTTCAATTTTTGTTTGAAAATCCATTTGCATCCTAGAGCTTTACACCTAGAAGGCATGCCGGCTAACTCCCATGTATGATTTTACATAGGAGTTTATTTCACTTTTGATTGCTTCCTTTCACATAGGAGCATCAGGCATAGACATGGCTTCCTTGAAATTTCTGGGCTCATTCTCTAATAGAAAGGCCGTTACAAAGTCAGGACCAAATGATTTTGATGTTCTAGCCCATTTACTTCGTCTAGGCTCATCAATATCATGATTTGGTTCATCAACCGAAGTGCTTGAATTCTCTTGTTCACGTGTACGTTTGGGGTACGTAGTATCCTTGCACGGAAACACGTGTTCAAAGAAGGAAGCATTCCTTGATTCCATTATTGTATTCACATAGATATCCAGTATATCTGATTTGTATACCAAAAATCGATATGCACTACTGTTGTGTGCATAGCCTATGAATATGCAATCAATCATCTTAGGTCCGATGGTGACCTGTTTCGAGTTAGGTACTACCACTTTTGCTAGACACCCCCACACTTTGAGGTATTTATACGAAGGTACGTTACCTTTCCACAGTTCGTATGGTGTCTGGACGGTTTTCTT
Organism: Hemerocallis citrina; assembly: GCA_017893485.1. Taxonomy (NCBI): domain Eukaryota; kingdom Viridiplantae; phylum Streptophyta; class Magnoliopsida; order Asparagales; family Asphodelaceae; genus Hemerocallis; species Hemerocallis citrina. Next base: position 152,664,018 of record CM030362.1, read on the forward strand.
GTGAGGTATTTTATTGAGAATGTAGTTGGCAGTCAGCAATGCTTTCTCCCACATGTTTTGGGGTAAGCCAGAATTCAACAACAAGGCATTCATTATCTTCTTTAGAGTTCGGTTCTTGCACTCGGCAGTACCGTTTAATTCGGGTGAGTAGGGAGCAGTTGTTCGATGAACTATTCCATGTTCAGAGCAGAACATATTAAATGGTGCATCATATTCTCCTCCTCTATCACTCCTAACGATTTTAATCGTTTTGCCAAGTTGATTCTCAACCTCAAGTTTATATTCTTTGAATTTATCCAAAGCCTCAATTTTGCTATATAATAAGTATACATAACAGAATTTTGTGCAATCGTCTATGAATGTCACAAAGTACTTTTTGCCACCTCTGGTCTGCACGTATTTTAAATCACACAGATCCGTGTGAATGAGACCTAGAGTTTCTGTGTTTCTTTCTACAGAACGTGATGGAGTTTTAGTGAGTTTGGCCTCCGTGCAAACTTCACATTTTTCGGAGTTATCTACCTTAAATTTTGGTAGCAAATTCATGTTAATTAATCTACGCATAGAATTGACATTAACATGGCCTAGTCTTTCATGCCAAACAGAAGAAGACTCAACAACATAGGTAATAGGAGTTATTTCATTAACATTGGGAACAACAGGAACAATAGTTTTAGGGATGACTGTCATTACATTAAACTTGAACAGTCCATCCTTTACATATCCTTTACCCAAGTATACCCCATTCTTGGACAATACAAAATTATCAGAAATAAGAACAACCTTAAACCCATTCTTGCTTAGCAAAGAACCTGATATCAAGTTCTTTCTAATATCTGGAACATGCAGCACATTTGTGAGTGTTAATTCTTTGCCTGAAGTCATTTTCAGCACTATCTTTCCTGTTCCTGCAATTTTGGAGGTGGAAGAGTTTCCCATGAACAGCTGTTCATCTTTGTTGCACTTCTGGTATGAAGTGAACATTTCCTTGTCCGAGCAGATATGCTTGGTGGCCCCAGTATCATACCACCATTCATGAGGATTGCTCCCCACAAGATTTACCTCTGATACTACAGCACAGAGGTCCAGGTCAGAGAGACCAGTGGACAAGTTCTCAGCTATGTGTGCGTGAGATTTTTCATTCCCTTTTGCATGTCCTGTTCCTGAACGATTGTTGTCCTTGCTGCGGCACTCAGAAATTTTGTGCCCCAGCTTACCACACTTGTGGCATTTCCCAGCAAATCTCTTTGCAGGAGGTTTTTTATTTGAGGCCTGTGGCAGAAACTTTCTCTTCTTGTCCTTCTGTTCGTGCTCCACCATGTTTGCCTTTTCTATGGACTGATTTCCATAGGACCTGTCAGCCTTGCGATTCTCCTCTTCGGTCCGCAACCTAACAATTAGGTCTTCAAGAGATATCTCCTTTCGCTTGTGTTTGAGGTAGTTCTTGATGTCTTTCCATCCAGGTGGAAGCTTTTCGATGAACGCTGCAACCTGGAATGGTTCGCACAGCATCATGTTCTCTGCAGCGATGTCATGCATTATGACATGCAGTTCTTGGACTTGAATCACAACAGTTTTGGAGTCAATCATCTTGTAGTCCAGAAATTTGCCGACTATAAACTTCTTGGACCCGGCATCTTCTGTTTTGTACTTCTTTTCCAAAGACCCCCACAGGAGTTTAGACGTCTTGAAGACACAGTAGACGTTGTACAGGGGGTCTACCAAGCCATTCAGGATGTAGTTCCTGCAGAGGTAGTCGCCATGAGTCCACGCATCGACTGCAGCAACGGAGTGTGCATCCATCGGTGCCAGCATCAGGGCAGATTCAGTGAGAAATCTGTCCAGCTTTAAGGTGGTCAGGTAGAACTGCATCTTCCCTTGCCACTTCTTGAATCCAGTTCCATTGAACTTCTCCGATTTTTCTCCCACGGTTATGTGCATGGGCAGAACGACTGAATGTGCCGCAACCAATTATGCAGTCACATTTTGGGTCACCGGTGTACCGGTACTGATAAGCCCACTGGCAATATCATTTTGTGTGTTCTCCATGTTCTTATCTGAAACAGTTTGAAGCAGAGTTGTTAGTTGTTGCTCTTTTTTCCGAATTGATAACAGTACCTGTCAACAAACTTCATAAAAAACTATTAGAATCAGTGAGAAAAATTTTGCTTGAAGACTGTTAGAACTCGGTTTTATAAATATGAAAAATACTAACAACATTTGTGAAGAAGAGAAATATAGTAAGAAAAAATTAGCAAACCAAATGCTTTGTATAGAGTCGAGATGAAAATCTCGCTCCTTAAAGTAAAATTCACCCCGTAGTGTGATGGTGGCTGGCGAATTGCTTCCCGGGATACAACTGTACCTTCTCTGAAGACCGGGATACAACTGTACCTTCTCTGAAGAGCAGCACCCTTGCTTCAGTCAGTTGATTCAGTAGCCTTATAGCCTTATAGGAGAAGAAGAAGAAGAAGAATGAAATTCAGATTCTTCCAAGACTCTACAGGATTCAGTAGCCTTATAGGAGAGAAAAGTAAGCCAAGCCAAGCCAAGGCCGGGGCCGGGCTGGGCGCGTGTGTTTGTCATTTTGGCTAAGTCCTCTCTCTACTACACGTTAGTGGTAACCCCGGGCCACGCCCTTTAGTCCAGTTTTCTAGTATATATACTAGAAAAAATCTTTCCCAATTTCCGATATGGGACTATCCATTTTCTCCAAGTTGCCAAGTTTGTACATTTCAAGTACCCAACTTTGAACCAATATTTCTCATTCATATGGAATTCGTTTTTGGCAAGTGAGTACATCACGGAATAGTACACGTCGAGAGAATCGCAATCCACTAATTTTCCGGCACCGCCGGTGGCTGGAGCCTGCCGGAATCCGGCCTGGAAAAACTGCAAAAATTAATTGCAACAAGGTGTAGGGTCGACGCGATGCATTAGCGATGGGTATAAATAAACAGAGTTTGTAAGAGAATGATAGAAAATATATTATCCCCCAATTTCTTCTAGACCTTTCTCTTCTGATATCTCTTGACCTGTTCTTCCTTAATTTCCTTAAATCCCCAATTTATATTTTCAATTTCAGTGACTAAAAATTTATATTCAGTTGTAAGTGTTTGATTGTCTTGCAATACCAAAACAGAGTTTCGTTGCTATCAATTGGTGCCTTCACTGAACTGAAACCTAGCCATGGCGGAAGGACGTAGATCGCTAGATGACCTTACTTGATGGCGATCTTCGGTCGATGATTCAATCGCTGAGCTAAGAGAAATGGGACGTCATAATAAAGATCAACTACAGAGTCTGGCGACTTTGATGACGGAGTTGTTCCACAAGCTGACGATACTCGGCGACAAACTTGATCAAGAGATCCAGATTCATATGATGACTAATCTGGAATCCCCAAGCACTGTAAGGAACCCTTCTTTCCCTAATCCCGAAGTTCATGTTAGAAATCCTCGATTTTATTTTCCAAGGTTTGACGGTGCTAATCCTACTGGGTGGTTATTCAAAGTTAATCAGTTTTTTTAGTATCACAAAACCCCAGAGGAGCATAAATTAGTTATAGCTTCATTTCATATGGATGGCAAGGCCTTAGCCTGGTTTCATTTTAAATTTCAGAATGGAGAATTTGTGAATTGGGATGCATTTGTGTGTGAGCTAGATACACGATTTGATCCCTTTGCTTATGTTAAATTATGCAGGCATGCTGTTCAAATTAACTCAGACATCAACACTAGCTGACTACTTAGATAAGTTTGAGGTGTTGGTTAACAAAACAAAAGGGCTTGAGAGATGATCTGATACTGAGTTGCTTTATATCAGGGCTTAAACCTGAAATATAAAAAAAGAGGTATTAGCCCATAAACCTCAGAGTTTAGCTGATGCAGTTGGCTTGGCAAAGCTGCAGGAAGAGAAATTTGTTGATGAAAGATCTACTCGGGGGGAAATTTTTTCATATAAACCACCATGGGTTCCACCTCCTAGTACTCTACCTCCTTTGCTACCGACCCTACCAACACTACTGCAGTGTCTAATCCTCAATCACCTACTTCTTCAGCACCAAATTCAGTTCGAAGGCCTTTTATCAAAAGAATTCCACCTGATGAATGGGCATCACGGAAGGAGAAGAGGTTATGTTTTAACTGTGATGACAAATATGTGCCAGGTCATAAATGCAAACGATAATTTTTCTTGTTGATGACTGATACTGAAGAGGAGCTGGATGAAGAGGCCCAGATCTCATATCAGAATGATGCATTCAGTGATCAATTGCCTGAAATTTCCTTTCAAGCATTGGCAGGGCAAGTGTCATTGAAGACATTATGGATACAAGGGAGTATCAGTGGACATGTTGTGCAAGTGTTCAAAGATTCTGGTAGCGCCCACAATTCATACTGGAAAGAGTGGTGAAACACTTAAATCTCCCAGTTCAGCCTTGTAAACAATTCAAAGTAATTGTGGGCAATGCGGAGTCTCTATTGTGTGCAGAGAATTGTGTTTCCTTGCCTATTATGGTGCAGATGTGGTACTAGGGATTCAATGGTTGCGCTTACTCGGCAAGGTGGTGACCGATTATAGTGAAATGAGTATGTCATTTACTCATGGCTCCCAAAGTGTTAGTCTCAGAGGTGAAGCCCCATTAATCTCCCCTATTCAGCTCAATTTCTTAAGGAAGGAGGTGCACAAAGATAGTATCAATCAGTATTTCCATTTAGTACTCCATGAAAAGCATGAGTAGAATGGGATGCCTTGGCAGCTGAAAGAGGTGCTCAACTAGTTTGTGACAGTGTTCCAAGAGCCAGTGGGACTGCCTCCAGCTATAACATTTGATTATACACTACATTTGCAACCAAATGCTAAGCCTCCTAATGTCAAGCCCTATAGGTACCCACATTTTCGAAAAGAAGAAATAGAAAGGCAGGTTTCAAAGATGCTCACTGATGGGATCATTAGACATAGCATTAGCCCCTTTTCGTCCCCACTCTATTGGTCAAGAAGAAAGATGGCACATGGAGATTTTGTGTCCATTATAGAGTATTGAATGCCATCACAATTAAAGACAAGTATCCAATACCATCTGTCATCACAATTAAAGACAAGTATCCAGTACCATCTGTCGATGAGCTATTTGATGAATTACATGGTGCAAAAATCTTCTCTAAACTAGACCTTAGGGCTGGTTATCATCAAATTAGGATGCAAGTGCATGATGTGGGGAAGACAGCTTTTAGAACACATGAAGGGCATTATGAATTCTTAGTTATGCCATTCGGAATCACTAATGCTCCAGCTACATTCCAAGCCGCAATGAATACCATTTTCAAGCCTTATTTGAGAAAATTTGTGCTTGTTTTCGTTGATGACATAATTTTATATAGTAGAGATATGCAAGAGCATTTAGACCATTTGAAGTTGGTTCTGAGGGTGATGGAACAAAACTATTTCTATGTCAAAAGATCTAAATGTGAGTTTGGAAAAACCTCAATTGAGTACCTTGGGCATATAGCATTTGCAGCTGGTATTCAAGCTGATCAAAGGAAGTTGGATGCCGTCGGTGATTGGCCAAATCCTAGAAATTTGAAGCAATTAAGAGCATTCTTGGTGTTAACAGGATATTATAGAAGATTTATTAAGGGATATGCCTCAATTGCAGCACCATTGACTGATCTTCTGAAGAAAGATAACTTTGTTTGTACTGATACATCAGATACTGCATTTCAAAGTATCAAGTCTGCTATGCAAAGACCACCAGTCCTCAATTTACCAAAATTTTCAAAGACTTTTAAAATTGAAACAGATGCATCTGTGGTGGGGATAGGGGCAGTGCTACAACAAGATAAGACATCCTATTGCATTTTTCGGCAAAAAAAATGCTTCCAAGAATGCAGGCAGCATTAGCCTATATTAGGGAAATGTTCGCAGTAACTGAGGCTATAAAAAATGGCGACAATACCTTTTGGGCAAAAAGTTCATCATCTACACTGATCATCAAAGTTTGCACCATTTGGTGAGTCAAGTGATCCAAACCCCCGAGCAGCAAAAGTGGGTACACAAGTTAGCTGGGTATGACTTTACAATTGTGTACAAACTTGGCAAAAAAGAATGTAGCAGCAGATGCACTAAGTAAAAGGCCTTAGGATGACTCACAGCTGTGTTTTCAATCTATGCAAGCTATATCAGGTCCTAAATTTTGATAATTGATAAAATTAAAGAGGAGTTGAAGAAAGATGCACATTGCAGTGCTTTAATGAAGAATCCAGAACAACTATTGCCAGGTTATGCAGTAAGAGATGATCTCTTGTGGTTTAAAAACATAGTTGTTGTCCAGAGTCACTCTACACTTAGATACTAAAGGAGATGCATGGAAGCCCCATAGCTGGTCACTCAGGGGTAGCTAAGACCCTTGCCAGATTAAAATATTCTTTTTACTGGCAAAACATGCACAAATGTTTCTACAGTTTGTGTGCAAGTGCAGTGAATGTCAACAAGTAAAGTATGAGACACACAAACCTGAGGGTCTTTTGCAGCCATTACCGGTGCCTGAGCAAATATGAGAAGATATCTCTATGGACTTCATAACGGGATTGCCCAATGCACAAGGAAAAACTTCAATCATGGTGGTGGTAGACAGGTTAAGAAATATGCTCACTTTATTCCCTTGCCTCCAAAGCAAAGTGCAGTAAATATTGCTAAAATTTTGGCAAAGCAAATAGTTAAGCTACATGGAGTTCCTAAATCTGTAGTTTCAGACAGAGATGCTGTCTTTGTGAGCAACTTTTGGCAGGAAATTTTTCGTTTGCAGGGGACTACTTTGAAGTTGAGTTCTGCTTACCATCCCCAAATCAACGGCCAGAGCGAAGTAGCTAATAGAAGCTTGGAGCAATACTTGAGGATTTTCGTCAGTGAAGAACCCCAACAATGGTGCAAAATTTTGCCTTGTGCTGAGTATTGGTATAACTCAAATTGGCACACTTCTACAGGTTTCACTCCATTCAAAATTGTCTATGGAAGGCCACCACCTAGTATTCCAGATTACATAAGTGGAAATATTGTGAAGCTTGAAGTGGATGATGCTGCAACATAGGAAAAAGGTGTTAGTGAAGCTCAAAGAGAGTTTACTTTGTACTCAGGTACGCATGAAGAATCAAGAGAATGCAAAGAGGACTAACAGAGAGTTTGATGTGGGAGACTGGGCATATGTCAAGCTGCAGCCCTACCGACAGAAATGTGGGAGACTGGGTATATGTCAAGCTGCAGCCCTACTGACAGAAATCAGTGGTACAAAGAACCTTCCAAATGCTCTCTAAACGCTATTCTGGGCCATTTGAAGCGATAATGAAGATTGGTAAAGTTTCTTATAAACTCAATTTACCATCAAATTCCCGTATACATCCTGTTTTTCATGTATCATTGCTTAAAAAATGTGTGGGAGATCACACAAGTACAACACTGATACCAGAAGGTAGAGATGTGCAACAACTAGTTTTTCAACCATTCGAAGTAGTAGGGCGATGTTGGATTAAGGGAGGCCAGGGATTAGTCGAGGAGGTACTGGTGTGATGTGAAAACCTACCAATCGAAGAAGCTACTTGGGAAGATCGAACTATAATGGCGAAGTCTTTTCCAAATCTAGACCTGGTGGTACAGGTCCAAACTGAAAGAGAGGGTACTGTTGCAAATCAGAGGCAAGAAGGGAGAGGAAGGAGCCGAAGTATTTGGATGATTTTGAAAGGGTGTGAAGTGCACGTGAAGTTTAAAGTGGAAGATGGCGGGAGTGGTAAGAAGACAGGTGTAGGGTCGAGATGCGTTAGCGATGGGTATAAATAAACAGAGTCTGTAAGAGAATGATAGAAAAGATATTATCCCCAATTTCTTCTAGACCTCTCTCTTCAAATCTCTTGACCTGTTCTTTCCCAATTTCCTTAAATCCCCAATTTCTATTTTCAATTTCAGTGACTAACAATTTCTATTCAGTTGTAAGTGTTTGATCGTCTTGCACTACCAAAACAGAGTTTAGTTGCTATCACATGAATGCTTGTAAAGCTAGTTTCACAACCATCGAAACAATTAAAGATAAAATGTTCAATCTCATGTGAACTTAGGTGTATGAGTAATCTATATGACCATTCTTGGGTTTCTGTATATATTACTCACTGAATTGTGATTTTACTTGAAATGTCAATATTTGGTATTGATTCGTATTTGGCAGCATGGGTTCTCGATTTTTGCATTGGAATTTTTTAAAAAATTAAAATCTTCTTAAAGTTATTTAAAAAGTTAGTAAATTTTTGATAGGGTGTTCAATAATATATCTTCTGTATGTTATAATTTGGCTTAAATTAATTTTATATGATGACATAGTCGATCTACTGATCTCTCCCATCCTTCGCATAATGTGCTGGATTATAAGTAGTGCCTCTCAGTGTTGTAAATGTGCAGATGTTTTATGTCCAACTTTAGGATTATTTTCATGCGGCAGAAAAGACATCTGAATATTGGATTTTTGTATGATATAATATGTTGCTAAATGGGAAGAAGAAGAGAAATGACGTATTACCTACATTGTAACATGCGGAAATAGTTTGAGAAGTTATTCGTCTTGATAGTCATTATGGCATACAAAGTGACATTAGGGAAGAAGAAGAAGAGGTGGAAAGACATTAACTATAATGTGCTGCTTAAGCGGAAGAAAAAGAGTGATAAGGGTAAAGATAGAACCAAATCAGAACGATTCAAATTGGGCACGCATCATAAAGCTCTCAAGGGTAAACAGTAAATTTGAGCAGATACAGGCCCGTAAGAGAAAGTTAAGCCACTTTCGGACCCATCGATTCGACCCGGCCTACATAAGGGGCAAAAGCAGTCCAACATGAAAGTTTAGGTTCATCCGAAAGAGTTAGTTCAAATTCTCTATCTCTAGAGAGCAACAATTTCTATCCCTCCATGCATAAGAGCGGGTTTAAAAAATTTATCGATTCATCATGAGAAGAGTCCTAACTCGATCTCTTTACATAAGAGAATGTAACAAACCGTATCAAAATACCAGGAAGTAGCGAGAGTTCCAATATCTTGAAACTGCCCCAGCGACAATAAATACCTCTCAACCTCTTTGGAAACCAGGTAATCACAATTTTCGCTCACTAAACTCTTCTTATATTATGAGTTTTCTGACTTGGGCGTCGGAGGGTCTGTCGCCGGGGCCAACCCCTGTATTTCATGATGTTTTGCAGGTCAATCGAGCGATCACAACCCTCTCCGATAATCAGATTTCGGAGTCAAAAAGAGTTTACTGTGGTCAACACCAGCAAAAAGTAAATGTTAGATCTTTATTGTTTTCCACAAAAAATAAACTCACAATATTTGTTTCCTCCAACCCAAAATTAACTGAAACAGAGAGGAAACACGCATTATCTACAAATCTACAATATAAATTACAGTTTCACATTATCTACAAATTTACAATATAAATTACGAAAACTGTTTGAGAAGTTCTATTCGTTACAACAGTCATTATTCATTAATCATTTTTGTTAGGAAATTATGAGGATCTTGTTGAGTCATTGACACAATCAACACAAACCACCAAGAAAGACTAGATCACACCAAACATACAAAGCACACAAGAATTGTCCCGGTTGGGACTTTCGCCTTAATTCGGGAGAGGAAGAACCGAGATATTGTTCAACTAGAGAAGATACAAGAATATTACAATTCTCACCATGACCCTCTCTCAAGACTAATGGAACTTGATGCTGCTTACAATGGAGAACTCTCTCACCCTCTCAGATGAAATACTCTCTTCTTCTGTTCGGCAATCAATAGAATCATCATGGATCTATGAGTTGTTATAATTATTTATATAGATCTAGAGACAAACTCTAAGTTAATATCTTGTTACAATAGCCATTGGATAGTACATAAGAGATAACCCTACGATAGGAGCCACACGATCCAACTTGAAGAGCAAGTTGGGCTTTTCACGAATCAGCCAGACTTAAGCAAGAAACCCATCAGCGCCATGAACGGTCGACCGCACCAACAAGGCGGTCGACTGTCCTCCCCTCTGGAAGACTTCTTGCATGGGATGGTCGACCGCTTATTAGGGACGGTCGACCACAACTTCTGCTGTAGCTGCTGCTGACTATTTTTTGCCTCCACTCTGTTTCCAATCGCCTTTGTCTCTCCATCGTCTTATCGTCTTCATATCCAATATCGTATACAAGACATAAACCCAACAATAATGACATAAAATATGACACAAGGAAGTATGACTCACTCGATGTGAATACTGAAACCTTGTTGATCATAGCCTCTGATAGAAGTGGGAAATGTAAGCAGCCGCTCAGTAACACGAGCATTCCTGTAAAAGATGAATGGCTGCCAAAAATGGGCAGAAACTGGATATAAATCACTCAACAATAGCACGATTAGGGTGATATGACAAATTAGGGGTGCTAGAGATTCTGAGGTTTTGATTCAGTCTATACGAAGTCACTCAGAGTGATATTGCCTAAATTTCTGTGGTGTATTCTAGTTTTTACGGGCATTATTTATCTCTTCCATATGATGTTTCCATGAGTTTTATTTAACATAGAAATCAATTTCTAAATAATGATGACAAAGGTAGTTGCTTGTCCAAACTATCGACTGATATCCTCAACTTTCAGCTATTTGCTATATGCAAACAATTACTGAAGAATGATAGATGTCATGGTTCGATATGGAACATTGTCATTGTAGGATAGAATTTTCCAACACCCTTGTAGTTGTTTCTAGTACATAGTTAATGATTCTAATGAAAGATGTTAAGATAAATCAGAGCGATGAAAACAATACTGAATATAGAATTGAGTTCAACCAAATACAATCCCACATATATATAGGAGGAGAACAAATATCAAAACAACTCTACAACCAATATGGGACTATAATAATGTCTAACACCCCCACTCAAACTCACGATGAGTCAAACAGTGTGAGTTTGCCAACTAAGTATCTAAATCTCTGAACAGTATGGGATTTGGTGAAGAAGTCTACAGTATGCTAAGACGAGGTAACAAAATGGAAAGAAATGGTCCCTGCTTCAAAGCGCTCACGAATATAATGACAATCAATCTCTATATGCTTCGTTCGCTCATGAAAGACCGGGTTGCTTGCAATGTACAATGCACTTCGGTTATCACAATGAAGAGAAGTAGCTCCTGTAAGAGTGACACCCATATCTGATAACAGCCAACGAACATGAACAATCTCTCTCGTAGTAGCTGCCATTGCTCTGTACTCAGCCTCGGTAGAAGAACATGCAACAACTGCCTGTTTCTTACTTCGCCATGAGATCAATGAATCACCAAGAAATAGACAAAAACCTGTGGTAGACCTTCTAATAGTAGGATCACCTACCCAATCTGATTCAGAATATGCACTGAGCTCTAGTTTGGATGTAGAAGGCATGAATAATGAGCGAGTGATAGTGCCCCAAAGATATCTGAGGATCCGAATAAGAGCACCATAGTGAACTGATGTAGGAGTGGAAACAAACTGACTGACAATACTAACTACGTGAGCAATATTGGGCCTGGTCATGCATAAGTAGACAAGCTGTCCAACAATCTGCCTGTATTTAGTGGGATCAGGAAGGAACTCACTATCTGTGGGACGAAGCTTCACACGAAGCTCTAAGGGTGTATCGGTTGATCGACTGTCAGAGAGACATGCAACGGAAATAATATTTGATGTGTATTTCTGTTGAGAAATGAGTATCCCCTGAGATCCATAAGTAATCTCTAAACCCAGAAAGTAACGTAACTTACCAAGATCTTTCATATGGAACTGCTGGTGAAGGTATTTCTGGGTGGATACAATGCCGGCAGAGTCATCCCTAGTAATGATCATATCATCAACATATAGTAGTAGAAATACCCTCCCCTGTGGTGATGACCGCATAAACATGAAATGGTCCTGGGAACTCTGACGAAAGCCAGCCTTGGTGATGACAAGTCAAAAACACTCTAACCAGGCTCGAGGGGCCTGTTTTAGACCATATATAGCACGGCGTAGTCTGCAAACATGACGAGGAGGAGTAATAAGACCAGGAGGAGGATGCATATAAACCACTTCAGATAAGGTACCATGAAGAAAAGCATTCTTTACGTCCAACTGGTATAGCGGCCACTGACCAACAACGGCAACAGCAAGAAGAGTGCGAACTGAAGTCATCTGAGCCACTGGGGCAAAGGTCTCATCATAATCAATGTCATACTCCTGTGAAAATCCTCGGGCAACTAGACGAGACTTGTGCCGCTCAATGGGGCCATCAGATCGATATTTGACCTTAAAGATCCATTTGCAGCTAACGGCTAAACACCTACAGACAGCGGAACAGCATCCCAAGTACGAGTCTGATCAAAGGCACTGAACTCCTCTGCAATAGCTTTTTGCCACTCGGAGGTATTGAATGGCTTCCTTATAGGTTCTGGGCTCACGTGTAGAGTGTATAGCAGTGAGATATGCATGAAACTGTGGTGAGTAAGAAGCTAGTATGACAAAGCCAAATTGGTCAGAGGGACCAGTGGCATCAGGTGTGTAACGAGGTGGTGAGATGCCCGCAGTAGAATGTGTAGACTGGCGAACCGGTGGTGAAAGGGCAATATGTGGAGGTGAGGTAGGTGGTGTGAGTGTATGCAACTGTGGGGATGCAAGTGGTGTGAGTGTATGCAACCGTGGGGATGCAAGTGGTGTGAGTGTATGAGGCGGTGGAGAAGTAGGGGATGTCTCTGTAGAAGGAATACTAGGGGGACTGTCTATAGCAGAAGTGAAAGGAGCCAAAGGAGTGGGATCAAATGGAATGGGTGGAGTGGAATTAGGCCCAACATTTGAAGGATCGAGAAAACTAGCATCCTGGGGGGAGGTCAAGTAGTAGGGAGAGTCTTCTACAAAGGAGACATGTCGAGAAATACGAATACGACCTGTCATAGGATCAAAACAACGATAACCTTTATGCTCAGGACTTAGACCTAGATGAACACACTTAGTGACGCAAGCGGTTAGCTTCGTGCGCTCAGTGGGAGGGAGAAGGACATAACAGGTGCACCCAAAAATATGGAGCATGCTGTAATCGAGTAGGGAGTGATAAAGAGCCTCATAAGGAGTGGTGCCAGAAAGAGCAGACGAAGGAGTAATGTTAATGAGACTGACAGAAATCATGACAGCTTCAGCCCAGAAAGAGCGAGGAATAGAAGAGGAGAGTAGAAGAGCGCGAGCCGTCTCAAGGATGTGACGATGCTTACGTTCAGCTACACCATTCTGCACATGGGTGTGAGGGCATGATTGCTGAAAAAGAGTGTCATGAGGTTGAAGAATCGATCGCATAGTAGCAGAAGTGTACTCACGAGCACCATCAGAGTGAAAGGTTTTGATATGAACCCAAACTGAGTGTGAACCATGGTCGTAAAGAATCGGTAAATGTCAGGTATCTCAGAATGTTAGCGCATAAGAAATACCCATGTGTGTCGAGTGAAATCATCTATGAAACTAACATAATAGAGATATCCTTTTTGAGAAGGTGTGGGAGATGGGCCCCATATGTTAGAGTGAATAAGTTGAAATGTATGAGTAGACTGAGAAATGCTTTTATTGTTAAAAGGAATGGCTAAGTGTGCCAACTTACAACCCTGACAAACAGATAATGAAGTAAAATTAAAATGACCAAGAGCACCACTACGAACCAAATCTTTCAAACGAGACGCACTAATATGACCTAAGCGTTTGTGCCACAAATCGGCATCAGAACTGACAACACCAGCAAAACTAGAAGTAGAGTCATGAGCATGAAGAAAATCTAGATGATATAGATGTCCATGTCTGCTAGCGCGTCCAATCATATGACCAGTCCGAGCATCCTGTATGGTACAGTCCAAAGAAGTAAAGGTAACGGTGAGGCCACTATCAAATAAAGCACTAATGGAAATAAGGTTCGTAAATAAATGAGGGGCATAAATTACAAAAGGTAATGTGAGAGTTGGAGTGTTAATAGATCCAAAGTGTGTAGTAAGAAGTAGTGTACCATCGGCAATGTAAAGTGGCGGTGCATGAGAGGTCAGTGTAGTGCGAGTGGTGAGAAGAGTGTAATTGCTAGTGAGATGATGTGAAGCACCAGAATCTAAAAGCTAGGAAGAAGACATACCAGGAGTGACAGAGAAAGCAGAGCAGAGGAACCAGCACTGATAGACTGATCTGAGTTATAAAGATCCAGTTGAGCTAGACGGTGTTGTGGAATATCATAGGGAGCAGGAGAAGGCATGGCCGGAGTGACAGCCATTGCACCAGGTGTGCGAAGAAGAGGTAAACCCTGTTGCTGTCTGTCCTGCTGTGCCTAAACTAGGAGGTGGGGATGTAGAATAAAGCAGTTACTATGATTATGACCATCCCGCTGACAGTGGTGCAATGGGGACGACGATTAGGAATACTGTGATGAGTAAAAGGAGCAGACATAGGGCTGGGGCAAGGCTTGCGGGAGAAGGATGTACGGTAAGCAACAGCAAGAACACTTTCAATGGTAGAGGGTGGGTGAGATGTAGAAGTGGGGAGAGCACGTAACCGAGTTTCTTCAGCAACAAGCTTAGCAATAGCGGCTTCAAGAGAAGGAACTGGATCTCGATGGATCAATTGACTGCATAAAGACTAATACTCTGGTCGTAGACCCATCATAAAGAACATAAACTGGCGACGTTCACGAGTAACATGCACATCACTATGCTCTAGTTGCTGTAATTCGCTCCAGATATTGTGCATGGCTGTGTAATGTTCCTGAATACTGCGATCACCTTGCCTATCAAGAACAGACTGAACAAGGATCTGATACTCACGGGCTCCACTATTCTGGACATACTGAGTAACCAAATGTTGCCAAAGAGCCTTGGCAGGATGAACACGAAGAAGATCAGCACGAAGACTACGGTCGACAGAAGAGATGAGGATGGCAATAATCCGACGATCATGATCATCCCAAGTGGTCTGAGATGTGTGAATTAGTTGCTTATCGGCAGGGGAAGCGGTAGCATCGGGATCTTTGGGATGAATAGTGGAACCATCAATGTGACCCCGTCAGGAATGGCCGAGAAGAGTGGCCTCAATAGAAGCAGACCAATCAGTCCAATCCTTTGCAGAAGAGAGAAGGAAATCAGCATAGACTGGAATATACTGATGAAATTGGGGATCCATAAAGAAATCCAAGGACCTGCAATAATTATTTTTTTTGACTTTTTTGACTTTTTTTATATAACAGAAAGAGAGAAAAAAAACAGAATGAGTGAAAAAAACAGAAATAAAAAAAATAGAAAGAGAAATAAGGCAAAAAATTAATGGAGAAAAAATTGACGACGGTGAAGACCAGCGTCTGGGAGAGGCGGCGACTACTGTGGATGCGGCGACCGGATTTTGGGTCGTCGGGGTGGATGGCAACGATGGTAGGGTTTTGCTGATGTAGGGGGAAAGGCGGCGACTGTGGATCTTGACGGGCGAATGTGGATCTTGACGACGGGAATTCGGGATCTCGACAGGAGACGATGACGACTGTGGAGCGGTTGTGGAGGAGGCGATCTGGGTCGACTGTGAAGACGCCTACATGATGATGGTTGTATGGTGATAGGATTTCGGCAGGTGATCTGGGTTTCGGGAGATTGAAGATGAAGTTTTTTTTATCTGAGGTTTTGGAAAGAAATTTGTATAACTTGGTTGTCGGAATTTGAGAATTTTTGGATGGGAAAATTTTAAGAGAAGAAAATTTGAGTAATTGCTCTGATACCATGTTAAGATAAATCAGAGAGATGAAAACAATACTAAATATTGAATTGAGTTCAACCAAATACAATACCACCTATATATAGGAAGAGAACAAATATCAAAATAACTCTACAACCAATATGGGACTATAATAATGTCTAACAAAAGAATTATGCAGAGATTTGGTACATGTTTTCCTTCGCTTTTCATGCTTACCATATCGTAGCATGTCTTAACAAAATTTAAAATTCTCTTGGAAGATCATCTTATCCTTCTCTTAGAAGTTTCATTAAAAATGCAAATATTAGAAGGAAAGATAGTATTTTTTTTAGAAAAATGGTGACATCGTCACCGCTTCAATAATCAATAATTACGAAACAAGTAGTACAAATAGAATACACTATTTGTTCCTAAAACGGAACAGTGTAGAACAATTACAAAGCTAAGTCTACATTTCTAACTAGTCCCTACCCTAACTAAACTTCTAGGCGAGGCATCTTTAACCTGTTCTCCCACCCTACCCTCCCAGATGTACTTTGAATTCTAAAAAAAATCTAATTTGAAATTCAAAATCCATCCACATAACTCTCCCTAGAAACATCCTCCACATTCCCCCAAATGTCCACCCTATCAACAACCTCAGCCACCATCTCATGCTAGCATGCTAACTCCTTTCCCTACGATGTAGCCGTCGTGTATCTGCCAAACCAATCCCACCGTGACGTCATCTTCCGATTGCGTCAAATCCAGCCCTCCACAGTAATCATTGCTATCAACTAACATCCGGTGTTGCTGACGAACATCTCCGCCAATGAACACCACTGCCTATCAAATGTTACGCTTGCACTTGCCAAACACTCCACGCTTGTAATTTGAATTTCAAATAAATATCTAATTCAAAATTCATATTACAACAAGATAATCTCAAGATAATCTCTCCATACTCCCTATTCTATATTTTGAGTTTCAAAAATCTATATTGAAATTCAAATTTAATTGAGTTCACATCCCCCACATTTCAAATCAATTTTGAGTTTGAATTTCAAAATCCTAAATTGAAATTCAAAAATCAACATCAAGTACACTCTCCCTCACTGCCTATCCCGCACATGTCATCTCCTTAATTGTAAATTGCATTTAAAACCAAATCTAGTTTGAAATTCAAATTACAAAAGAATAAACTCCCTACACTTCCGTACCTAGCATTTGAATTTCAAAAATCTACATTGAATTTCAAAATTCAAAGAAATTTCCCCCTCCTGTAATACCCTGATTTTTTCATTTAATGAAAAATTATTTATTTTGCACGTAGTGTGCACGTGCAATATTTTTGGTTAATATTTTCATCAAGATGAGTAAAGATATTTCAATTTGTGTTTTTAATTACTTTATACAAAAGCCTTATTTTAATTAGACTAAAAAGCCTTTTTCTTAAAGCCCAAAATGTAATTTATTTATTTTATTTTAAAATAACTATTTTGGCCCATAAACTAAAGCCCATGGACTATATTTTTTTTTACACAACTTGTCATGTAGAATACAATTTAAAAGATTATTTTATTTTATACAAAAATTTAATGTACAATTTTGGGCCTAGTTGCATGCACGTGCACTACACGTACACGTGCAAAATGCATTCTTTCCCTAGGCCGGTTGTGATCTTTTTGGAGGGAACTCAAAATTTGAGTGGTGATCATGGTGTGGTGGTTATTTGGATGTGGGTGGTTATTGCAACTCCTACTTTCATCTTGGCCCTCCATCCTACAACCAACTAATTGATCCTAGCCCTCCATTCTATGTGATTTTAGTATAAATACCCCCTCCCATGGCTAGTTATTTTGTGCTTAATATTCTCTTCCAAACTTATAGTCTAATAGCATTATCTAGTAGTAGTTTGTGAGTTAAAAAGATTGAGTTGTGAGTGGAATTGTGCTTGCATTCCATCAAGGAGAGGAAGGCCGGCTATTCAAGGAGGAGCTCGGGTTGGTGCTTGTGGAGCTTGTGTGCGCATCATCTAGGAGGAGGTGCATCTCGTTGCAAAGGACTTTCGTTACTAATTGAGTTTTTTCTCTCCTTACAAGGTGGGTGAAATTTTTCTATTTCTAAAGTAGGATTGCATGCTAGTTTAATTAGAAAAATTGAAGCATGCAAATGATTAAGAAGAGCACACTTTAAATTGGGAAAAATGACTTCTTGAATGATTGAAATGTGGACATACAAATTTATATGTGGTTCTATTATTTGAGTTGTATGTGGATTGATTAGAATCATGAATTGAGTGAGAGAAAATACATTCTTTTACCATCAAGAATTACACGCAAAGTAAGTAGCTTGATTATACCTTTTTCATGTGTTAAATAGATCCTTTGTGATGATATGACCATGAATAAATTAAAATATGAGATGTATGTTATATAAATAATTAAAGTCAGAACATTAATGAGAAATTTATTGACAAAAAGACTAGATTGCTAAATGTCGAAAAAAAAGAGTAATGTAGAGTTATAACCTAGAACTTGAATTAATGGTATGAAAATATGTTTAAATTGTTGAAAAAAAATTATTTTTTTCATACTGGTATGTAAATTGGACAAGAATTTATTAATCTGGAGTTATACAGTATTTTTTATGAAGATCAAATGAAATTGGGACTAGTTAAACATCGAAATGTTCTAAAGAACAGAGAACACGGGTTAAATGAAGATGAACTTATAATGTGACAACCTGAGCACGTAGCTCAAGTGGTCAGAGAGCACTGTTGGCTTCTCTGTGGTGACTGGTTCAAATCCCGTGAGAAGCATTGTTTGTTTGTTTTTTTTTTAAAAAAACCAGTTAACAGCGGGCCGAGAGCATTTAATGCTCTCAGCCACGCTTTATATCGCTGGCACAGTTCGGCCTGTTGGCTTGTGCTGTTGGCTGTGACTCAGGGGAGCCGGGTTCGATTCTTGCTATCGGCGAGAATGGAAAAAATGTTTTTTTGGGTTTTTAAGTGTCCAAAAATTGTGAAAAAAATATGGTTATTCTCCTAAAAATATAAGAGACTTTATAAAACTGATTTGGGGATTATTTGAATGAAATAAACTATGATTTGTGAATTAAAGGCATAAATAGAACTATGGTTCTATATAAATACCCTATGAAAAATTATAACTTACAAGAATAAATTGAAATGAAGTATTAGAAGATGATTTGGCAAAAAGAAACTTTTTTGTGTGACATAATGCAATTTATTCTCACTTGAGAATAATGTGGGAAAAAAAATTTGAAATGTGAATATTCATTAGTGATGTGAATTTCAAATGTGAAATTATTAATTGATGAAGTGTATGAATTCATGTATGATTATGGATTAATGAATAAATTAGAGATCATGTTAATGAAAAAGAAATCCGTTGGTTATGAATATGAATTTTATGAGTTATAAGTGCTCAATGTGGAAATTGTGAATTGGAATTGAATTGAAAGAGTAGCTAAGTCTCCCCCGGCAATTGGAAAGAAAATGAAATGAAATATTGAAATGTAAGACCAAGGTTGGTCATGTTTGAATAAATGAATAAGTCCGATTTAGTGGAGAGGCTAACTCTAGAGCTTTGATTTTGTTCATGATTCTAATAAAACTAAAGACTAGTACATAGTGAAGATGTGATGAAAGTAAGAAAAAAACATTGAGTATAAGGGCCATTGGATAGCGGCGAGAGTGTATCCCAGGATGTCCCATGATGAGTCTGGGCGAGGATACTACTCCAGAGTACCGTCCCGGTGGCGACGCTCGTGGGATGTTTGAAGACTACGGGTGGTGTCATGTCTACGGTAGGAGCTGAATTACCACAGGATGTCTGCATGATGAGTCATGTCAGCGATGGGATTCCCTTTAGGGCGCCTAGACATGAGTTCGTAGGTCAGAAAACATCTAGGATACTTACCGTATTTACAGTAGTAGATTAAGTCATGACGAGGGATTGAACCCTACAAAGATGAAGAACGAATAAGGGCTTGCCCTCGGACCTATGTAGTATGGGATGCATAGAATCCGAACAAGTACGCATTAGTGTCATGTAACATAAATAACTGCATTAAGGACTAAGTGCACAATCACAACACGACATCAATAGGGTAGTCCCTTTAGTTGTAATGTGACAAGTGTGTGTTTGCTAAATATGGAAAATTAAGTTATACTATTTTCGGCGTAGAGAGGATGGCCGTGTATAATGATCGTCGGTTGAATAAACTGACGTACCCACAGTCTTATATGCAGGTAAATGACATGTTAAAGATTAAAGAGGAATGGATGCTTAAAGATTATACCATGTTGTTGTACATTTATTTAATTGTTGTAAATCTTACTTCCGCCGTGCAAATGAAAAGTGTAATATTGATGTAAACTTTGATGTAAAGTGAAAAGTTTAAATTTCCTTGTAAAATTGTACTAAAGGAAGCGAAAAGATCCTATAGAACATCTCGAATTCAGTGTATTTGGGATTCGGGGCGTTACAGAGTAGTATCAGAGCCACGCTTTCTACGCTTTCCACACTTGTACAAATTTATAAGGAACGACACCCTAGAAGTGGACATTAGAGTGTGTGTTTGAGTCTAGAGATTTAAATATAAGTGACTTACATTTGTGTTGCTCTATGACTTATGCTTCTTCCTTTCTATTTCTAAGATGGCTGACCACTTCGACCCTGCTGGAGACGACGACTGGCATATCATTGAGGAAGAGTACCATCCTGGACAGGCAGATTCCGAGGACGAGTACTATCCAGGGCAAGCAGATTCTGACGGAGAAGAATGGCCTGAATCCCGAGAGATCACCCCACCTCCGGATTCATCTGATGACTCTTCTTTTGACGAAGAAGAAGAACCAGTTCCGAATAGTCTTATGACTTCTCTTCAGAGGCAGGTAGAGACACTGCGAGAGAGAGTCGGATTATTGGAGGCTCAGCTAGCGAAACGGAAGGACAACTATTCTGTTCTCAGTCATCGTATATGGGAACTCGAGAAGAGGAAGAACCTGACTGATGTGCTGAAGGATGAAGTTGATGAACTACGGGGGGAACTTCGAGAAGCGAAGAGGAACCGTAGGAATTAGACTATTGTAGCTTCTACTATCTTTCATTCTGATGTCAAAAATGTTTTTCAATTCGAATGTATAAAGTTTGAAATTCAATGAAATGCATGTTGATTCAAAGTTCATGTTTCATACTTCGAATTTGATGGACCTTTTGCATCATAATATGGAATGAAAGCTGTTGTGTTGTTCGATACTGGATCCTCTCATACTTTTGTGTCTCCAAAATTTGCTAAAGTATTGGGAGTTGAACCAAAGATTTTTCCATACAAGATCTTAGCAGTAGCTACTCCATCAGGGGAAACTTTAACCACTGATCGGTATTATGCTGATTGCGAGATTGTGATTGGAGATCGAATCTTTGGGATTGATATGATCGAGCTGACTATCTTGGGAGTCGATGTAATCATTGGCATTGATTGGATGTCGATGTACAGTGCAAGCATCGAGTGTAAGACCAAGACGGTAACTGTGAAGGCTCCAGGTGGACCTGAAGTCACTTTCCAAGGGAAGCAGAAGTGTTCTAGGCTGGTGGCAACTATCCGCAAGGAAGAGACTCCTGTGGAAGTGCAAGGGATTCCTGTGGTTCGGGACTATCCGACTGTGTTCTTGGATGATTTTCCTGGGTTACCCCGCATCGTGATGTAGAGTTCAGCATCACTGTTCAACCGGGAAGTGCACCCATTTCTAAGGCACCGTATAGGATGGCTCCAGTGGAACAGAATGAGGTGAAAAGGCAGATTGAGGAACTATTGGAGAAAGGCTTTATTCAACCTAGTGCGTCACCTTGGGGAGCACCAGTGCTTTTGGTAAAGAAGAAGGATGGATCGATGAGAATGTGTATCGATTACCGGGAGCTGAATAAGGTCACTGTTCAGAATAAGTATCCTATTCCTCGAATTGATGACTTGTTCGATCGTCTACAAGGAGCAGCTGTCTTCTCAAAAATAGATCTTCGATCAGGATATTACCAAGTTCGAGTGAAAGCTGAAGATGTGCACAAAACTGCATTTAGAACTCGACATGGGCATTACGAATTCTTAGTTATGCCATTCGGAGTGACGAATGCACCCGCAATCTTCATGGATTTGATGAATAGAGTTCTGAGGCCGTTCATTGATTCTTTCATCGTGGTGTTTATCGACGATATCCTCGTGTACTCCAAGTCAGAGGAGGAGCACACAGAGCATCTGGCAGCAGTTTTGAAGAAGCTGGAAGAGCAGAAGTTGTATGCCAAGTTAGCCAAGTGTGATTTCTGGAAATCTGAAGTGGCATTCCTAGGTCACATCCTTTCTAAGGAGGGAGTGGCGACTGACCCTCAGAAGATAGAGGCAGTGAGAGATTGGGCTAGGCCTACTACAGTAAAGGAAGTCAGAAGTTTCCTTGGAATGAATGGATACTATAGGAGATTCATTCAAGGTTATGCTCAGATAGCCGTGCCGCTTACTAGACTGACCAAGAAGAATGTGAGCTTCAAGTGGACCGAGCAATGTGAGGCGAGCTTTCAGGAGTTGAAAGAGAAGCTGACTACTGCACCTATTTTGGCTCTGCCTAGAGCAGGTGTTGAGTATGATGTTTACAGCGATGCTTCACATCGTGGGCTTGGTTGTGTCTTAATGCAAGAAGGAAGAGTAATCGCTTATGGGTCTAGGTAACTACGGCCGCATGAGAAGAATTACCCGACTCACGATATGGAGTTGGCTGTGATTATATTTGCCCTGAAGCAATGGAGGCACTACGTGTACGGTGAGAAATTGAACATGTACATGGACCACAAGGGCTTGAAGTACATATATCAGCAGAGGGATCTGAATCTGAGGCAGCGGAGATGGTTGGAAGTGCTCGAGGACATGCGACCTGAGATCAAGTATCATCCTGGGAAGGCTAATGTTGTTGCTGATGCACTTAGTCGCAAGAGCAGCTTAGCCAGTTTGATTACAACTCAGAAGCATCTGATTGAGGAATTGGACCGAGCAGGTATTGAAGTTGTCCTGCAAGGATTGGGAGCATCATTAGCTCAGTTGAGGCTTCAGCCTACATTGAATGCAAGGATCATTGCAAGTCAGGAGGTTGATGCTGATATCTTGGAGATGAAGGAGCAGGATGGTGCTGGCAGGTTGCCCGGATTTCAAATCAGGGATGGAGTGTTGTGGTTCGGAGATAGGCTATGTGTTCCAAATCAGGCGGATTTGAAAGAGAGTATTCTTCAGGAGGCGCATGCTACTCTTTTGTCGGTACATCCTAGGAGTACTAAGATGTACAAAGACATCAAACAGCATTTCTGGTGGTCAGGTTTGAAGCGGGATGTGGCTGAATTTGTGGCGAAGTGTGAGGTTTGTCAGCAAGTCAAAGCCGAAAATCAGAGACCCGGAGGTCTATTACAACCGTTACCTATTCCGGAATGGAAGTGGGATAACATCAGTATGGATTTCATTACGGGATTGCCTAAGAGTCCTAAAGGCAATGATGCGATTTGGGTTATAGTCGGTCAACTAACCAAGTCCGCTCACTTTTTGGCGATGAAACTCACGGCTTCGATGGACAAGTTGGCTGAGTTGTATGTTGGCGAGATCGTCCGGCTTCATGGTGTTCCGTCAACTATTGTGTTTGATCGAGATGCGCGGTTTACTTCGCATTTCTGGAGGAGTCTTCAGACAGCTTTGGGAACCAAGACAGATTTCAGCACTGCTTTTCATCCGCAAACCGATGGGCAGACTGAGAGAGTCAACCGTATTCTTGAGGATATGCTTCGGTGTTGTATACTAGATTTTGGAGGCAGTTGGGAAAGGCATTTACCTTTGGTAGAGTTTGCCTACAACAACAGTTTTCAGGCTAGCATTGGGATGGCACCGTACGAAGCTCTGTATGGCAGGAAGTGCAGGACACATGTTTGTTGGTTTGAAGTTGGGGTGCGTCAGTTGTTTGGTCCTGAGCTTGTGCAGCAAACCTCTGAGAAGATTGTTCTGATCAGGAAAAGGTTAGTAGAAGCTCAGAGCAGGCAGAAAAGCTATGCAGACAACCGGAGAAGGGACCTTGAGTTTGAGGTTGGTGACTTCGTCTTTCTGAAGGTATCGCCCAGTAAAGGTGTGGTTCGATTTGGCAAAGGCGGGAAGTTAGCCCCGAGGTTTATAGGCCCGTACAAGATATTGAAAAGGATCGGGAAAACTGCTTACCGGCTTGAATTACCGGAAGGGTTATCTTAGGTGCACAATGTCTTTCATGTATCTATGCTGAAAGGTTACATTCCAGATCCGAGTCATCATTTGCCTGAAGTGCCGGAAGGCTTGCAGTTGGATCTAAATTACATCGAGTCTCCTGTCGAGATTGTTGATCGTCGAGAGAAAGTCTTGAGGAATAAGACGATACCGATGGTTAAGGTAGTCTGGAGAAACCACTTGGTTGAAGAGGCTACTTGGGAGTCTGAGGAGAGGATGTTGAAGGACTATCCTGAGCTTTTTGCTTGATTGTATCTTTGTATTTTTCTTTTTTGTTGTGTGTTTGTTTTCTCGCTCTTGACTGTAGTTCCGGGGACGGAACTATTCTAAGGAGGGAGTGTTGTAATACCCTGAATTTTTCATTTAATGAAAAATTATTTATTTTGCACGTAGTGTGCACGTGCAATATTTTTGGTTAATATTTTCATCAAGATGAGTAAAGATATTTCAATTTGTATTTTTAATTACTTTATACAAAAGTCTTATTTTAATTAGACTAAAAAGCCTTTTTCTTAAAGCCCAAAATGTAATTTATTTATTTTGTTTTAAAATAACTATTTTGGCCCATAAACTAAAGCCCATGGACTATATTTTTTTTACACAACTTGTCATGTAGAATACAATTTAAAAGATTATTTTATTTTATACAAAAATTTAATGTACAATTTTGGGCCTAGTTGCATGCACGTGCACTACACGTACACGTGCAAAATGCATTCTTTCCCTAGGCCGGTTGTGATCTTTTTGGAGGGAACTCAAAATTTGAGTGGTGATCATGGTGTGGTGGTTATTTGGATATGGGTGGTTATTGCAACTCCTACTTTCATCTTGGCCCTCCATCCTACAACCAACTAATTGATCCTAACCCTCCATTCTATGTGATTTTTAGTATAAATACTCCCTCCCATGGCTAGTTATTTTGTGCTTAATATTCTCTTCCAAACTTATAGTCTAATAGCATTATCTAGTAGTAGTTTGTGAGTTAAAAAGATTGAGTTGTGAGTGGGATTGTGCTTGCATTCCATCAAGGAGAGGAAGGCCGGCTATTCAAGGAGGAGCTCGGGTTGGTGCTTGTGGAGCATGTGTGCGCATCATTTACGAGGAGGTGCATCTCGTTGCAAAGGACTTTCGTTACTAATTGAGTTTTTTCTCCCCATACAAGGTGGGTGAAATTTTCCTATTTCTAAAGTAGGATTGCATGCTAGTTTAATTAGAAAAATTGAAGCATGAAAATGATTAAGAAAAGCATACTTTAAATTGGGAAAAATGACTTCTTGAATGATTAAAATGTGGACATACAAATTTATATGTGGTTCTATTATTTGAGTTGTATGTGGATTGATTAGAATCATGAATTGAGTGAGAGAAAATACATTCTTTTACCATCAAGAATTACACACAAAGTTAGTAGCTTGATTATACCTTTTTCATGTGTTAAATAGATCCTTTGTGTTGATATGACCATGAATAAATTAAAATATGAGATGTATGTTATATAAATGATTAAAGTCAGAACATTAATGAGAAATTTATTGACAAAAAGACTAGATTGCTAAATGTCGAAAAAAAAAAGTAATGTAGAGTTATAACCTAGAACTTGAATTAATGGTATGAAAATATGTTTAAATTGTTGAAAAAAAAATATTTTTTTCATACTGGTATGTAAATTGGACAAGAATTTATTAATCTGGAGTTATACAGTATTTTTTATGAAGATCAAATGAAATTGGGACTAGTTAAACATCGAAATATTCTAAAGAACAGAGAACACGGGTTAAATGAAGATGAACTTATAATGTGACAACCTGAGCACGTAGCTCAAGTGGTCAGAGAGCACTGTTGGCATCTCTGTGGTGACTGGTTCAAATCCCGTGAGAAGCATTGTTTGTTTGTTTTTTTTTTATAAAAAAACCAGTTAACAGCGGGCCGAGAGCATTTAATGCTCTCAGCCACGCTTTATATCGCTGGCACAGTTCGGCCTGTTGGCTTGTGCTGTCGGCTGTGACTCAGGGGAGCCGGGTTCGATTCTTGCTATCGGCGAGAATGGAAAAAATATTTTTTTTGGGTATTTAAGTGTCCAAAAATTGTGAAAAAAATATGGTTATTCTCCTAAAAATATAAGAGACTTTATAAAAATGATTTGGGGATTATTTGAATGAAATAAACTATGATTTGTGAATTAAAGGCATAAATAGAACTATGGTTCTATATAAATACCATATGAAAAATTATAACTTACAAGAATAAATTGAAATGAAGTATTAGAAGATGATTTGGAAAAAAGAAACTTTGTTGTGTGACATAATGCAATTTATTCTCACTTGAGAATAATGTGGGGAAAAAAATATGAAATGTGAATATTCATTAATGATGTGAATTTCAAATGTGAAATTATTAATTGATGAAGTGTATGAATTCATGTATGATTATGGATTAATGAATAAATTAGAGATCATGTTAATGAAAAAGAAATCCGTTGGTTATGAATATGAATTTTATGAGTTATAAGTGCTCAATGTGAAAATTGTGAATTGGAATTGAATTGAAAGAGTAGCTAAGTCTCCCCCGGCAATTGGAAAGAAAATGAAATGAAATATTGAAATGTAAGACCAAGGTTGGTCATGTTTGAATAAATGAATAAGTCCGGTTTAGTGGAGAGGCTAACTCTAGAGCTTTGATTTTGTTCATGATTCTAATAAAACTAAGGACTAGTACATAGTGAAGATGTGATGAAAGTAAGAGAAAAACATTGAGTATGAGGGCCATTGGATAGCGGCGAGAGTGTATCCCAGGATGTCCCATGATGAGTCTGGGCGAGGATACTACTCCAGAGTACCGTTCCGGTGGCGACGCTCGTGGGATGTTTGAAGACTACGGGTGGTGTCATGTCTACGGTAGGAGCTGAATTACCACAGGATGTCTGCATGATGAGTCATGTCAGCAATGGGATTCCCTCCAGGGCGCCTAGACATGAGTTCGTAGGTCAGAAAACATCTAGGATACTTACCGTAGTTACAGTAGTAGATTAAGTCATGACGAGGGATTGAACCCTACAAAGATGAAGAACGAATAAGGGCTTGCCCTCGGACCTATGTAGTATGGGATGCATAGAATCCGAACAAGTGCGCATTAGTGTCATGTAACATAAATAACTGCATTAAGGACTAAGTGCACAATCACAACACGACATCAATAGGGTAGTCCCTTTAGTTGTAATGTGACAAGTTTGTGTTTGCTAAATATGGAAAATTAAGTTATACTATTTCCGGCATAGAGAGGATGACCATGTATAATGATCGTCGGTTGAATAAACTGACGTACCCACAGTCTTATATGCAGGTAAATGACATGTTAAAGATTAAAGAGGAATGGATGCTTAAAGATTATACCATGTTGTTGTACATTTATTTAATTGTTGTAAATCTTACTTCCGCTGTGCAAATGAAAAGTGTAATATCGATATAAACTCTGATGTAAAGTGAAAAGTTTAAATTTCCTTGTAAAATTGTACTAAAGGAAGCGAAAAGATCCTGTAGAACATCTCGAATTCAGTGTATTTGGGATTCGGAGCATTACGCCTCCTCACTCCCGCTTCAAAACCCAATTTCGAAATTCGAAAAAGAAATTTAAATTTCAAATTTGAAAAATCAAATATCAAATCTGATTTTGATAATCCCACCCTAGCTCCCCTTCTCCCTTCCTACCGACTCCCCAACCATCGTCGCTCTCCGACACACCACTCGCCCTCCCAATGCCCCCGTCAAGCACGTCCGCCATTCCAATCCGATCACACAGCGCCATCAATAGATGGCAACCACCCTTCAAACACATTTCCTTCGTCGTCCTCGCTCCTAGCTCCGGTGATCCCCATCTTGGCAACACCGAGACTAACCTCCTCGACACGTCAGCGCTTTCTGCACTCTCCGTCGAGCCAAGTCCAAATCTATTCCCCATCGAGCCAAACCCTATTTGGATCTTGGCGAGAAAGAAACCCAAACCTCCGGCGAGCCATAACCATAACGTCACTCTGATGAGTCCTAGGTAGAGACTCAATGCGCTCCACCCCGACGATTCAAACCCCTAGTAGGCTCCCCTCCGACTCCGACCTCCTCGAACCCCCATCTGCAACCCTCATCGGAGCTGCATGATCCGATGACTCATCACTGGCCGCGTTCACTTCCACTGCCTGTCTTATCCTCTACTGACGGCGCCGCTCCCACCATCGGCCTAGTCCTCTTGAGGCCAGCCATCTCCGTCACACCGTCAACTCCACACCACGCCTAATCGATCAACCTGACCGCCACTACGGCCAAGTCAACGACTGCATCACCCCACAACGCGCTCAGGATTTTTTTTTTTCGGGGGGGGGGGGGGAGTCTTCCCCCCTCCCCGATCGGGCTCCGGTCTTCTTCTCTCCTTTCTTTTGGGTTTTTTTTAGGGAGCTTCTCTTTCTAGTATTTATAGAGAGAGAAACCCTTTTGACATAATATACTGTTAGGAAAGGTAGTATACAAATAGAAAATAACCTTTCTGCGTTAATATATTGGAAGATTCTTTTAACAAGTGGAATACAAATGGTAGTTTTCTATGCCAAGTAATCTTACTGAAATTAAATATCATTGAAAATAGTAGTAATGAAGATGGCACGTAGAGGGGTTTAACTTAGAAGTGGGTACTGATTGACCTGATATCCAACACATGCTTAACTACTGTGGTTATACAACCTGGAACTCTACAACCAATTAATAATGTGGAATGCAGAGTGCTTAAGTACTGTGGTAGCTACTGCAAAGGGAATACGGTGCAGGTGCCTTACTGTATTTGCTGAAAATGCAGAAGGAAGACATTTTGGATTTCGACTGTAATCCTAATTTAAGAAGCATGGGTCTCGTTAGTTTCACTACAAATATGCATTAGAATGCGTGGCTGTGACAGTTCTCATGAATTCAAGAAATAATTGCACTAGAATTTTTTTTAGAGAGGACCCTTGAGAAAAAAACAAGCCAGAGAGAGTAGTACTACATTCATGATCTCATGAGAAGCCCCTTCGTAGTTTACGAGAAGACATTATATTCAACAATAGCTGGGAATATAGACCACCTAGCAATTTATCGGATGGTATGCAGGTGGAGGATAAAAATTATGGCTAGGTCATGTTTTTTAACACTAAAAGAAAAGAAGAAGAAATAGCTGGGAAATATAGTGAAAATATGTAGAGGGAGTTTTTTTAACTCTTCTGTTCAACTGCGAATGGATGAGTTAGGTAGTAATTGCTTAACTCCCCCAGTCCCCCTCCCTCGAAGCCCAGCTTCCCAATGACAGAAATGAGGGAGGTGAACCTAGGGGTGGCAACCTGTCCAGGTAGGTCAAGGCCCTGTAGCGGGCCGGTCCCGGTCCGGGCTCAAGTTGGGACTGGTCCGGTTCCAATGGGAAAAGTCGAGCCGGGATCGGCCCCCTAGCCCAGTCCTCCCGGTTTTGAGCCAGGCCAAGGTTTTTTTAATACTTGTTTCTCTTAACATATAAAATAGATTTTAAAAAATATATAATATTGTAGTATATTCCGACGTACAAGAGTCATATTAAAAAATGTAATATATTTTTCATGTAGTATTAAAGTCTGGAATGATGTGCAAGAGAGATATAAAAAAATGCAATACAAACTACAATGTTACATGGTAAGGCAGTAAGCTTGAGGGTGATCTAGAGTTTGAGATAGTCTATGATTAGATTGAAAAGAGAGCATTGGACTACTGTCTTGCACCTCAACTTAACATAAACTTAGTATCTCATCACTTCAAATTCCCTACTGAGCTTCCACTTTCATAATCTTCAATCTTCAATCTTCGGGAGAGACTAAGTCTTCATTCTTCTAGAGTTCGTTTTCATTCTTCGTCTCCTAGAGTGTTGTTACCACTTGAGCCTTTCTGTATTTCTTAAGTTCTCTGCTCAACTTTCATCCAATCTTTCGAGCATGCTAGTTATGCAAGAAAGAATATGATATGAACCATTATTATTTTTCCACCATTAACACATCAATATTTTGTTCAAACGACAGTGGGATGTACATTATACAATTTTAATTTATTAGGTGCATTAGACTTAGGTTTTTTCGATTCAGTTGATGTATCTGCAAATGCAATGCTCTTACCTTTGGAAGAAGATGATGTTGTTGCTATTGTATTTTGAGAACTAGATGCAAATATTCTATCATAAATATCATATAAAATTATCTAATATTGCTTAAAATTTTCTAAAAAATCATCAACATCGTATGAAAAATCTTCAACCATACTATAAAAAAAACAATCAAATTATTCGTACCATCTAACTTGACACGATGATCGATTACACTATCAACACAATAAATTTTTCGTAAGCGGGAACAACAATTGAGCTACTCATGCATCATCTGTTGAAAAATTTCCGTCATACTAACTATTGTAAATAAAGTAAAACTAGATGCTGGCTAATAAGATTTTCAAAATTTAAGGGTTGTGTTTTGAAAAGGCTTTAAAAATTTAACAAACTTTCGGCAAACTCCACTACAACATATATAGCTTTCTACAGCGGATTTATTATAGCGTTTAACTATAGATGCTATTGAAGGTGATCAATAATATGATTTCTGAATAAAATGTTATCTTTGATTAATTTTGACATTTATTCTTAGCTATGATAGCGTTTTTAAAAAGCTGTATTTTTTACAACGTTTCAGAAATGCTATAATATCTGTAAATAAACTGAAGTGGTAAGGATAAAAAAGGAAATTCTAATTAAAAAATCCAAATCATTCTTAAACCAGTTCATTTTCTCCTCCCCGATCGAAATCACAAAAACTGTTCATTTTCTCCTCCCCGTTCTCAAACCCTAGTCTAATTATCATCTCTCCGCTCCCCGTCGTTGTCTTCTCCGTCACCATCTTCTCCTTCCTGCTTCCTGATCCCCACGCTGCCGTCGCCTTCTTCTCCTCCCCCGCTCCCCATCGTCGTCTTCTCCACCGTCATCTTCTAATTAAAAAATCCAAACCCTAGCCACTCGATCCCCAATTCTTTCTTTCTATAATTTCCCTCTCTCACTCACTTTCTCTCTCTCTCTCTCTCTCTCTCTCTCTCTCTCTCTCTCTCTCCGTCCTTCGTCGTTTTGCCCTCAATCACCGTCTCCGCTCCCTCTCTCTCTCTCCTAGTCGGCCTTGCTCACTTCTCTCACTCCCGCCATCTCCTTATCGTCGATGGCCATGGCGATCTTGATTGGGAGGTCGAGGGTGAAAGACCATCTAAGGAAGCTGATGGGTCCATTGAAAACCAGCCAATTTTTGGACCCGAATCCATTAACATAGGCATGAGGTTTGATAATTGAAAACCCACAAGTTCTTGATTTAATTTGTTTGATTATTGACTTTGTGAATGAGCTGTATCTGTGTCTAAATTTGTTTGATTATTGAAAACCATGTAATTTGTTTGATTATTGACTTTGTTTGGTCATTAGAAAAGAGCCTAAATTAGAGTCAATAAATAAAGAAATAAATAAATTTATGAATGAGTTGTATCTCTGTATCTAAAGTCCATGAAGCACAGCAAGCTCCACAAATGATTTGACCATTTTGTAGATCAGATGCCAATTCGAATAATGTCAGCCCTCTGTTGATTGATTTTATAACAAAACAATAATAGTTCATGATTTATGTTTTTATGTAACGATTGGTTGCCATTGCTAATGCACAAATATGTAATGTGCGAGCGTATTAGGCTTGCATTAGATAGAATATAAGGAGAGGTGAAATTTAATACGAACTTGGGATCATAGAAATGCTTTTGTGTAGAACTTGTTCTTGGTTGAACTCCAACAATGATATCCCTAATAATCTAGGGTTGTGAACGCATATGTGTGAAAACAGATGCAGGTGTTTTATTTTAATAGTGAATACTAATATCCCGCCAGCACATAAGCTCTTACAGCAACATAAATTAAAATAAAATACAATGAATGAACATATGCACGTGAATAAACATTTGGCGGCCTCGGATAATAGTGTTGCAGTTCACTATTAAAATAAAGCACATGCATCTGTTTTCACACATACGCGTTCACAACCCTAGATTATAAGGGATATCAGTGTTGGAGTTCAACCAAGAACAAGTTCTACACAAAAGCTTTTCTATGATCCCAAGTTCGTATTAAATTTCACCTCTCCTTATATTCTATCTAATGCAAGCCTAATACGCTCGCACATTACATATTTGTGCATTAGCAATGGCAACCAATCGTTACATAAAAACATAAATCATGAACTATTATTGTTTTGTTATAAAATCAATCAACAGAGGGTTGACATTATTGGAAGTGGTATCTGATCTACAAAATGGTCAAATCATTTGTGGAGCTTGTTGTGCTTCATGGACTTTAGATACACAGATACAACTCATTCATAAATTTATTTATTTATTGACTCTAATTTAGGCTCTTTTCTAATGATCAAACAAAGTCAATAATCAAACAAATTACATGGTTTTCAATAATCAAACAAATTTAGACACAGATACAGCTCATTCACAAAGTCAATAATCAAACAAATTAAATCAAGATTTGGTGGGTTTTCAATAATCAAACCTGATGCCTCTGTTAATGGATTCGGGTCCCAAAATTGGTGGGTTTTCAATGGACCGATCAGCTTCCTTAGATGGTTTTTCACCCTCGACCTCCCAATCAAGATCGCCATGGCCATCGACGAGGAGGAGATGGCGGGAGTAAGAGAAGTGAGCAAGACCGACTAGGAGAGAGAGAGGGAGCGGGGACAGTGAATGTGAAGGGGACGACGATGGAAGGCAAAACGAAGGAGGACGGAGAGAGAGAGAGAGAGAGAGAGAGAGAAAGTAAGTGTGAGAGAGAAATTATAGAAAGAAAGAATTGGGGATCGAGTGGCTAGTGTTTGGATTTTTTAATTAGAAGACGACAACGGAGAAGACGATGATGGGGAGCGGGGAAGGAGAAGAAGGTGACGGCAGCGTGGGGATTAGGAAGCGGGGAGGAGAAGATGGCGACGGAGAAGATGACGACAGGGAGCGGGGAGAAGATAATTGGACTAGGGTTTGAGAACAGGAAGGGGAAAATGAACAGTTTTTGTGATTTCGATCAAGGAGGAGAAAATGAACTGGTTTGAGAATGATTTGAATTTTTTAATTAGAATTTTCTTTTTTACCCTTACCACTTTAGTTTATTCACAGATATTATAGCATTTCTAAAATGCTGTAAAAAATACAGCATTTTAAAAACGCTGTCGTAGCTAAGAATAAATGTCAAAATCAATCAAAGATAACATTTTATTCAGAAATGCTATTATTGACCACTTTCAATAATATTTACACTTAAACGCTATAATAAATCCATTGTAGTAAGTCATATATGTTGTAGTGTACACCATCTACATCAAGAACAATGCTACAACAATTCCTCCTTCCTCCCTCTCAACAAAAGCAAGACCCAAACAACACCAACAACAACAACTCCAGCGACAAAATCCCCTTCCTTCAACCTCAACATCGGCAACACCCATCATCTACAAATCCAACAACAACAACAACAACTAAAACCTCCCTTCTTCCAGTTTCCCGAATCCCCGACTAACTCCGGAAACACCATTAACTCCGGCGAAACAAATTCTCGAATCCCTGACTCGGTAACACCAAATCCTCGACTGAACCCATCTCCTCCGACTGGACCCCACCCTCATCTTCTGCCACTCCTAGCGCGAAGGGATCTGCGGCTCCTACACCATGAACATCGACGACGACAATGGCCTCCGCTACCTTACCTCATTGTCGACGCCTTCATCCCCAGGAATCTTCATTCACTGCATCACCTCCTCGCCAAAACCCTACTATCTTCATTCACTGCATCACCTCCTCGCCAAAACCCTACTCGCCGCCTCGTCATACACCTCCACCGCCAAAATTCCCTTTCTAATTTGTGATGCAAAAGCCGCTCCATTATGGGGATCCATCAAATATCTAAATTGTATGATCCTTTTTTGAAGGATCCAATCAGTATCCAATGATAAGCTATGCACATAATGCAAACATCATTACAACATTTCCAACAATCACCTTCGGGTACATCTCGATCCCCGCTCAAACCACCTAATTTGGTCTAGATCAATCCAGCTATCGCTTCTCAGCCCCCCCTCCCCCCCCCTCCCCCCCGAAACTCTCTACTATGCCTGCCTCTTCAGTGGATTCTGCTCCTTCTCTTTTTTCCTCCCAACCGTCTTTGAATGCAACTGCGACTATTCTTGCTACTACGTTGGCCACTCCTACACTTGATCCCTCCTCAGATGATCTTTCCTGGCCCGTTTGGAGTGTTAATCCACATTGTTCTTCGGAATGGGATAAATGCATCTCTGTTGTTCAAGCTTCTTCAGCTCTGAAGCCCACTTTCAATCCAAAGGAGTCTGAAAATCCCGATAAACTTTCCAGTGCATCTTGGACTGAGTCCTAAAGCCTACTATCAGAGGAAGAAAAAGAGCTCTCTAACCTGCCATCCAAGTGCAATGTACTTCACTTATTTTCTCCAGTTTCCTTTTCTTTTCAATTTTTTGCACCTAGATGATGTAGTTCTCTCTTTTGTTTTCGGAGGTATTTCCATATCTATGATCCAGCACGTTAATTCACATTTTTTCCATGTGCTACTGGGTAATTTACCGACCTCTTCTCCTATTCTCATTCATACTTCCTTATGACATATCTTCTCTTTTCCTATGGATGCTACTTCTGTGCGGATTAATTCTCCTCTACCCCATCATGGTTCTCTTGTAATCTTTGAGGCTGAAGTTTCAACTGAGGTTACAGCTAGAATCAAGGAGGTTCTTCATCCTTGTCCTTCTTCTAAATCTTTTCAACCCCTACCTCAATCTATCACTAAATGTAAATACTCAAAGTAACAATATTCTTCTTCCCTTAAAAGAACTAGTGCTCGTATTAGAGCTAAAAAAGATGGGAACCTATCCTCTTCCTCCAAGGCTTCTTTAGCCACGCAGATTCGGAACCTAGAGATTCCACCGATATCTTCTCATCTCAAATCAAATGAACCCCTTGGTTCTATCTATCAAATTCATTTTGATTCTCTGTCTAACCAAGGACATATCAAAGCTAGCCTCTCATATGGGCTTTTTTTATCCATCTGGTCCGAATCCTTCTGACATTCGGGCTTTTGAAAGTGTGAGAGCTAGTGCGAAAATTGTTCTTAATGATTAGTGCATCTTGGAATATTCGTGATTTAGGTGGCTACCATAAACAAGAAGCTATCTCTGAGTTGATCTATAAGATTCGTTGTGATATTATCTCCATACAAGAATCTAAAAATGACTCTATTTCCCCTACCTTACCCCGTGGCCTTGGAAATTTCCCAGTGGATTAGCCTGGATGCTATCCAGGCTCGTTGTGGGATTCTTTTGGGTTTTAATGCTGCTACTTTCAAATTAGTCTCAGTTCGTTGTCTTAAATTCTTTCTAATTGCGTCCTTTGACTGGTTTGAATTTAATTGTGTTCTTACCATTGTATCGGTTTATGGTCCAACGACCGTTGATGGCCAACCTGATTTTTTGCAAGAATTCAATTCTTTTTCTGGCTCTATCAACAAATTCTGGATTTTTTGTGGGGACTTTAATATTACGAGATTTCGTTCTGAAAGGCTCAACAATTATTCCAGCCTTAGGGATTCTCAAGCTTTTAATGATTGCATTCAGGACCTACATATGGTCGATCTACTGATTAATGGTAGATCTTTTAACATGTGTCTCCTTCCCTCTATGCCTAAATTAGACTGCTTCTTGGTTTCGCAAGACTGGATATCTTTCTATAACTCTTTTGTCCAAGCCCATCTGAATCCTTGTTCGGATCATGTGCCTATAGTTTTTCAGACTAATTTTAAATTCTGCAATCACATCTTTGTTAATCTTATTACTCATTGTTTTTCATCTGTGGTTAGTTCATATAGCCTGGGCCACATTCTACTTAAACTTCCCACTGTAAACCATGGGTGTAAGATATGGCGTATACATAGATATGGTAATTCTTCTGCGCTTAAGGAATCCTTCCTTGCTAATATTCAATCTATTGATCATCTTGAAGAATTGGGCCTATTTCGGATAGTGATTGTTTCCAGCGCAATGAATGTAAGTGTGAATATAATTCACTTCTTCACTTGGATAACATTAAACGGGTTCAACGGGCTAAGATTAAATGGCTTAAGTCTGGCAATTGTAACACTTCTTTTTTCCATAACTATACTTCTTATGGTCAACGTTGCAATCACATCTTTTCTATTATCGAGGATGACATTGAATTACACTCTAATGATGAATTTCATTCCGCTTTTTTTTCCTTTTTTAAAAACCTTATCGGCACATCGACTAATCGCTCTATCCATCTGGATTAGGATCACCTTTTTGGTGATGGGAATAATGATCTTTCTTCCATCGAGACTCCTTTCTCCTTAGAAGAGATTAAATTGGTCATCTTCTCCATGCGTAGCGATGTCGCGTTGGGACCAGATGGCTTTCCCACTTTCTTTTTTCAAAAATTCCGGTATCTACTTAAATATGATCTCTTTGATATGTTCACTGATCTTTTCCTTGGGCAGTTATCTTTCGATAGGATTAACTATGCACACATTGTGCTGGTCCCAATGATGATTGGGGCTAATAAGGTCTCCACTTTTAGACCCATTAGTCTTATGAATGCCCTCTTCAAAATAATTATGAAGGTTCTTTCTAATTGTCTTAACTCAGTTCTCCCCTTTAATTGACCCTGCTCAATCTGGATTTATTAAATTCCGCTTCATTTTAGATAGTGTGGCATGCACCATAGAAATCATCTCGGGTTGCCATCAATTGAATACTGAAGGTATCCTTTTGAAGTTAGATTTTGAGAAAGCCTATGACAAGGTTAATTGGGATTTCCTTCTTGACATTCTTTTACATCGAGGTTTTGGGTTGAGATGGATCTCTTGGATCAAAGTCAGTCTCTTATCTGGTACTTTTTCGATTATTATTAATGGCACCGAAGGTAACAAATTCAA
Organism: Hemerocallis citrina; assembly: GCA_017893485.1. NCBI lineage: Eukaryota > Viridiplantae > Streptophyta > Magnoliopsida > Asparagales > Asphodelaceae > Hemerocallis > Hemerocallis citrina. Next base: position 152,701,155 of record CM030362.1, read on the forward strand.
ATATAAGATAGGCTTCCGCCAAGGAGATTCCATTTCACTTCTTCTTTTTTCTCTAGTTACTGATTTTTCAGCAAGATCCTTTTAAAAGCATGGGAAGCAAACATCATCGATGGTCGGGGGAGCTTTCGTGGTTTTAGAGGGATGCTTAACCTCCAATATGAGGATGATACTATATCTTCGCTAAACCCAATGGTCCATCCCTTTGTAACTTGAAATTTCTTTTGTATATCTTGGAACAGGCTTCGGGTGTGTCTATTAATTTTCATAAGACTTCGGTCTTATGGCCTGGGGGTTCTAATGACCGCCAAATTGAGATCGCTAATTTCTTTAATTGCTCTGCTGCTTTTTTCCACATCTCTTCTCTGGGTATTCCCTTGCGTTAGGGAAAGCTTCACAAACAGGACTGGCAACCTATGATTGACGAGGTGGAAAATGGGTTTAATGCATGGTCTAGTCGTTAGCTATCTAGAGGTGGGGATTGATTCTAATCATTTCTGTCCTCTCATATATTCCTCTCTATATGATGTCTTTCTTTTATGTTCTTTCGTGGGTTATCAAGCAGATTGATCAAATCATGCAGAATTTTTTCTGGTCAGGTTCTGTGGTTTTACGAATTGGTAAACACCTTTGTAAGTGGAAACTATTATGCAGTTCTAAGCATGAAGGTGGTTCTGGTATCCTCAACCTTAGACATCAAAACCTTGCTCTACTAGGGAAGTGGCTTTAGAAAGCTCTTAAACAGAATGATCTTGCGTGGTCTTGCATTGTGATAAAAAGTATCACAAACGTCATTGTCTTTGGGATTTCCACCCTTCCCTAACTTCTCATGCATCTTCATTTTGGAAAGGTGTTTAGAAGGAGATTGCACCATTCAAATGCGGGATTTCTAGAGTTTTTTGTGACGGTACTTCGATTAGTATCTGGACAGATTTATGGATTGCAATCTTGTGATCGCTTCTAATTTCCCTGCCCTCTTTCATCTAGCTGCTAGCCCTCATTCATCTAGCCACTAACCCTCTTGCTACGATAGAGGATTATCTGACTTGCCATGAAAATTTTAAATATTGGCATATCACCTTCCATTCTAGCCTTCTTTAATTTCTTTAATTTAATTTACTCTTTTTATTAAGATCCTATTAGTGGCATCTGAAAGATGATTTTTTATGGCGGTGGACTAGCTCAGGTTCCTATTATGTTAAATTTTGTAATAACTTTCTCAATTCCAGAGGTGTTTCCTCTTCTTTCTATTGCTCAATCTGGAAGTGTGTTTCTCTGCTTAAAGCATGTATCCTCGCTTGGCTTACTGTCCACAATAAACTGGTCATGATGGATAATCTTAACAAAAGGGATCTAGCTTTGGGCAAAAAAAAATAAATTTCTGTCTTTCTAGTCATGAGGATTCTTGCCACTTGTTTATTAGATGCTCTTTCATCCATCCATCATGGATCATTTCTTTGCAAGCTTGGCATGTGCATGGTATGCCGAGTTCTGTGTCCTCTTGATGGGACACATGGAGAATGCAGCGTCTCGAATGCATGTTCGCTCTTCATGGGATTTAACCATGATGGCGCTTATTTGGTCCATTTGGAATGAAAGAAATAATAGAATTTTCAAGGGCCTAGCTCGCTCCATTAATAGTTTGATTGAAGATCTACTTCATTTCACCAAATTCTGGGCTCAATCTCTTCCCCCTATTAAATTGGCTGAGCTTCACTTAGACTATCTGTTCTTAGCGGCTCATGATTTATTGCATTCGCATTAATTCTTCTTACTTTTATCGTTTTATTGAGTATTTCTATCTTTTTCTCATTATCTCTTATGTATATTTTGTATGCATTGCAATGCTAGGCTAATGCTATCTTCGTGATTATTGTCACATTTTGGCCTCCTACTTTTTCTCCTTTTTTTTTGCAGGTTAAGTTCTTGGCCTCCTTTCTACTTTTTGTAAGTGTACTTTCTTTCTCTCTTTCGCTGGGCAGCTGTAGCGACAAGTTGAGATTCTTTTCCTCACGTTCTATGCTTGTATTGTTTGCCCTCCTCTACCGTATGTTTTCTTTGCTATAGGTGTTTGGTGTTTCCTTCTCCTTTGTACTTCTCTACTATGCTACGTCATGTTTCTTCCTATGCTAATGTATTTATTTCTCTTATTTCCTTTTGTTTGTGTTGTTCTGTGTTGTCTCTATTTTATTGTGGTTGCTGCTCATTTTGACCTGCGTTGGGATGATCCTATATTATAGTGGCTGCCGCTGTTTTGGCTGAGTCGTAGTGTTGGATCCTCTGCCTTGTTGTTGGGGTGTTTTCTTTCCTTCTTTGCTATTGTTTAGGTTGCGTGTCATTGGCTATGCGGTCTTGCTTTTGGTTGTTGGCTGCTGCATCGCCGCTGTTTCTTCGCCTGTGCGGTTGAGCTACTCATCTGATGGCTGCTGCTTGCCTTTTGTTTTCTATCTATTGTTTTTTCTTTCAGGCAGAAGTCTTACCTGCCTTTAGGGTGTTTCCTCACCCTATTGTATTGATGTCCTATTTCTTTTTTGTCGATTTGTTTTACGTCTTGTAAACTGATCATCTGTACAGTTTTTAAGATTTCTTAATAATATGTCTCGTTGGAGTCTTTCCGACTCTATCCTCTTATATAAAAAAATACAAGTTAAAGAATACAAATTAGCAATTAAAAAATCTCTCAAGCTCTTTATAAATTTTAAAACAGTCGGATTTAACTGTGTTTCTAGTAATTCTTTTGTAATGGGGGTTTAGAGCAGTTTGGTTAAATATCTCTAGTTTCTTACTATCGGAATAAGAAAATAGTAACTCATCCAGTCATCCTTAATAACAAGTTTGGTCATTTCCTTACGTACCACATCATGATCCTAACTATAACTATCTACTTGAGCAGTTTGTTGGGTTGACTTTTTGTTGGGTGTGATTTAACCAAGTGGCACTTAAGTGTATTCGTACCACTACCCACTTTCTATTTGCAAATAGCTTGACACTTCTTACATTGATGTAAACTTAATCCTAAGTAGAGAAATGTCAAATTTTTTAAAAGATTAAGTTTATCAACATGTAAAACAGATTAAGTCAGAAATTAAACTACTAATTGGTTTGATGGATTTTCAAGATATGAAATAGTTTAACAAGCCCAATTAAAAATTCAATCCTAACAATCAATAATTATACCTACACGTCTTAGCAAGCAAAATATGCAATAAAGATTCGTACCCTAATTAGTAAGTAGGAACACACACTGTCAATATTTATGGATGACGAATAAATCAAAGAATATTCTGGAGATGATAGATAGTATTACAAATAAATGGAGAATGGAAAGAAATTACCGGGTTCGACGAAAGTTGCGCTGGAGCTCGGGGTGGCTGCAGTGGCGAGCAACGAGGATGAAGGCATCGTTGTTGGGCAGAAGGCGGTGGTAGCAGCTGCATTTAGTGGCAGAGGAAGCCGGCGAGGAGGAGTCGTCAAGAAGTCCACATGAAGAGGGGGAGGGCAGCAACCTGTGGTGGTGCCGGGGGTCAATTTAGGGTTAGGTTTTCGAATTTGGGGAGAAGGTGTGGGGTGGTCAGTGATGTGGTAGCAGGCGACAAGGTGGTCGTGGTAGTTTGAGATGGTGGGGTTTTGATAGGTGGTGCGGTGTTGGGGGGGGGGTTTCAACGACAGCGAGGGGGTTGAAGGTGGTTGTTACGGGGGTGATGGAGGGGTGGCGTCGGGTGTGGTGCTTAGGGTTGCGGTGGTGCAGCAGAGTGGATTCGAGGCGAGAGAGAGATGGTCGTCGGTGTGTTAGGCTGTAGGAGATGGAGTAGAGGATGGGTTCGGGGTGTGAGGGTTGGGTAGTCGATGGTGTGGTGACTGGAGAGGGGCTAGGGTTTCGATCGGGAACAAGGAGAGAGGAAGAAGAAGAAGGAGGGAGGACAGCTGTGAAATAGGGATTAGGGTTTGAAATTTGTATTAGATTTGGGTGTAGTTTTAGAGTTTATCACAAACCCTAAAATTCATCTCATTGTCTTACACAAAAAGATGAATGAAGGGCAAAACTAAATCTAGAATAGGATACTTTCTGATTATTCTCAAGGCTTATATTTAGGCTCAAAATAAATCCCAATACAAATCTCCAAAATATTCTAATGTATAAAATAAAGGGTCCAAATTGCAAAATTACTACATATGGCTAAATCTCAAATTAAAACAAAACTGGATCGATGTCTGCATCATTCGCTCTCCGGGTGGGAGAGGGATCGACTCAGTCGTGTCAAAACCAGTCCTTCTTTCATAGTGCTCCAAAAGGCCTGGATCCAAGTGCTGGAGCTCTTCATGATCAATCCAAGCGTCCTCCGACTTTGGTTTGTTCTTCCATCTCACCAAATACCTATGAATACCACAATCTCTAGTAGAGATTATTTGATCATCTAAAATATTATCCATTTTTTTGTCGGTGGGTAATTAGTATCAGGTAGCAGGGAAAATGTGGAAGTCTCACCATTATGCTGCAGGGTAAGCTCAGCTATAAGAGGATTTCTATGGTCAAATTCTGGGCCTTCATAGGGTACTAAATTCTCAATATTAAAAGTCTCACTTATGCCAAAACCTTCAGGATGGTCAACGACATAGGCATTATCATTGATTTCATGCAGAATTTTAAATAGGCATACAGCACGTGCATTCAACTTTTTAACAGATCCAGCTGGAAACAGTTCCGGACGAATCCAGCTGAAAACCGTTACGAACAAATCTGAACCATCACTTCGTCACCAATACCAAGAGTTTTAAATTTCTTTCTAGTATCTGTTATTAACTTGTAGTTAAAATTATTCTCATTAATTTCTTTGAAAGTTTCTCTATGCAAATCATGAATGCATGATGCAAATGTGGATGCAGACTCTATGACTCTAGGATGTTCTAACACAGGGATAAAATCTATGGGCTGCCAAGTGACTTGGAAATGGATGGGTGACTTAGGTACATTCAATGGAGGTGATTGGATCGACCAAATACAGTTGAGAGACTGGTCATCCTCTTCTTCACCAAAGGCATCACTTACATGAGGTTTATAGGTGAACTCATTATCTGGCTCATCAGCAATGACAGCGGTACCTTCTACGATGTTGATCCTGATGGGGCTGGGACAGTTGCCAGCAACATGGCCGTATCCCTTGTATTTATAGCACTTAGTGAGATGATCAAGCTTAGAGTAGTCTCTTTCAGTGTTCTTATCTCTGTTGTCATTTCTAGGTGGATAGAAATTTGAAGTAGACTTGCTTGGGTAAGATTTGTTGGGGTACTGAGAAGAGGATGGCTCAGGCCTAGAGTGTAACTCCCTGTAATTTTCAAAAGAGTATAATATATATAATGAAAATGGATTAATGGCAAAAGAGTAAATATCTTGAAAATGTATAAGAGATGGGGCCCACGGGAAAATGAATACACAGCAGCACATTTGTGCTGTGTGTTGTGGGGTGATGTCACCATTTGGTGACGTGGCAGGGGGGCATTGATGCTTCTGCTGTGTGTAAAAACGGAAAGAGAAAAAGAGAAGGATTTGTTAAGAACTTAGTCCCATATCGGGATTTCACTTGAATAAAATAATATATAAATATAATAGCCTATGATCAAGAGTCACCAATTCGGTTAACCACCTTTTGAGAGGCAGCCTATGGTGGGCAGTTGTACTACATAGTATCTAATTTGTCTTATAAATTGTATAAATTGTCCGAGCTAGGGGCAGGGGCGTTACAAATGGTATCAGAGCCGACTTTCGACACCGAGTGTGGATAAGAGTAGGCGAGATGTATGCCTAAGATGGAGCTAGCAGATGTACGGGTATGCCTGAAAGGGAGCGAGGTGGCGGCCTGAAATAATGGACCACCCACAGAATCGGGGTACAGTGTAGCTAGTAGAATCATGGTACTCCACTCCACATCGGTTAGAAAGGAGATCCTGCACTAGATTGTGCATGCCCATGCTCAGTGAGGATGTTGATTTCTGAAGAGTGAGTGTGTGTAACACCCCGTAATTTTCAAAAGAGTATAATATATATAATAAAAATGGATTAATGGCAAAAGAGTAAATATCTTGAAAATGTATAAGAAATGGGGCCCACGGAAAAATGAATACACAGCAGCACATTTGTGCTGTGTGTTGTGGGGTGATGTCACCATTTGGTGACGTGGCAGGGGGGCATTGATGCTTCTGCTGTGTGTAAAAACGGAAAGAGAAAAAGAGAAGGATTTGTTAAGAACTTAGTCCCATATCGGGATTTCACTTGAATAAAATAATATATAAATATAATAGTCTATGATCAAGAGTCGCCAATTCGGTTAACCACCTTTTGAGAGGCAGCCTGTGGTGGATAGTTGTACTACATAGTATCTAATTTTTCTTATAAATTGTATAAATTGTCTGAGCTAGGGGTAGGGGCATTACATAGAGGGATCAGTAGAGATCATTCTAGAGGAATGATCTCTCGAATCACTGAACTTATAGGAGAAACTTGCTTTAAGGAAATCCATATCAAGGACAAGGGCATAAGCTGCTATCAAGGAGTCCATATTTTTATGAATTAACTCGTTTCTAAGATCGGCTCGTAGTCCAGCTCTGAATCTAGAGAGGGTTTGTTCTTTACTCTCTTTACCTAAAAGAATTGCACCGAATGAGGAAGTCGTCGACTTATCCATATACTCTTGGGTGGATTTACTTACTTAATAGAGTTGGTTCCACGAATCTAGCAATCGAGTGTGGAACGACAATATCACATATCTCTCGGTGAGCTTCTTTTATGTAGCGCACCGAATTTCCAATAAATAAAATTAGAAATAAGTGACACAATTTTCAGAATCAATTTCAATCATAATCATAAACACAGTATCAAATACAGGAAAATTTTAAGCCTTTTATTACATATTCTCTTCTTACAAAACACAGCGGAATTAAACATATTAATTACAAATCTTTACAACACATAGAATCTTCAATTTGCATTTATACTCCAAGCTTTATTTGCATCGATGCTATCCATAACTGAAAACCCTGCAAAAGTCTATTGAAAAGTGGGCACGTCAGTTAAATGTAGCTGACATCAACTACAGTAATAGTGCTACTTCTAAATCTCACAATCACAAACTTGATGCATATTAATAAAAAAATAATTAATGGTGCATAAAAAATAATAAATAGAACATAGAACACGAAGTGAAGCTAGGCTAAGTGTCAAGTGTATGAGATGAAGACAGAAAGTGAGCATACATAAAACATGTCAAGAAACACAAATGCATATGATAATTTCTAATGCATACTTGTCGGAATTTTATGCATCACATTCTACATAGGTCCAGTGCAAGCCCTTATCGTTCTCCACTTTATAGGGTTCAATCCTTCGTTATGCAACTAACCAACTACGGTGATATAAACAAGATCCAGATACTCCGCGAATAGGCCTACGTCCCGGTATCTACCCGCCAGACTAGAACCCTCAACTCGCAAGCATCATGTAGGCGTTGCTCTGAACATTCCAATCCCTATATTCCACGAATAGGTCCCAGCCTTCGGAATAAACCCGCCCAACTATACAAGACCCTCGATGTGCAAACCCGAGAGATGTCATGATAATCGTAGCCTTCGAAATTAAACCTCCCAACTATGACTATAGTCACAAATCTCATCCGTCAACTATACAAAGCCCCCTACTTACATTTCCCAAGATCTATCACATCTCCACTAGTTCATGTCCTTATGTTTATTATATTCAATTCAATAAAATCACAGTCCCCCTAGAGTTGGTGCACCCTACCGGACTTAACTCTACTAAACCAGGAACGAAGACCCCACTGGTCAACTTCCACAAAAATCTCATTCACCGGCATACTAGAGTCCCACTCAACCTCTAGAGTCTCACAACTCGAATGTCAACACAATCCTTTCTTTCAATCTCTTAAATTCAAAGACAAACTCATTCATAGTGAGGATTTCTCTCAAATCAATGTCAATCTGAAGCACATCTATAGTCATTCAATGTCTATATATTTTATTACAAAACATCCCAACCGTTTACTTAATTCGATATATTAATATCCATGTAATTTTACCAAGATGAGTTATAAGTTTGTATTCTACTCCGAATTTTAAATCATTTTAATCCTGAACAATCCCTCTTTTTTGAATTTGAATTCGAAATTAAAATTCATCTAACACACTATCTATTGTCATTTTAAATCCCAAAAATACATCTAAAATTGGTGGAGAATTATTAGCAATGTTCTAGTAATATTTTAAATTATTTCTACACTTTTCCCCAATTTTTAAAATGTGAAAAACCCTTTTAAAATATATATAATTAAACTATGTACAGCCGGGATCGAACCCAAGACCAGCAGCAACCAACTGCAACCCCCCAACCAACGAGCCAACTCGCAATTGGTGAAGACTCAACATAAAGAATTCTTATATGTTTTCTTTCCACTGTTTGGGTACTTTATCTGAGTTTTTAAAAAAATATAAAAGACCCCTTCCTGGACTCAAACCCGAGACCAAGCAGCACCCAACCCGGCATGCCAACCAATTGGCCAAACCCACATTCTGATTATATTCCCGCTAAATTCTTTTTATGTCAACTCTCTGTTTCTCATATATTTAACTTAGTCATATAGCTTCAATTTTCTTCTTCTTCAAATATTTCCATAATTGTTGCTAATATGTAGCATCTCTAAATTTTCAGAAACGAAATTCTCTTTAATTTAAGGCACTTTAACATGGAATTTTATACAAATTAATTTGAATAGAAAAATTTTGACTTCTACATTCATGTACCTTATTAACCAATTAGACTACAATTAGTTATAGATCTATAAAATTAGCATGAATGTTTCTATCAATTGATATGAAATTGGGGAAATACTCATTCTGATGCATATGTGAAACCATTACTAAATCGCATCCTAGTTTACACATGTTGTAATTGCAATAAAGTAAGCAACTTTCATAAAAGCAAGGTTTAGATCTTTTCCAATTTAGATAACGACTCATACAAGTCTCATACAACTTTTAATCCCTATCATTGCATATATGATTATTGAAGCATAATATAAGAAAAGTAAGAATCTTCGTGCATTACAAATATCTAACATTCTTCAACCATCTATGCATGAAAGGTCACTCATCAATTTAAGGCTTTATTTCATGAACGTTATCAAGGATTAATCATTCATTGAGATTCTTTCTTTAATAGATCTACATCAAAAGAACATACAAAACTCCAACATACATCCTACTTGATCATCATCATATTCTACAAATATATAACAAATCAAGAGATAAGGAGAACCACCCACCTCAAGGAAGACCAATTGAAGAATAATAATAATAAGAAAGAAAATCTCATCCTCCTTGCGAAAACCTAAAGATCCAAGCCTCCAAAACTCCAAGAAATAATAAAGAAGATAATATTTTGTTCACAACAGAGGAGGGCGCATTTAGCAGTAGCTAAAATAGGCCGAGGATCTGTTTTTAGGGTTTCTTGACAAATTTGACAAAAACCCCCTCCAAGAAATCAAATATTTACAAAAATGTAAATCTACCAAATTAAGTAGTTAACCAAATCAATTAAGGTAAGATTCCATCCCCCTAATCTCTCCTGATTTGGCAAGTCCTCATGCGTAGCCAAGGGGGTTTCAAATTTCGAATTTTGCCTCCAAGTGGTAATTTTACATAAAAGTATCACTTTGAAATATTTGCAAACATGCCATAAATTATTCATAAAAATTTAGAAAATTTAGAATTATTATCTAATAATAAATATTAGATTTCCCAAATAAATATTTTGACATTTTATTTCCAAGAAAAATATTTGCACGTATTTTGCACGTGCAAAAAATGATAAATTTCATAAAAATGCTTAATAAATCACAAAATATAGCAAATATAAGAGTAGACGAAAATCCCCCGTTCACTCTCTCTTTTATAAGCAGGTTCTGGGAAATTAGGGTTTTAATTACAGTTTGGCAATAAAGTCCCCAACAATTACAAAATAGCATAATTATATATATTTATTTACTTAAATCAATAAAAACCAACCAAATATGGATATAATCTAATTTCTTAGAGCCATATACTGATATTCGGCCCTAAAATGCAGTCAACAAATTTTAAGTTCAAAATTTATCTCCAGATGACTTTTTACAAATAGGTTACTTTCTTTCGAAAAGTTACAAAAGTAGTTTTCTTTATTCAGAAAAATCCCAAAATTCAAATATACCCAATAACAAATAATATATCTTGTTTATTAACTCATAATTCTAAATTCACATTTCAAAAAATGTTTTCACGTGTTTTACACGTGCAAAAATAGTAAATGAAGAAAATAATAAAATTTATCATTCCTTCATCCAAATGAAATAAAAATAAATAATAAAACTTAATGAATGAAAAATATGGATACATGAATAATAGTGATTGTATAATCATAATACATAGCATTGCACGTGCTGAACGACAATTTTACAAAAATTCAAAATAATTAAATAAATTGATTTAAAAATTATTTATTAATTCAAAATATAGTATTTAAAATTCTGAAGCATTACATCTTTCATGGCCTCCAAGTGGTTATGGATACCAGGCCTCAGCCTCTGCGGGTATGTTCAAGATTGGTCCAGTGTTGTTGAGCTTTACAAGTCAATTTCATCATGGAAAATTTGACCTTCACGGTTTTGCTCATTGTAACCCCTGTTTCCGACTTTACGTATTTTCTGCGTATTTGCTGTGTTTCGATTCTGTATAAAGATTTTTCGTTTTCTTAAATTCGTTTTGTTTTAAATTTGTTTTTGGATCTCCTATTAAAGTCCATTTCTAATCGTTAATTGTATTTGTAATTTTTTTCAAATGACTATATATTTTAATACAAATCTTATTCCAATATTAAAGTTTATTTTCTATTCATAATTGGTTGATTATTTGTATTTTAGCCCAAAACCAAATCTATTATTATTCGTTTTTTATTTGATTATCTAATTAATGTTACTACTTGATATTTAATTTATGGTTACTCTTTATACTTAATAAATGTTTTTAAATTTATGATTATTTAATTTATGGTTACTTTTTATACTTAATAAATGGTTTTAAATCAACTCCAAGCCCAAGTTTTCTAACCATTCTATAATAATACTATTTTATTATTTGATCGTTTAATGTATGAGTTAAGCCTAAATCCAATTTAATATAAACCTAAAACCCAGCCCAATATTATTATTATTTCGTGTATGCCCAACTATTAACCCAAGCCCACGTTTGTAGACCCAAACCCGTTAACCCATTAGTCATACCCTACCCAAATTCAATTATCAGCATACAAATCTCTCCAATCTCTCCACTACCCCCCTTAATCTCTTTAACTGCCCACTAATTACTCCCCACTAACCCCATCATTATCTCATCCTAACCCCCTAATAAATCTCCATAATTAATCCCCCTAATCTCTCTCCCTCTTCTTCTTCCTCTTCTCGTCTTCTTCACACCAAACCCTTCAGCCACGCCCCGACTAAACCCTCACCTCCTGCTCGAGCACACCTCGCCACCTCCTCGACGTTCCACATCGCCAAGCCCCTGCCTCGCCTCCACCTTGCTGCTGCAAGCATCGGCAACCCGAGCCTCCATTGCCCACCGAAGCTCTGCCATCCTCCACCTCCTCCCCGTTGACAGCGCTCCAGCCCTTCACCATCGAGCCTTGCCGACTTCTTCCTTACCACCTCACCACCACCTGGATCCCCGACCTCCCGATCCCACAGCCGCCTTCATAGCCCCCTCACCACCACCCTCCTCTAGCACCGTAAATGCCTTGCTCCTCCACCATCGATTGCCACCCTGCACTCCTCCCCGTCGCTGCTGCACCACATCCCAAGCTTCAACTCTGACGCTCTGTTCCATCTCGACTGCAGCTGAAGCCCTTCATTGACCCGAAGCACCTCCTTGCTGTCATCGCTGCTTACTTCCTTCCTTACAGCCTCGAGCACCCCCTTCCACACCTGCAGAATCCCCCCCCCCTACCGCACTCCACCGCAGTACCTTGAGACCCTTCCACTGCCCAACAGCTCCCTTGATGCACTTACTTTTGCTGTCTCTTATTGTTCTCGCTGTGTCTTTTGCTATCTCTTGCTGTTCTTACTGTGGCTTTTGCTGTCTCTTCCTGTTCTCACTGTGGCTTTTGTGCTCTCTTGCTATTCTCGTTGTTGCTTTCACCGTTGTTGCTGCAGTTTTTGCACGTGCTATTTCCATCTGTAACGCCCCGAATTCCAAATAAGTCCGAATTCGAGATTCCACATAATCTTTACACTTCACTTCGTACAATTTTACAAGGAAATTTAAACTTTTCATCATACATCAGAGTTCTTTACAATTTTATACACAATGGAAAACAAAATTAATTACAACAATGAAAATAAAACCCAACTTGTACAACTTTATCAATGTATTTAATCAACAGCATCATAACATCTTTACTTGTTCATGAAAAAGTCCAGTTCCTGCATAATAAGCTGTGGGCACGACAGTTATTTACAACTGACGAAAATGTTATACTCGGCCATCCTCTCTATGCCGTACATATAACGATCTCAATACTTTAACAAATCAAAAACTTGAAAGAAAAAAAGTGTCAAAAGTGATTATTCTAAACATGTAAGTGTATGCGATGTCTTAATGCCTAATGCACACATTTTTATACTAAGATGACACTAATGCATATTTGTTCGGATTATATGCATCTCATACTACATAGGTCCGAGGGCAAGCACCTACGTACTCCACAATAAAGGGTTCGATCCCTCGCCATGACAAACTACCAAGTAATAAAACAAGGTTGAGTCGTTCCAGGAGTATGGATCCCAGTCCCGGAGAACCTCCGCAGCAAGACCCCCGCCCAACTGCTATACAGACTCCTCGTCGTGCAAACTTCCCGCAAGTGCCCCTCTAGCCCCGGTATACATATATACTTTGGAGAACGACAAACTATTCGCCCGACTACGCATAGTTCCGAATTTAAAATAAAAGCCCATCTCCCACGAGACAACCACAGTCCCGGAGTACATTGCCCGACGGGGTCTATAGTCCCGGTGAACCGCCACAGCAAGACCACCGCCCGACCATATAGAAAGCCCCACTTATGTTTTCCCAAGGTTTACCACATTTTCACTTATGTGCCTAGTTCTTAAGTTCAAGACATGAATAAATTTCCATACCTAGAATTATTTTTACCTCCTACCGGACTTAATCAACAAAATACGAGATAGCTCCATGGCCATATCTCAAAATATATCTTAACTCTTTTCAATTCAATAGTGCCAGTATCCGAGGTCTCACTAACTCTAAATCACAACTTTTTATGTACAAGAATCCATGGGTACACATACCATTCATTAAACATGTCTTAAACTTAAATATTCTTATCTTCAACTTATTCATAAGTGATCAATATCTTGCCTTAACTCTTATTCACAAAGTAATTATTTTCTTAGTCTTGACACTATTCATAATCCATTTATCCATTCATGATATTTAGAAGCAAAAATAATTCCTTTCAAGAACACAATTTCATCACATGAAATCTTATTAACAAATTCAAGCTCATACAATGCCTCAACTCACTTCAAAATTTTATTTAAACAAAAAAAGAGTGTAATCTCTTCAAGAGAAAATTACTTCACAAAATAATATTTTACTCTTCTTCACAAAAGAAGTGATATTCTCAAATAATAGATTTTGAAGTCACATAATTCATTTTCCCATCTCAAATTTCCATTTTTATATCTCAAATATACTAGAAAAAATCTATAACTCTTTTTAATAAAATCTATTTCATTTTGTAGAAATTCTAGTATTTTTCTCTAAATTTAATTCTGATTAAAATCCATTGAAAAAGTCAAAAGAAAAAAAAACAATTACAGCCAAGGGGTTTCGAACCAGGACTGCATGCCAGCTACAGTAACGCCCAGGCCCAACCCACTAGCGAGAAAGTCCATATGGTCTCTGTGTTCAAATAGACACACCGAAACCCCAAATATCAAAGCTTTTGTATTCGGTTTTTCATTAAATGAATCAAAAATAAATGTGACTATCAAGTTTCGAACCCAAGGTCTCTTACAAACAGTGCTCTGTGGTGCACTGGCTAACCAGGAAGTCCAAGTGTGATTTCTGATTAGGAGTTGTATTAATATACTTTTGTTCATATTGTTCTGAAATTGGTTCTTTTTCGCAAAACTCATTCATCCAATGATCCAACCTTTTAGGATATTGAAATAAACTTTTCTCTTGACTGAGAATGAATTTTTAAAACAGTAAAGAACTAATTTCAAATTCATTTAAAAACATATAATTCTATTTTTAAATAATTCCTCTTCCTATTTTACACATTGCCTTGTATTTTTCCCCAAACTTGAATTTAAGAATTGTATTCATAAAAACTAGTTTAGGTTCTCAATTATAAACCAATTTTCATACAAATCATACATCCGACATGTACAAATTTATAAGCATACTAACATGATTCATAGTATTAGTTCTTTTGTCAAAATTCTTCTTTCTAATTAACACGTTGGCTATTATTTACTTAATCACAATAAGATTATTCTCTTTCATGGCATATTACACTAGCATGGATTTTATCTACATATTTCACTTCAACATCAACTTATATTACTTATTTATAATTTTTAGCATGCGTTCTCTACAATTAGAAAGTAAGAAATCACCCACCTCTTATAAAGAATGAAATAAATAAGATTATAGAGACCACTTCTAGTTCCTAGCTCCAACTAGTACCTCCTTGTCCTTCTCCTCCTGGATAAAGCTCTCCAAAGCACAAAGCTACTCTCTTTTCTCTTTCTTTTTCCTCTCTCTATTTTTGTTTATTTTAGGTGTGACAAGAGAAGAAATATGAGGGGTGTATTTATAGGACAAGGTGAGGGTTTAAAGTGCAAATTTTTCCACCTAATAAGTTCTCACTTAAATCTCCACCTCTTCACTACCCTAACTCCCATAAATCCCAACTCTTCACTACTCCACCTCTTCAAAAACCTAACTCCCACCTCTTCATGTACAAACCGGCCAACCCCTCTTTCTTCACCGAGTACACATAAGCCCAAGTGGGCCCTGGGCCATGTCAGCATAGAGCAGAGGACAGCAGCAACCCGGTGGGACCCCCAATGCTGACTTCATCTAATGGAAGACGAAGTCAACAACAGCACAAGCTGCATTACCATTACCACATAAGCCTAAGTGGGCCCTGGGCCATGTCAGCATAGAGCAGAGGACAGCAGCAACCCGGTCGGACCCCCAGTGCTGACTTCATCTAATGGAAGACGAAGTCAACAGCAGCACAAGCTGCATTACCATTACCACCCACATCTATTCTACTATTCCATTAAATTACTGTACTGCCATCAACACATTTTTACTTACAAACAGCCAACTATATATATATATATATATATATATATATATATATATATATATATATATATATATATATATATATATATATATATATATATATATATAACTCCCCGTAATTTTCAAAAGAGTGTGTGTGTATATATATACACTCTTTTGAAAATTACGGGGAGTTATACACACTCCGAAATTTATTTTGAAACCAAATATGCTTAAATACGCACACCGAAAAATACGTACTTCGCACGTAAAACATAAAAATACGAAATTCGGTTTTATCAACGAAAAAATGTTAAAGATAATAAAAATACAATATACAGAAATATATTTATTAATTTTATATATTCCTCGACGTAATTGCTACATACGTAGGAAACACGTGCATTACACATACAAAAGTATTTAGATCAAAAATACGAGAAAATGAATTTCTGTTTTATAAAATAAATTTGAAATACCTAAAATAAATAATTTAAACACACAGAAAATGTTACACGTGGCGGTGAATACACATAATCGATACGTGCATCAAAAACACGTAAGAGCACATAAAAATGCAGCGATTGCGATTTAATATTTTAGTTAATTTAAATAGGATAAAATATACGATAAATATATAAATAGTCGGAAATCACAATACATAATGAAAACACGTTACAAATATTACCAGTAACGGTACAAAATACACGTGCGTAACGCACAAGGGCAAAATTGTCATTTCCAGTTTTGCGGGGTGTTACACCATCACTTGCACGTGTTGTTTTCGTCATTTGCAGGTGTTGCCGCCTTCGGGATCTTCTCATATCATCATCGTTCATATTCGGAAAAAAATATCTAAAAGGCAAGTATCGTGTATATTTTTATTGTTCCGTACAAGCATTTTATTTGACCTCCCGCAATTAGTATTTATAATTGATTATCGTATTTTGAAACTCGTTACTTCAACCATCGTATTGTTCATACTTTGTGGTTTTCCCGTGATTAAACCAGTTGATATATTGAATCGAATCAACCCATTTGCCTCTGTGATTCGATGTCCATCAAAAGATCATAAATATCAATTTGTGTGCTTCTACCCTGCTGCTTGTGTTAACTCGTAGCGAGATTTTAACCTAGTTACAGTTTTAACCAAATCAGACAATTTATACAATTTATCAGAAAAATTATTTGTAGTATTGTACAACTGTCCACCACAGGCTGCCTCTCAAAAGGTGGTTAACCAGATTGGTGACTCTTGATCATAGGCTATATTATTTATAGTTAATTAATTCATTTGTATTCCCGATGTAGGAAAATTTTAACTTACAAAACACGTTCTCTCTCTTGCGAGAAAGAACAGTGAAACCACGTCAAAGTGGCCCCCACTGCTGACGTCAGCACTGCGCCATAGTAGTAGTGCTGCTGCCTACAACCCGTGGGCCCCATCTCACATCACCACGTCATCACGAGGAAACCCACGGCACTAAGCTGTATACAGCAGGACCACCTCAATCAATCCTTAATTCATATATAATAGCCTTATGGGGCTAACAGCCAATTCCTCTTATACTTATACATATATATATATATATATATATATATATATATATATATATATATATATATATATATATTATATTTTAACACGGGGTGTTACAAAATCAATTGAAACTTTATAAATGATTGTTGTACCCCTATGAATCTAGTTTCCAAAAATTCTTACGGATCCAGATTCTGAGTTATAGGCTGCAAGTTATCACATTTTTAGTACTGTATGGTTTCTAATTTTCAGATTACTGATTTGAAGTACACTACCATGATTTATTGACCAAAACATTATGTTAACAGTAAAACAAAGACTTGATAATAACTAGAATGTTACTAGACTTGATTAAGAGTCACTTTATAATTTTTATAAGATTTTTTAAATGATTTTACATTTGAGTTATATATATAAAAAGTTGACCCGGAGCTGTTGTCTGAACAGTAGACCCATAAAGAAAAGAATGTTGGACCTAGTTTCTATTTTTATAATGTATCGTATGAATATGCGTCAGAACCGACAGGGAGTCTAGTTTCTAAAACTCCTAACAGAACCTGATTCACTTTCCTGTAACAACGGGAAAATGAGTTTTGTTATAACAATGTATTGTTTTCCAGAATTATAACTTCATGTTTTTTTATTGTAAATATGTTTATTTCCTGCATTTAATGAATTAAACCTTATATCATGCATTGCATAGCCTTGATACTCCTTGATCCCGTCCTCATATCCATTCGCATTGTTGCATGTTCATGTTTAATTATTGTAAAAGTATAACAAACCGGGGTAATAAAGGAAATAATCTAGTAATGGAAAATATAGGAGGGTGTACTCAGAAAGAGACCCGTGTTTCTCATAATAGTGACTCTTATTTACATGATACTCGATTACAAGTTATATGGAACTATGTGTCACGTCTAGAGCCGACGGAGGCCACCTCTAGAATCCATTACATGATTACATGATTACATGATCTGATTCCTATTATTGTCATTGGAAGACTCGTGGACATGGCCCTATAAAATTCACCACTAGAGTCTAAACGTTAACTTGATTGTATGCACCCGAACCTGTGGTATGGAACGCGGGATTGCGTGTATTAGTTAGGGTTTATAAAAGATTGCTAGACTTGAGATTAACACTGAACACATGCATGACTCATGATTCCAGTTACATGTTACCTGTTACATGATTACATGATTCATATTTACAAGTATACATGATTCCCGTTTGCACGACATGTTTCCTGTTACATGATTCCAGATTATAAGTTACATGATTCCTGTTTATAAGTTACAAGATTCTTGTTTACATGAGATGTTTCCTATTACATGATTCATGGTTCCCGATTGGTTATATTTTGAGATTTGTTTTAGTTGTTACTTGCATTACATATTACAATTATATCGCCAGTTCTTGTTTTCCTTCTTGTTCGGTTATGTTTCTTCCTTGTTATATATATTGTTTCTCGTTATCATGGTTGTTCCATATTTGAATTGCCATTTCTTATTGCTTCCTGGTTATGCCTTGTTTTCTGTCCATATTTTGCTTATTACTACTTGTGGCCCGTAACTTGCTCGAACGGGTACCATCTATTTTTCTTTTGAGTTAATGTTATACAGGTAAAACAATGGGATACTGAAGGAACTTGGCAAACTACTAACTGGATTGTTTATTCTCGGACTTATTATAAATTCTTGTATCTCACATATTGGTTATTGTATTACATTCTCGTTTTTGTGATTATTACTATATTTTTGAGCTTGCTAGTATTGCACAGCTTATGGATAATATGAGTTGGTATACTTATGTCATTCGCTGGACCTTAGTTACGTGCCCGTATTTTCCTGTAAGGGGAAGCGGTGCGTGACACTCATACCAAACCACATGAATTATTGGTCCATGACACAGATCCAATCAAGATAAGCTTGGGGTTCCATATGACCTTCAAAGTGGAGAACGTCAGCCTTAACGTTCTTCTTGTATTTTTTTGTCCGGGTCACGATCTTGACATCGGTCGTCACGATCATTCCCTTCAGGGATCTAATAATGAAGCTCAGGAGCAATATTTTAATTCAATTCAACTTTCTCCAGTCTCTGATTGATATTGGCAAGAGTTGCTTGAATGACATCGAGGGTAGTGGAAATATCAGAGTTGTCCATTTTAGTTCGAAAAAGGGCTCGCTAAATTCTAAGATTTGTGGTGATGTATGTTTTCTCAAATTTGGAGAAACGTGTCCTAAATGCACCTAAAATGATTTTTTTTTTTAATTCTGAAATGATCTAATAAAGAAAGAAGAAAAAATAACCTTAAAATGATTGCAATTTTTTTTAAATTATAAAAATAATGCAAGAACGGTTCCTAAATGAATGCATAAATTATAACTAAATGATGTAACAACTAGGGTCTTAAAAAACCTTCGCTCTGATACCAAAATGATGTAAACTTAATCCTAAGAAGAAAATTTCTAAGAATTTTAAAAGAATAAGTTTACCAACATGTAATACAGATTAAGTCAGATTTTAAACTACTAATTGGTTTGATGGATTTTCAAGATATGAAATAGTTTAACAAGCCCAATTAAAGATTCAATCCTAACAATCAATAATTATACCTAAACGTTCTTAGAAAGAAAAATATGCAATAAAGATTTGTACCCTAATTAGCAAGTAGAAGCACACACTCTAAATATTTATGTACGACAGATAAATCAAATAATATTCTAGAGACAATAGATAGTATCACAAATAAATGGATAATGGAAAGAAATTGCCGGGTTCGAAGAAAGTTGCGCTGGAGCTCGGGGTGGCTACAGTGGCGAGCAACGAGGAGGAAGGCGTCACTGTTGGGCAGGAGGCAGCGATGGCGGTTTCAGTTAGTAGTAGAGGCAGCCGGCGAGGAGGAGTCGTAAGGAAGTCGACGGGAACAGAAGGAGGGAAGCGACCTGTGGTGGTGCCGGGGGTCGATTTAGGGTTAGGGTTTCGAATTTGGGGAGAAAGTTTGGGGTCATCGGTGATGTGGTGGCAGGCGGCGAGGTGGGCGAGGTATTTGGAGATGATGGGGTTTTGAGAGGTGGTGCGGTGCTGGTGGGGGGGGGGGAGTTCAACGACGGTGAGGGGGTTGAAGGTAGTGGTTACGGGGGGTGATGGAGAGGTGGTGTCGAGTGTTATGCTTGGGGTTGTGGTGGTGCAGCGGAGAGGATTCAAGGGGAGGGAGTGATGGTCGTCGGGGTGTTAGGCTGTAGGAGATAGAGTAAAGGATGGGTTCGGGGTGTATGGGTGAGGTAGTCGACGGTGGGGCAATTGGAGAGGAGCTAGGGTTTCGATCGGGAACAAGGAGTGTCACGCCCCGCTTCCCAAAAATACGGAATACGAGTACATGACATTAGTCCAGCGAATGACTAACGACACCCATAAGCTGTTTATCCGATCAACTCAACAATATAATCAATACAGAACAATTGCGCAAGCAATAATAACAATCTCATGAACAATAATACTTGAATTAAGCAATAAAAATATCCAAATACAATAATAATCCAACGTCTGGAAACAAATAGCAATATTCGGGACATAAGCCCAATACAATGAAATAACAATAATTCAATAGTTAAGTCTTCAAAATAAAACAATAAATATTTATTAAGCGGCGATGCAATCAATTTCTTCACCAATGTTCTCCCAATCCATCGGGCAATTCTCCATCAACACCTGTAAACACTTCATCTAAAAAGAGGAGAAAAATTGTCCTTAGAGCAAGTCATGGATAGCAAGTAGAGAAAACAGAGATCAATGGAATAACGGTATAAAATGAATCAATGGATCAATAGGAATCAATAAAATGGGACAATATCATGATAATCGATGCAATTGGCTATAAATAATGATTCAATAATTGGTAACAATAATCAATGATCAATTTCAATAATACTTAGCCAATATTCGATATCAATAGAAACAATGATGGGCAAAATGCAATGTCGATGTGTAATCTGTATGTTTATTAATCATTTTAACTCCTAACTAATGCACGTACTACTATGTTCCATGTGTGCCGTACCACAGGTTCGATGCATACAATCAATTTCGTTTAGACTATAGTGGTAGACTCTATAGTTCATGTATTGGGTATGATGACGATAACAATATAACACGGGCCATGTGTGATTTCTTACACGACGACGATAACAATAATAACACGGACCATGTGTAATTTCTTACACAATGACGATAACAATAACACGGGCTATCATCCGAGTACAATTCCCATATCATCAACTACTCTAGTCAATCTCTTAAACCTCGGCTTATTAATTATTCTATTAATGCAACAATACAATATGCAATATGAGACATGAGATGAACAATAGTATCAATAGTTAAGCAATAGGATGATAACATGGAGTATGACATTTAGAATGATGACAATAACTCATTAGGATCATGCAATGCAACATACATACATCAATTAATGTAATAATACGATATAGGAATAATTAATTCATTAAAAAGGGGCATCTAAAATTCTGGACAGCAAGCACAACCTGTACAAAAATACAGTTTTCCGCTGACTCAGAAATCAAAGGTTGAATCCATCAGAAAATATGGAAACTAGACTTCTATATGGTTCCAACGCATACTTAAGGTTCAAATTCCGACAACAGTAGCGAGGTCAAACACATGTTTCTTTACAGGTTTTATGTTTAGGTAGAAATTCGGCCACTTGTTAATTTAATTTTTGGGTCAGCAAAAACTCAATATTAAAATCAGTAAAAATATTTTCTAGACTCCTAACCGTGTTAAGAAACAATCTGGAAATTTTCATAGCAAAATTTTATCGTTTGATCAGCCTTTTTCTTTTAAACATGAAAGGTGCGAGAATCTGAAAATCTGAAAGTAAAAACACTGCTGTAGTAAAATGGGCATAACTTTTGCTACAGAACTCGAAATTCAAAAATTCAAGATGATCTGGAAACGATAAATATAAGGATACAACTCATATTCAGAAAGTATTTCATTTTAAGGTCGTTTACTGGTTCGAAAACAACGGTCAATGTTCAGGTCAGCAAGCATATACAGTTTTTAGGGTATTTTCTTGAAAATAAATTAATTAAACATGATGGGTATCGATTCTTTAGTCAATAAATTGTGTAATCAGCATGATGGGTGTCAACACATGATAAATAAAAATTATAACACATACATATACCAGTCTAACATCAATCAATCAGCAAACGATCAAACAACATACAACCTAACAATTGTCTCTAGAATAATTTATTTGTATCGTGACTATTTGTGTAACCCTAATATCCATACTATATGATGTATGCAAGATTAAATATTTTTTGAGTCAATTTGGCACGATGTCAAGAGTATTGGGGTTAGCTCGTGTAAACGCTCAATAAACCCAACGAAAGAGACAAACAAAGAATAATACGATAACAGAGAGATCTACTTGCAAGAATTTCAATGAAACTTGAATTTGATACAATTAACAATTCAAGAGGATGGTGACTTGCCTTATAATCGCTGAATTTGAATATTAAGAATAACGGGATGAGAATCCCAAAGCAACGAACTCACGAACTAGCACGATCCCAAAATAGCACGTGCAATATACGTGCAATCAAAGAAATCTTAACAAAAACATAAGGAGAACTCAGCAACACAGCAATAACAGAACCAAAGAGACAGCAGCAGCAACAGGAAAGGGCTTCAGTGGCTCGACGGCGGGAGGGCATCGAGCGGCAAGGCGATGGCGTGAATCGACGCAGGCGGCGTCGGAGTGCAGCTAGTCGACAGAAAGGTAGGGTTTCGACTGGCATGAAGACAGGGGAACGGGGGAAGAGAGGTTGGAGATGGGTTTTTGGTGCCTGGCCGACGAGGGAAGAGGAGGGCGGTGCTGGGGAGACGACGGGGGGGTGTCGACGGGAGGGGGTGGCCGGGATTTGGCCGAAGAAGAAGAAAGGGAGATGTGTTTAGTGGGTTTGGGCGGGAAACTCATGGGAGAGAGAGAGTACGGGAGGAGAGGGAATAAGCGGCTAAGGCTCAAAATTGTGCAATTTTTAGGGTTTCCATTATTGTTGTATTTATAGGGTATAATTAGGGTATTGGGTTAGTAGTTTAAAGAACAATAATAGCGGATTTGGGTCAAGAACAAATGAAATTGGGTTTAGGGTTCAATTAAGAGATAGATCCAAATCAGTAGGGTTCAAATAAAAATATCCACAATAAAAAAAGAAAAATAGGATTAACCAAGAAAATAATTTATCAAGAAGATCAAAGAGTTTCATGAACCAGAATTTAAATCCAAATAAATAAATAAATAATACAAATGAATTGAATATAAACTGGGCTTGAAAATAAGTTGGAATTCGCCAAGAAAACTAGGTCTAGTACAATAACAAAATAATTCAATAAATGAATTTTAATTAAATAATCAAGAAACAACAATTAATTATTATAATAATAAAATCATACAATATAATAATATCTGGGTTTAACAATTTACTAAAATGACCATATATATATATATATATATATATATATATATAATTTGGACTCAAATACAAATAGTTGATTAATAAGATCTACAAAATAAGATCAAAACACATCATTATTTGAAATGAATAAATTTTCGATTAGAAAAAAACACTTTAATATAAAATCAAAAATGATTTTAACAAATAATGAATTTATAATATCAAAATACAGAAAATATTCAGAAAATACGTATTTACGGGAATGGGGGTTACAAGGAGAGAGAGGACGGTTGTGAAATAGGGATTAGGGTTTGGAATTTGTATTGGATTTGGGTGTAGTTTTAGAGTTTATTACAAACTCTAAAATTTATCTCAATGTCTCACCCAAAAAGATGAATGAAGAGCAAAACTCAATCACAATAATTTTTTTAATCAAGAATAGCATACTTTCTCATTATTTTCAAGGCCTATATATATGCTCAAAATAAATCTCAATATAAATCTCCAAAATATTCTAATGCATAAAATAAATGATGCAAATTGCAAAACTGCTACATATGGCTAAATTTCAAAATAAAACAAAACTGAACCGATATCCTCATCATACATACCTTAGTTTCCTTTTTCAGATTGTTTGGAGATGGAAAATATGTATAAAGTTTGTGGAATTTGAAAGTATGTTCTCTAGATTTTTGGGAAGAAGATAGATTCTCGGTGTCTGGTGTTTCGGTTTCTTCACAATGCATTTCATCCTCATATTGTGGGGAAGACTGGAATGGCCAAACTCTCTAACATCATTCAATTGTGGAACATAATTAGGGTGAATGTATTCGTGGATTCTTGTGGACTTTGACCACGTGAACGTGATGATGTCATTATTGTATGAAATTATAAAATTGATATGAAACAAGTAAGAAATTAACAAGCAATAAATTAACACATAATAAATATTGAATTAAGAAAAAGATATCACACTAAAAGAACTCTCAAATTTGTGTTGAGAATGGTTCTTGAATTGAACTTCTTCACTTCTTCACTTCTTCACACTTTGAGAATCCACAAATTGAGAGTTTAAACTTGAAAGAATTGTTTGGAATAAATTGAGAGAGTTGAGATAATTATTTGGAAGTTTTTGTGTGAAGAAAATGGTATGAAAGGGGTCTTTATTGATAGAATATGAAAGCGGTCTTTTTTGATAGAAATAGAATCTAATATTTTTTGAGTTTGTTATTTTACCCCCAAAACTAGCCTTTTCAGTCTCTTTTTAATTTTTCGGGCCCCCCAAAACTAGCCTTTTCAGTCTCTTTTTAATTTTTCGGGGGGGGGGGGGGGGGGGGGGGGGGGGGGGGGGGGGGGGGGACGACCGTTAGCCCGTCGGGTTGGCCCAAACCGGGTTAGGTCAAAACCCGTTGGGTCTGGGTCCTTGGTGGTCCAGGTTCAAACCGAGCTGCTAAGAGGTTTGCCTAACCCGTACCGGCCCACATAATTTATGTGAGCCGGTTCGGTTTGAGCCCAATCTGGGCTGGTCCAAGCGGCATGCGGGCCAGACCAGCTCGGTTGCCAACCCTTAGATGACCCCCACTCAAGGTCGGCCCTGGGCCTGTGCGACTTGTGCAGTTGCACAGAGCCCACGGTCGCACATGGCCCACTAATCAGGAGGCCCGTTCGACATCAAATGTAATTAATAGGGTTTTTCGTCTAATTTTAGCACAAAAGTCAATCTGTCTGAGTGGTTAAGGGGATAGACTTTAAATCTGATGGACTTTACGCAGGTTCGAACCCTGCTATGGACCACTTCTTTTTTCATTTTATATATATATATATATATATATATATATATATATATATATATATATTTAAATATATATAAAATAAAACACAAAGAAAGATATCAAGTGGCTCTCATTTAATAGGGTTGAAATCAATGGTCAAGATGTAACCTCACAAAACATATTTTCCCGCCCAAAAGTTTTCCCCCAAAACTCAAATTCAAATCCACCAAAAATAACTCATTTATTTATTTATTTATTTATTTCTCTATCTATCTATCTCTCTCTCTCTCTCTCTCTCTATTTATTCAGAAATTTATATTTTCAGATTTTTAAGCATTCTTTTATTGCTCATGTTACTTTGAAAATAGCAAATATCTCTTCAACAGTTAAATTTCATTATTTTTCACACTCAAAGTTCTATAGAGTTGGATTTTACACCCCAATTTATAATTATTTTTTAGCATATATTAATAGAAACATGGACTTTTATTTACAACTAATTATTGTTTGAGTATTCAAACTTGAGCTACATAATTGTTGTTTTACTGTTTACACGACTTTCATATGCTGTATCGTTCCGGAGACGTACCGTAGGCACGTACCCACGGGCAAATCTAGTATATATATATATATATATATATATATATATATAGAGAGAGAGAGAGAGAGAGAGAGAGAGAGAGAGAGAGAGAGAGAGAGAGAGAGAGAGAGAGAGAGAGAGAGAGAGAGAGAAATCTTCGGTTGCACACTACTTTGGTAAGCACTCCGTGAGCACTCATGAAATAGAGCACCTATGAAAAATCCGAACCGCTCATATTGTTCTATATGCCTAAGATAGCCTAAAAATAAAAAATCAAGTAATTTGAAGTTCATTTGCCCATGATTTACATCATCACAAAATTGTATGGCTGAAAATTCTAACAGCATGATGAATGGGCAAATGAACTTCAAATTACTTGATTTTTTATTTTTAAGCTATCTTAGGCATATAAAACAATATGAGCGGTTCGGATTTTTCATAGATACTCTACTTCGTGAGTGCTCACGGAGTGCTCACCAAAAGTAGTGTGCAACCGAAGGGGACTCTCTCTCTCTCTCTCTCTCTCTCTCTCTCTCTCTCTCTATATATATATATATATATCTCTACCTTTTATATAAAAAATAGTTTTTTTAATGATTTCTATATTGTTTCTTTCGTTAATTGTTGAGATTGACTTAATACGTAAAGCTGTTTTTAATAGTGTATTTCCTACGTTCCAAGAATATGAAGATCTGTAACCACATTTACTATTTTGTCTTAATTGATGAGACGACTAACGATATCGATTAAGTCGTCCTAGATATTGCAGTCTCCAATAATATAAATTTTAAAATATATTTTTTAAATGAATTCATATAAAAATTTGAAAATATAAAATGCACCCTACTCATATTTTCAATTGAATGAGTATAACATATATAAATATATATACGTAGATGATATCAAAATCAAAAGGAAGTAAAATTAATATTATAATATTTAAAGATTGTCAATTTTTTTCTTTCCGCGCAAGGTCTTATAATTGTCGGGTCCGGCCCGGACCCTAGGGATGGCGAACGGGTCGAGTGGGCCAGGCCGGGCCCAACCCGTAAGGGTTGGCACGTATACTTAGCCGGGCCGGGCCGGGTTGCACTCTTATCCGGGCCGGGCTGATGTTTCGTTTATGTGGCCCGCCCAACCCGTGAACCCTTTAAGGTTCAACCCGGGTTGGGCGGGTCGACCCGCGGGTTAGCACGTTTAATAATTTTTTATTTTTTTTTGGAAGCTTAAATTAAAATAATAGTAATAATTATAATACTAAGTAAGTAATAATACTAATAAACAATAAAAATCGTAATAATAATAATAAGATTGAAAGAGTGAAATTGACAACAAATTTTGAAATATTATTCATATGAATTTAAGTTATACAATTTTAACAATTTATAACGAAATGAAGAATTCAATTCACAAATAAGTTTTATACAATAACATATTTCTTATATACAATTTTAATTGAGTACAAGTTTTCTAACTTGACATAACAAGCAAAGCTATTGTTGTTGTTGTTGTTGTTGTTGTTTTTCGGGCGAGTTGCTCCCACTTGTGGAACTTGATAGTGCTTTCCCTTGCGTCCTATCTTCAGCCTTCAGCCAGTTTTCTGTGCAAACGAGCATCTCTAACGCCTCGGGCTACAACCGATTCCTGTAATCAGATAGAACCCTGCCACTTGTAGAAAATGCACTCTCAGAAACAACTGTAGAGACAGGAGGAGTTAGTAAATCTTTAGCTATAATTGACAGAATACTAAAAGTGTGTTCATGTTCTTTCAACCATTGTAAAATATCTAGTGGAGAAATAGTTAGCTCAGAATCTTGTTGGTTATACCAATTTAATTCATTTGGTTGATTAGTCCTAGGTTTTTTAGATTGAATTTGTTCAAGTAAACTAAATGTTCTATCACCAATTCTACTTTTATCCTTACCTTTAGAACTACCAGAAGAAGAACTAACTACAGAAGTTGTACTACTAGAAGCAAAACGTCTATCATAATAATCATACAAGTTATTTAACGTAGATTCAAACTGAACTAAAAAAGTAGCGCAATCAATTGTTAATTCTACATTTACCTCTAAATATGCAAAAAAATATTTCTATCAAATTCTTCGTACCTTCTAATTTGATACGAGGATCCATAACAGTAGCAACACAAATCAACATAGGAGGAGGAAAATAATACTTCAAAAATTTTTGAAATGCAGGTTTTACAATCTCACTAACATGGGGATCATTTAACATTTCATTAAATGTTTGCATCATGCTAACTAATTCAATAAAAATGCTACTAGAAGTAGATTCAAATGTTTATGAAAATTTTAAAGTTGCGGTTTTAAAAGGTTCTAAAAATTTCAATAAAGATTCGGCAAAAAACCAATCGGGGGGAGTCATTTCGAAATTCTGCATATTTTTTGCGATACAAAAATTATTTACAACTGCTTTATAATCGGTGACAACATTTAGTAAATCAAAAGTAGAATTCCATCGGTGTCTAACATCCTTTGGAAATTTTCTAAAAGGAACATTTCTAACCCTACACCAAGCTTTCCATTCTTGTAAAATGCTTGGACTTAATGCAATAAAATGTACACAATTTCTAATTTTAACTATATATGGATCAGCTATTCTTAATGCATCTTGAACACATAAATTTATAATATGACATGCACATCTAACATGAAAAATATTGTCAGATGGAGGGTTTAATACAGATTTTAAAGTAGTAATTGCTACATTGTTGTTAGATGCATTATCAAAACTAATAGCCATAATTTTATCGCGAATATGAAAAACATCACAAATTTCTATAATACGGTTTGCTATTTCAGCGCCACTATGGGGATACGGCAACACCACAAATGATATGATTCTTTTTTGAAGAATCTAATCATTGTCGATCCAATGACAGGTTATTCCCATCGTTGGAATATTGTTAACACTTATCCAACAATCCGAAGTTAAACTAACCCTACAAGTTAAACTCCATAAAATTGCAATCAAAGCGTCCTTCATTTCCATGTACACTTTAAAACAATCCGATTTGCAAGTATTTCTCGGAATTCTTTTAAAATGAGGGTTTAAGGCCGTTTGATTAAAATTTTCCATGTTCCTACTCTCGGGATAGGAAAATGGTAACTCTTCTTTAATGACTAATCGGGCCATTTCCCGATGAACAAGTTCGAGATCATAAGGGTGGCTATCAACTTGACCGGTCCTAGGGTTATTTTTTTGTTGGCCTTGTATTTGATCAAGAAGTTCTTTATGATTATGTTGGATGTGCCTACTAATTGTACCGGTGCCGTCACCCCTCTTGAATTTGTATGTTTTACTACATGTTTTACACACTTTCAAACCTATACCCGGAGTATGTTCGTCCGGGATATAATCATAAACTTATGCCAATCGCTAATTTCTCCTCTACTTTTCCTACTACTACGGGGTTGTGTGGTTTTGGTTTGTTGTTGTTGTTCTTCTTCTTCTAATTGTATGTCACCTACAATATCGTCGTGTGTACCCCATTGTTCCATAGTAGGATCAATGTAATCTTGGGCGGGCTCACTAGTTGGGACAATTGGTGGCCTACGTGAAGAGGAAGAGGAATCTTGTCCGCTACGACCGCTACCGCGTGATCTAGACATAATGTAGTAATGTGCTAAAGTATGTAAAAAAAAATATACAATGTAGGAGCGGTGAATTATACAAAAAAAATCTAAAAAACAAGAGGGTTGAGATAGAGAAGTTCAAAAAAAACGAACAACAATTTTAACTACAACGCAAAAAAAAAAATTAACGAGAGAGATAGAGATATTTTGATACCGTTCACCGTAGAATACGCGTATGAAAAAAAAACCGTTAAAATAAGAATAGAATAGAAAAGATGGAGCGCTTTGCCGATTCCGCAATTGAAGAGTTGAGAAGAGGTTGAAGTAGATTTGACGAGGGTTGAAGAGAGTTGAAGACGTTGAAGACGTTGAATTTTGATTCCGATACGACCGAAATTTGATCGTGTATATGCCTCCTTGTAGACTTGTTTGATGAATACTACAATTGTTCAAAAATTCTTTACAAATGATGTATAATAGTAGAGAGAGTAAGAGAGTGAGGTGTGATTTTTTATGAAAATTTTGGGGATATTTATAGGCTAAATATGTGGGAAAAAACAAAAAAAAACAAAAAAAAAACCACCCAACGGCTCAAAGAGCCGTTCCAAACGGCTCTGTCCCAGACAGAGCGCATCAGTGCTCGGGATAGGAAATTTCGACCGTTCGATCCGCGGGTCAACGGTCGACCCGTCACGGGTCAACGGTCGACCCGTCACGGGTCGAACGTTCGACCCGTACGGGTCGAACGGGTCGAAACCCGCGGGTCGACCCGCGGGTTGAATTCGCGAGTTGGGCCGGGTTCGTGGACCGGGTTTCGTGAGCCGAATTCACGTAAATTGCGACCCGGATCGACCCGGTACTGTTCACCGGGTTCGACCCGAACCCGCCAAGCAAATTACCGGGCCGGATTGACGGGCCGGGACGCGGGTGGGTCGCCGGTTAACCCGGCCCAGTTGCCATCCCTACCGGACCCCACTGATTTACTAGCAAGAGGAGCCTTAATGTTAATTATGGAGGAACATGTGGGATGTTTTCATGCCAAGTCTAGTCCAGTCTGACAGGGCATAACACCCTAAACCCCAATCATAGTCTCCATACCAGAATAGGTTCATCCTTCCTTCTAATAGGTTGGCTGGCACATTCAATGCAGTTTATTTAAGAGGAGCCAGCAAGACAGTGTTAGTACTTAGTTCAACTAAACAGTGATCGTAATGGAACTTTACTATAAGTAGTAAATCATGAAGAAGGCAAGACAAATCACAATTTTAAGCTATGCTTTTACCCAATATCTGAGGATTTTGAATACCATAGCTGATGTCTTGCATTTAGGAGGACATATTTCTACATTAACATTCTCAGAATTGTTATTTACATTAATTTGACACTTATATGTTCAAACCAATGGTTTTACTATTTTTTATGGTGATTTTAATATTGAAGCATAGTTTGTGATGATGTTTGATATGTAGATACATGTTCC
Source organism: Hemerocallis citrina (assembly GCA_017893485.1). Classification (NCBI taxonomy): domain Eukaryota; kingdom Viridiplantae; phylum Streptophyta; class Magnoliopsida; order Asparagales; family Asphodelaceae; genus Hemerocallis; species Hemerocallis citrina. The sequence continues at coordinate 152,732,031 of CM030362.1, forward strand.
ATATTGTTGATTATGGCGGATTTTAATCAGCTGATGCCCATGACTTATCTCTAACTCTTTAACTACTTCTTAAAGTTTTTTGTCGCCGTTTCTGTGATGCTAGGCTTGTTAGGTGGACCTAGCTTGGATAAAGCCAGAAAGGTCTTTCAAGTGTTCTGTCGTCCTGTTAAGTTAGTAGATTTCATACACTTAACACCGATACATGAAAAATTAAACTAGAGACACCTAAGTGAGGTGTTTTTTTTTTTTTTTTTGAGGAAAAAGTGGAATAATGCCACCCTGTTTTATTAATAAGTGATTAATAAACAACCCCGAAGTCTCGGGACAAAAAAACAAGTACAGTGCAGGAAATAAAACATAACCCCCAACATAACCCTGGGGGGTGGGTTACAATCTCCAGCCTAAAGGCCACCAAAATACAGCAACAAAATACAAAGGCCTGATACAAAATATGTGGTAGTGAGGCGAGAGTCCACTCATCAGTCAAGAGTTGGTCCGATCTCTATCTCTTCGTCATCAAACTCATCCACCTGGAATACCCTTGCAATCCTCCCTCTTGCTCCTGAAGCAGCAGCTGTAGCCCAAAAGGAAATTTGATGCATGATATGAGTAAGATTACTAGAAATAGAACTACATGAAGCACGGAAATAAAAGTTGTTCCTATCTAGCCATAACACCCAGGTGGTTGCCGCAATGGCAATAAACCATGCGTCTTTCATATCGTGGCGGGCTGAAGCAAATCTGGGACCAACCCACAGTTCCTCATAGTCCCTTGGATAGTCACTTGTTCCTAGTGCTCTCAGCACCTCTATCAGGACGGCCTTGCTTCTAGCGCAGTGAAGAAACAGGTGATTCAGATTTTCCACGTGTACGTTGCAGAACCCGCAATTAGTCGCAATGTGAGGTTGCCTGTAGGCAAGGTTCTCTCTAGTGAGAATGACATTGTTGAGCACAAGCCAGAGGAAGACTCTAATTTTCAGAGGAGTTTTAGTCTTCCAAAGTACCGCTGCCCAGCTGGGCCTGCATCCTCGGTAGTGAATCCGGTGGTACAGTGACCTAACCGAGAACACTCCCTTGTTCTCGAGTCCCCACCGCAAGTGATCTGGGCCTTGGGCACATATAACCCCAGACTGGGTTATGCGCGTTTGTAATTCATGCAGTTGCAGTAATAAACTTGGAGAGAGAGCTCCTTGGAATGGCGGTCTCCAAGTCCCCCTTTTCCAAGTTTCCGCCACCGAGATATTCGGTCGATTCGTTTTAGCAAACAGATCTGGGAAACCTTCCTTAAGAGAGTGAGGACCGCACCATTTGTCCCACCAAAATCTGGTGGTTCGGCCATTGCCGATCAAAGATGAGGTTGCTGAGTTGAAAGGTCCGCTGGCTTTAGCAACTCCTTTCCAGAAACGGGAGACTTTGGATCCTACTCGGAAGCCAAGACATCTTGTCCCTTTCCCCCGAAGGTAAGGTTGGACAAAGTCCTGCCATCCTTCACCGCAGTGATGGAACACCTTCCACCACCACTTTCCCAGGAGTGCCAGATTCATATCTCTGAGGTCAATGATGCCTAGCCCTCCGTGCCTCTTTTTCATGCATGCGATATTCCATTTAATAAGGTGGTAGCCTCCCTTATTTGAATCTGCACCTTTCCAAAGGAATCTTTTCCTGATACGATCGATCCTTTGGATCACCCACTTTGGGAGTTCAAAAAAGGACATGTAGTATATGGGCAGATTGGATAACACAGCGTTGATGAGTACCACTCTGCCCCCAAGAGAAAGCCATTTGCCCTTCCATCCGGACAGTCTGTCCTCCACCCTGTCTATAATAGGCAACCAGTCAGCCTTAGTTAGCCTCCCTGGGCGTAGCGGAAGCCCAAGGTATTTGATAGGGAATTCTTCTATCGCGCAGTTGAGAATGTTGGCATGCTCCCGGGCTTCAGCTTCTGAGAGTGAAATAGGTACAAGCGCACTCTTGTGGAAATTAATTCTCAGACCTGACCAGGCTTCAAAGCAGTAAAGGGCCCCTTTAAAGCATATTGTTTCCGCTCTAGTCCCATTACCAAAGATAAGGGTGTCGTCAGCATATTGAAGGATCGTGCTTCCCTGATTAGCATTGCTGCTGGCCACCGGCGAGATCCATCCTTTTCTTTGACAATTCTCTAGCATTCCTCTGAGCACATCCGCTACAATAGTGAATAGAAGTGGGGACAGTGGATCCCCCTGACGGAGTCCTTTCTTACATGGGAACGATGGCCCGGGCCTCCCATTCACTGAAATTGCCGTTTTGCTAGAGTGTAAACACTGTTTAATCCATCTAATCCATTTGACCCCAAAACCTCTCCCCCTGAGAGCCTCTAGCAAACATTCCCAGTCCACAGAGTCGTATGCTTTCTCAAAATCCAGTTTGAGGAGGAAGTTCTTGGAATTGCTCTTGTGGCAGTGGTGGATAACTTGTTCAGCAGTAGCCACGCAGTCTAGGATACATCTGCCCTTAATGAATCCTGTCTGTGTTCTGCTGATAAGATTGTCCATGATGCCTCCCAAGCGGATGGCTAGAACCTTAGTGATGATCTTAGCCGAACAGTTAATCAGACTAATTGGTCTAAAATCTCTGACGCACTTAGAGTCCTCCCGTTTGGGGATCAACACAACTTCTGCAAAGTTGAACATTCCCAGCCTCAGGTCATTGTGAAAAAATTCCATCATTACCTCCATAAATTCTCCTTTAATTTCTTCCCAGAACACTTGGAAGAACAACATCGGAAAACCATCTGGTCCTGGCGCCTTGTCAGCTCCCATCTGGTCAATGGCCGTTTTGACCTCTGACTCCGTGAAGGGCTCCTCCAAGGAAGAGTTTTGACCTGGAGCAAGCTGATACTCCTGCCAGAAGTCTGCCCCCATCGAAACCCTAAAGTCATTCTTCTTCCCAAAGAGACCCTTATAGAATGACTGGAAGGTAGTAGAAATCACCCTTTCATCCTGCGATGTTCCCGTAGCTGTCTGAATAGATAGGATAAGATTGGATCTCCTTCTTGCACTTGCAACTCGATGAAAGTAGGCCGTATTCGCGTCTCCCTCTTTGAGCCACGAAATCCTGGATCTCTGTTGCCACTTGATCTCTTCTAGTCTATACAAATTGGCAATGTTATAACGGAGTTCTAAGAGCCTGCTACGCTCTTCCTGCGAGAGGACTCTAGTTTCTTCCACCCTCTCAAGCTCATCAATACCTTCCAGATAGGCTTCTTTGTCACGCCAGATGGTCGCGAATCTAGATCGATTCCATCTGCATAGCCTCTTTCTCAGTCTTCGAATTTTTCCACACCACCGAGATGCCGCGTCCCTGCCAGCCATTGGCAGTGCCCAGTTCTCCATAACCATATGGTGGAATCCCTGAATTTCCAGCCATGCCTTTTCAAATCTGAATTTCCTAGGTTTGCGGGCTCCCCGATTCCCCACATCGAGGAGGATCGGGGTGTGGTCTGAAGTTGGTCTAGGGATCGTTCTGGCCGAAGCGAGAGGAAATAAAGCTTCCCAATCCAGAGAGACAAGAACCCTGTCCAACTTGGCCATAACCGGATCTGCTTGCAAATTTGACCAAGTAAAAAGTCTGTCATTAATTGGGATATCAATTAGTTCAAGTTCCGTGATAACCCTATTGAATTCCTCTCGGTGCCTGTCGCTAGCGCCTCTTCCCTTGTGCTCAAAGGCAAATCTAGTAATGTTGAAATCCCCACCCACCATCCAAGGTCCCGACCATCGCTGACGGATGTCGACCAGTTCTTGCCAGAAGGACTCTCTGTCTGCGGCCATGTTCGGCCCGTAGACCACAGTCACCGTCTGTATCCAATCATCTGAGCGTCGCTTAAGTCGGGCAGTCAAGGAGAACGTACCATAATACACCTCCTCACAAGTCAGAAGATCCGAGTTAAACCCTATAGCAATCCCCCCTGATGCACCGACAGAGGGGCGTAGCAACCACTCTTTGATTCTGTTTCCACCAATTCTTTTGAGTTTGAGCCCGTGCCGGAGTTTGGTCTCCTGTAGCCCTACTATTTCCGCCTTGGAGTTGTTAATAACATCTCGCACCATACCCCTCTTTCCCCTGTCCCCCAATCCCCTAACATTCCAAAAGAGTGTATTCATTGGGGAACATTATTATCAGAGATCGTTGGTAAGGGTGCGGGGCCGGCTACATCCTCGATAATGATAGTCGGCCCTGCGCCATCGGAAATCGTAATCCCCTTAGTGTTTGACCCTAGCTCCGCTAAACCATTAGTTTTTGCCCTATCAGATTCCCAACCCCGCATTTTGTTAAGGAGAAAGGCGTTGCGATCTTTATCGTGCACCTCCAAACCACAGGTCGTAGCTAATATAAAAACTTCAGAATCTGACATGAAATTTAAAATATTAGCAAGAAAAGTTTTTGTACCTCCATTGACGTGCTTAGCCGCTTTGGCTGCCGTAGCTCTCTCCAGAAAGTCGTCCAAGGACTCCGCATGAGCCCTCTTTGGTGAGCGTTGAATTCTGACCCCTACAGCTCTCTGGGACGACCCTGCGCTTCCTCTAGGAGCAGACTCAGGTAGAGTGGAGAGTACCATCTCCGGAGAAATCTCTCTCTGAGTGTTGGGAATGAACTCGAGCTCCTCTGACTCATCATCCGAGAACGAGAATTCTTCATCTAGGTTGAGCCGCCCTTCCAGATCCTCCTCACTATCTGTGAATTTTGTCTCCCTCTGAGGGCTAGGACCTCTGACAGTGGACTCCTCAATGAGCCCGAGGATTGGAGCTTCCATAATAGTGGCTCTGTCCTCCGATGTGGACCCCGTCGTGGGCCCACTCCCAAAATGGCGTAGTTTCTTACTGACCAAAGAACAAGTGTTGCCAGACGCGAAACTAATAACAGACTCTTTGGACCCCACAGTGGGCCCATTAGACTCTATAAAAGGCCCACAAGAGGACCCCTGTAACCGACCCTTAAGTGTTGCCTCCTTAACAGTACACCCGCGGTGCAATATAACTACCCCATCGATAAGCGTGGCAGCTGTCTCATCGATGCAGACAGCATCTCCAGGTGTCATCTCACCATTCGTTGTGTGGGCGGTAGCAGGCGTGAGCTCCAAAGTGTTTACAGCTATCGAAACGTTGGAAATCGCCTTAGCACCATCTGCAGTCTCAATCCCTACCTCTTCCTCTTCTAGCTCAGAGCTTATCTTCCCCTTTCCACCAAACCCACTGCCAAAATTACCCAAAACGTCTCCTTCTAAAAGCGGCACCCTTCCACCAACTCTAACAGAGCTCTGAGAAAACCCTAACGTGCTCTCTAACCTTGGTAGAGCTGCAGGGTTCGCCACTTTACCCCGTGTCAGCTCTGCGCCCTGTCGCCCCTGCTCCTCGGAAACCTCTTTTTCTTTTTCTGGCGCATACCAGAGCTTCTCGACCCACTCCTTGGTCGACAGCTTTCCTCCATCTGCGACCAACCCCCTCGCTGTCGCCTTGCAACCGTTTGTCTTCTTCTGCATGTTACTGAGTAGAGGAGTAGAGCCCTTTTTGGGGCCTATCTCTGACTCCCCTCCCTGAGTACCTGTCGAAACCCCCGAAATAGCTTTGACGAGCGGTGCCACCGCTGGAGCCAACGAGTTGAAGGTCGTACTGGGCTTTTGACCGTTGGTAAGAGCGGGACGGCCCGTTCGCTCTGGTATTTTGTACGGCCGGTGTGGATCTGGCAGTTGGCAACTTCCCTGACCTCTCGCCGCCATTAGAATTTCCCGATGAGCTCGCTCTACTTCGTGAGATCCATCAATGGTTAGGCAATCTGAAGGCGAAACTACTTGCTTGAAGGTTCGGTGATCAGTAAGTGCTAGGCTTTTGTGAGCGTTGCCGGCCTCCTGTGTGTTTGTTGGAACCACCCTCCTCTCTAGCACAAACCTCACTAGATACGATTCATCAAAAGAACACACTTTGGCGAAGCGTGGCATCGCCGCAATGTCTGGACTTCTGATCAGTACCTTGGCTGAGACCAACTCCGACCTTCTCACTGTCTTCTCGTCCACATCCTCATTACTCCCAAATTTGGCCACCATTTCTTGTAGCGCTTCCCTCCTCCAAAAATGCATTGGAACGTTATAGATCCACACCCAAAACAGGTCCCCCTGTGGGAGCTCAGCTCCGAATGTTGGTGACCAGGCGGAGAACACAACTTTGAAGTGGCCAAAATCAATCGTCCCTATGCTTACTGTCGCAGCTACCTTCTCCGGCGAGGGAAACGAAACCAGGAATTTCGAATTGCATAGTTTCTTGGCCACCCAATCTCTTTCGGCCCCCATTGGCCATTTCTTACTTAGTGCTTGCGTGAGGTGCACCTCCGACGGCCTGCCGGATTGCACCTTCGCGATCGCACACCATCGTCTCAACCAGCTTTCTTCCTGTTTAACTAGTTCCAAACTCTTTGCCAAACGAATGACTGTGGGATGGTCAGGGGATCTGCCACGATCGACTGGCCTTTCCTCGTCACTTTTGGAATCCACCATGTTGGTGCACACATATGATAAATGACCCCACATTAAACACTTGAGGCACCGTACCTCTTTCGTGCACTCACTTCTGAAGTGGCCGAGGTCGCCGCAGTTAAAGCATGGGACAGGCTTCTTCTTACCTCTTCTCATCTTCTTCGGGTGCTGACCTTGGGACTCATGTTGGTAAGTTTCCATGGACTCAACTCTGTTCTTCTTACCCTTAACAGTCTTCCACTGACCTCCGCACTCCTCATCTCCGGGGAGCCCCTCCTCCATGGTCCCGTCAACCTGCTTGACGTTGGACATGGCAGGAGGGCCCTCCGTATTTGAAGAGATCTCGGAAAGGATGGTGGGTAGCATTGTGGACGTGGGAGGGGGCGTAGGGTTGAGATTTGAAACTTGGGGGGTTTTTTGAGGAACAGATTTTGTTGCTGGGTCTCTAGCTTGGTCTTTTGTGTGATGAGAGTTAGCATGTTGACGTTGAGGATGGTGTTGTGGTTGAGTAGGGGTAATCTTCTCTTTGAGCTTTGACTGTTGAGGTTGAGGTTGTAGCCCTACTGGCTTGGGGTAACTGTTGTTGGCATACCGATGTTGCTTGTTCAGCTGTTTGTGTGATGCTGCGTCTAGTTCTCCCTGATCATGCCCCCGGCTTGGAGGGGGTTGATGCTTACGCGGTGGGGAACTCTTCCGCCTATCATGGCCTGGAGGAGGACCCCCTCGCTGGGCCCTCCCTCCAAAAGACTCCTCTTGCCATTTAGGATTTTCTAAGTGAGGTGTTCGCGTTAGGATTCTTCATGTTGATCATTTAGAGTCGAGGTGATCTATTATTCTTAGGCTATATGATACCTGAGTATTTTTACTATGGGTAAGATTTGTTGTTCTCTGATGAAATTTCAAAATTTTTAAAAGATTAAGTTTACCTACATGTAATGCAGCTTAAGTCAGAAATTAAACTATTAATTGTTTTGATGAATTTTCAATATATGAAATAGTTTAACAAGCCCAATTAAAGAATCGATCATCACAATCAATAATTATATACCTAAGCATTCTTAGTAAGTGTAATATGCAATATTGATTTGTACTCTAATTAACAAGTAGACTCACACACTCTCAATATTTGTGGTTGACAGAAAATTCAGATAATAATTTAGAGATAATAGGCAGTTATTACAAATAATTGAGAAGTGGAAAGAAGTTACCGGGAGTTCGAAAAAGCGAAGTAATGGAGAGAAAGTTGTTGTCGGCTTGGAGTGGAGTTGATGAGCGGTCAGATTGTTGGTTGGTCTCGGTGGTGACTCAGGCAGGTAGTGGTGGTGGGATGCAGTCAGGATGCTGCGGTGCTGCGAGGTAGGAGGGTGGTGCTCGGGGCTAGCGTCGTCGGTGGTGGGTGAGGGCGCTGGGGGTAGGGGATTTGGGGGTTAGGGTTTGACTAAATTTGAAAAAAAATCACTTGAACTATTTTCTTTATGCAGAAAAACTCACTGAACTATTTGTTGCGGAGAATACCACACTCAATTATAGTTGCAAAAAATCCACTCTGGTGGCCTGAGCTTTCTGTTAAAGTCGAGTGAGGTTTTTTGACAATAATGAGAAAGATTCATGATGTTTTTTGAACCAACTTGGAAAGATGAATGAGATTATCTAATACAAGCAGAAAAGTTAAATGTGTTTTTTTGAAAATATACTTCATGGGGTTTTTTTCGTTACCATACTTGAGTGTAGTTTTTGTAGGATAATGGCTCGACTCTGGTTCAGATTGTTTTGGAGTATCTGCAGCAAATGAAAGTTCCAGTATATCAGTCGACTGGATTTGGAGGATCAGGCGACTGTCCAGAGAGGAGTTTTTCATTTGCTAAAGATACAGCAGCAGCAGTCGACTGTCCCGAAGGAAGTACCAGTCGACTGGTAATTCGACCAGTCGACTGTCGACGGGTTTTGTACATCAGAATAGGCCCAATTCGAAAAGGCCCAGTAGTTTCCCTATAAATACACTTGTTAGGGTTTTGTAATCTGTGACGAAAATTAGAGACCCCTATTCGGTTTTGCAGCCGTCATTGATTGTAAGGGTTTGTTTTCGCCCATTGGTGATTATTTGAAGAAGAAGAAACCCCAACCGCCCCGTGGATGTAGGCATGTGTTTTGCCGAACCACATTAAATCTTGTGTTCTTGTGTTGCTTGTTTTTCTGTTTTTCTCGCTGTTTCTCTCGTTTGATTGTTGGTTAGTTTGTATTCCGCACAACAAGTGGTATCAGAGCTGTTGGTTCGACCTAGAGGGAGATGGCGAGTGATGCAGATGCAACCAAGGATGTTGTGGGATCAAGTTCATCCAGAACAACGATTCACAACGCAAAATTTGAAGTTGAAAAGTTTGATGGAACAAACAATTTTGGGATGTGGTAGTGTGAGGTGTTGGATGTTCTTGTTCAACAAGAACAAGATGTTGCTTTGGAGGAAGAAAAACCAAAGAATATGTCCGATGTAGATTGGAAGAAGTTGAATCGAGTTGCGTGTGGGACTATTCGGCTCTTTATTGCGAAGGCTCAGAAGTATGATTTGATGAGGGATACCATTGCTGCGGTGTTGTGGAAGAAACTCGAAGACAAATACATGAGGAAAAGTTTGGAGAATCGGCTGTATTTGAAGAAGAGACTTTTTCGCTTCACCTATACGGAAGGTATGTCTATGAACGCTCATGTTGAATCATTTAATAAATTATTGGCTGATTTGTTAAATTTGGATGAGCAAATTAAAGATGAAGATAAAGCCCTAATTCTGTTGAATTCATTACCTGAAAGTTATGATCATTTAGCAACAACATTAATCTATGGAAAAGATACTGTGAAATATGAAGACGTTGCAAATGCTCTGTTGAATAATGAAACTAGGAGAAGGGATAAAATGGTTGATAGAGAAACTTCTGAGGCATTGATTGTAAGGGGCAGGACTGAGACCAGATCTGAGTCCAAATCTGGGAAAAAGGGAAACAAATCTCGTTCCAAATCGAGAGGAGTTTCGAAGGACAAGAAAATACCGGCCAAAGATGAATATGCTTTCTGTCATGAAAGGGGCATTGGAAAAAGGATTGTCCAAAGCTACGAAATAAGGGAAACTCGACTGCAAATGTGACTGTTGATAATTTAGATAGTGGCGAGGATTTTTCTTTTGCACTTGCTTCTAGTCCCTCACTTTATCAAGAAGTATGGTTTCTTGATACAGCAGCCTCCTATCATATGTCTTGGAAAAAAGAGTGGTTTACTTCTTTGGAGTATATGGATGGTGGTGTAGTTTTGATGGGAAATGATGCGCCTTGTAAGAAGGTAGGAATCGGGAAGATTGAATTGCTAATGCACGATGGTCTTATTAGGGAGCTTTCAGATGTATGGTATGTTCCAGATTTGAAAAAGAATTTGATTTCACTTGGTGCTTTGGAGGCCAGTGGATTGAAATTTGCTAGTGAAGGTGGCATTCTGAAGGTGACTAGCGGATCACTCGTGGTGATGAAAGGGCAAAGAAAAAGGAACTTGTTTTTCTTGCAGGGAAAAACATATTTGGGTCAGGCTGCCAGTGTAACTGAAAGGCCTAAACAGGTTGTTCCCGACTCTACTAAGTTGTGGCATATGCGACTCGGGCATGCAGGAGAAAAGGCCTTGCAGGGGCTTGTGAAGCAAGGGTTGCTTAAAGATGGTTGGAATTTTGTGAACATTGTGTTTTGGGTAAGCAAACTAGGGTGAAATTTGGTACAGCTGTACATCAGACAAAGGGTATCCTCGATTATGTGCACACAGATGTTTGGGGCCCTACTCAGACACCTTCTATGAGTGGTAGACACTGGTTTGTTACATTTGTGGATGATTACTCCAGACGAGTTTGGGTATATACCATGAAGCACAAAGATGAAGTTTTGACATTGTTCACAAGTTGGAAGAAGAAAGTTGAAAATCAGACTGGGAGGAAGATTAAGGTTCTGGGGTCAGATAATGGAGGGGAATACAAGAACGATCCGTTTCTGAAATTGTGTGAAGATGAAGGGATCCAGAGGCACTTCACAGTTAGGAAGACTCCACAGCAAAATGGGGTTGCAGAAAGGATGAACAGAACCTTACTTGAGAAGGTGAGATGTATGTTAGCACAGTCTGGATTGAAGAAGACATTTTGGGCAGAAGCTGTTATATATGCAAGCCACATTGTCAACCGTTTACCATCAGCAGCACTTGAAGGCAAAACGCCTATTGAGGTATGGAGTGGTAAACCTGCATCTGATTATAGTTTTTTGCATATATTTGGTTGTCCTGCTTATTTTCATGTAACTGAAACTAAACTTGATGCAAGAGCCAAGAAGGCTATATTTGTTGGTTTTAGTACTGGTGTCAAAGGTTACAGGTTGTGGTGTCCAGAACAGAAGAAGTTAGTAATTAGCAGGGATGTTACCTTTGATGAGACCGGCATGATCAGCTCGGGACAGTCGACCGGTGGTATAGCACAGTCGACTGGTGGGCAGCAGAAGAGTGGGACAGTTCTCCAACAGGTGAGCAGTAGGAGCTCGGGACAGTCGACTGGTATACAGGATCAGTCGACTGGTGATCGACAGCAGCAGCAGAATGGGAGAGTTCTCCAACAGGTGGAGTTAGAAAAGCTTTCAGTTGAAAATCCTGCCCAAAATGAAGATGATGTGGTTGATACTGAGGATGAGGGAGAAGTTCCTATCCCTCCCCAGCAGGAAGAATCAATTGCAGCAAGAAGGCAAAGAAGAGATATCAAACGACCATCTCGCTTTACAGACACAGTTGCATTTGCTCTTCCCATCGTGGATGATGAAGTTCCCTCCAACTTCAAAGAAGCTACTAGAAGTTCTGAAAATGCAGATTGGAAAGTTGCTATGGATGAAGAGATGAACTCTCTTCATAAGAATAAGACTTGGGATCTAGTGCAACTACCAAAGGGGAAGAAAGCAATTGGTTGCAAGTGGGTGTATACGAAGAAAGAAGGTCCAAAAGGCAGTGTTCGGTTCAAGGCTAGACTAGTTGCAAAGGGGTATGCTCAACAGGAAGGGATTGACTATAATGAAGTGTTCTCTCCGGTTGTGAAGCATCCTTCTATTCGGATTTTGTTGGCATTGGTAGCACAGTTTGATCTTGAATTGACACAGATGGATGTGAAGACTGCGTTCTTACATGGGGATCTAGATGAAGAAATTTTTATGTTGCAGCCAGATGGGTTTAAGACAGCTGGGAAGGAAAATTGTGTTTGCAGGTTGAAGAAGTCTCTCTATGGGTTGAAGCAATCTCCAAGGCAGTGGTATTTGAGGTTTGATCAGTTTATGAAAGTACAGAGATATTCCAGAAGTGAGTATGATCATTGTGTCTACTTCAGGAAGTTGCAGGATGGTTCTTTCATATATCTGTTATTATATGTGGATGATATGTTGATTGCCTCTAAAAATGCTAAGGAGATTCAAAATTTGAAGAATCAGCTGAGTGCTGAGTTCGAGATGAAGGATCTTGGTGAAGCCAAGAAGATACTTGGGATGGAGATAGCTAGAGACAGGGCAAAGGGCATAGTGAGTTTGACACAGAAGCAATATCTCTTGAAGGTGCTGAAACGGTTCGGTATAGATGAGAAAACTAAACCAGTCAGTACACCCTTAGCCCCTCATTTCAGAATTAGTGCTTCTCAGTCACCAAGTACAGATGAAGAGAGACAGTATATGGCTAATGTACCTTACACTAGTGTGGTTGGCAGTTTGATGTATGCCATGGTGTGTACTCGACCAGACATCTCTCAGGCGGTGAGTATGGTTAGTCGATATATGCATAATCCAGGCAAAGAGCATTGGCAAGCAGCTAAATGGATTTTGAGGTACATAAGTGGCACCACAGATGTGGGTTTGAAGTTTGAAAGGGATGACAATATTAGCAGGTTATTGGTGGGTTATGTTGATTCTGACTATGCAGGTGATCTAGATAAGAGGCGGTCTACTACAGGCTATTTGTTTACTATGGCTAGAGTACCTATAAGTTGGAGGTCCAATTTGCAGTCCACTGTAGCGTTGTCTACTACTGAGGCTGAATACATGGCGGTTGCTGAGGCCATGAAGGAAGCTATTTGGATTCATGGACTTTTGAAGAGCTTGGGAATTCATCGGGAAAAGGTGGAGGTACACTGTGACAGTCAGAGTGCTATTCATTTAGCGAAGAACCAAGTTCATCATTCGAGGACCAAACATATTGATGTTCGTTATCACTTTGTGCGTGATTTGATAAAGGATGGTGATATTCTTCTGGTGAAGATTGGGACAGCTGATAATCCTGCTGATATGTTGACCAAAGTTGTTGGGGCAGCCAAGTTCAAGCATTGCATGAACCTGGCTAATATTTTGCATGTTTGATAATTTGGCATGGGCGGTTGGGATGGTGCTTCGCTATTTGTTTGCCTAGTATGTGATATCATACTAAGGTGGAGTTTGGTTTGTTCTTACATTTGGTGATGAGCATTTGTTTTGAAGTATTTTTGGAGATTGCTTGGGCTACTTGGAAGATCTCACCAAGGTGGAGATTGTTGGATACTTGGAAGATCTCACCAAGGTGGAGATTGTTGGATACTTGGAAGATCTTACCAAGGTGGAGATTGTTGGATACTTGGAAGATCTCGCCAAGGTGGAGATTGTAGGATAATGGCTCGATTCTGGTTCAGATTGTTTTGGAGTATCTGCAGCAAATAAAAGTTCCAGTATATCAGTCGACTGGATTTGGAGGATCAGGCGACTGTCCAGAGAGGAGTTTTTCATTTGCTAAAGATACAGCAGCAGCAGTCGACTGATCAGTCGACTGTCCCGAAGGAAGTACCAGTCGACTGGTAATTCGACCAGTCGACTGTCGACGGGTTTTGTACATCAGAATAGGCCCAATTCGAAAAGGCCCAGTAGTTTTCCTATAAATACACTTGTTAGGGTTTTGTAATCTGTGACGAAAATTAGAGACCCCTATTCGGTTTTGCAGCCGTCATTGATTGTAAAGGTTTGTTTTCGCCCATTGGTGATTATTTGAAGAAGAAGAAACCCCAACCGCCCCATGGATGTAGGCATGTGTTTTGCCGAACCACATTAAATCTTGTGTTCTTGTGTTGCTTGTTTTTCTGTTTTTCTCGCTGTTTCTCTCGTTTGATTGTTGGTTAGTTTGTATTCCGCACAACAGTTTTCTGTGCAAAAAAAAGTTCGGTGAGGTTTTCTCCATAAAGAGGATAGTTCAAGGTTTTTTTTTTCCTTCAAATTTAGCCTTAGGGTTTTGAACATGAGTTGGATTTGGGGATTAGGGTTTCAGGTTGAATTAAATTTAGGGATTTGTAGTATGGATTCAGTGGTAATGTTGATGGGTATAGAGGTAGTCGGTGGGAAAAGGGGAGAGGGAAGATGTTGGGGTCGTCGTGGGAGGATGGTGGTAGGTGCGATGGCATCAGGGTAGTTCGGCTGCGTGGGGGTTGCTGATGGGTTTCAGAAGGAAGGGATAGAGGAACATAGGAGCGGGGAGGGGTTGGCGATGGGTTAGGGGTTTTCAGGAGAGAAAGATTAAGAGAGAGAGAGAGAGATAGGGAGGAGGGGGGGGGGGGGGGGGGGGGGGGGCAGTAGAAGAAGGGGTAGTTATTAGGATTTCTCACAAACCTTAAAATTATCTTAGGGACTCACACACCGAAGATGAATGAAGAACAAAAACTCGATCACAATAATTTTTTTGTCAATAATAGCATACTTCTTTTAATTAATCTAGAGGCCTATATATAGGCTCTAAACAAATCTCAATACAAATATTCAAAATATTCTAATGCAGAAAATAAAAGGTGCAAATTGCAAAACTACTATATATGACTAAAATTGTCAAAAACAAATATGAATGCAAAAATAAAAATACTAGGTTAATATAACAGCTATTCTAAACGATGTCTGCGCTGATAGAAGCGCCGGAATCTTCTGAAACCGACGTCCTCATCATAGTAACTATCTTATCTTGATATGTGGACTATGTCAACTGCGTTGAGGTGATGTCTGCATCTGATCTATATCTATTCTAGTTCTCCACTTCACATGCAAACGATTTGATTTATTCAAATAATTTGATCACAAATGCATGGTTATTGGTTCTATTTGCAGAAAAAAATATTTTGCTTGCTGTTCAATATATAGATTCAAACTATAAATGGTTTGATGCTTGCCACATACTTGATGCGCTCTAGCTCATTTGATCTTGATCAACCGTTTTGATATTATCTTCTTTGACATTGTATCGTAACTTTTTGGGATGATTAATTTTATGCTACATCTTATGTGCTACAAACTTCTCCTTTCATTCCCTTTTCTTTTGTGTAGAGTAAGATACAAAAAATAGCATGATAAAGGCTGCTATCCTAAATAGCGCAAACAAACATGGTTACTCATAATTGATGGTTTATAATCTATATCAAATTAGCAGATATGATGGATAGAAACAACAGTAGGTATCCGAGTTGACCTGGAGTTTTTTTCCTCATAGAACATTTGCACATGGCATGAAAATACAAAGATATAGATGTATCATGTATAAAAACGAGAAGTTTGTTATGGGAATATAGACAGATATAGATATATCATGTCATGTAGGTTGCATTAATAATGTTATTTATAAGACGGACTGTGGCTAGATGCTAGTCATTTATGCTTTCAGGAATCAAAGATATCTCAGGTGGGGTCGATCAAGATTTGGATTATTGGGTGGATTCAGGTTCATAACATGTGGGATTGCTGGAGATTTGACTGTAGGATTTCGGATTGGTGGCTTGTTATTGATCCATTGCCATGACATCTGGTTCTTCCAGGTGGTTGCTTCTACTTGTAGTTCCATACTGTCGTTTGCCAGGGTAGTGAAGCAAGTTGAGTGGTATTTATGGTTGATCCAGTTAGACTCGGCATTACAATGTACAGCGGCCCCTTAACCCAACTAGAATTGAAAATTCAATAACTATTGAGAAGATTAGAGATCTATTTTTGATGGATTCCTTGCATTTGGATTTGATAGAGACGAATTTGGTAGGAAATTGAAAAAGGCTCTTAGAAAGAAGTAGTAGAAGGAAACACTTCTGGTTATTAAGATTTAAGATCTAAGACACTGCACACCCAAATCCCGGGTCAGAGTAAAGATAACGGATTTTCATTCATAGTCAACTAAAACACCAATCTTTGTACGCCAAAAACGTGAGACTAAATCAAAGAGAGAGGATACAGTAAACTACTCTGTCCCGCTATCCGTGTTTCATGTTTGGTATTTTCTTGTATAAGACATATATACTACGTTCTATTGAGCAACTTAAAGTATCATTCAGGCCAAGAGTCTCAATCCTCCTGTGTGCCTCAATGCAAGCTGTATATAAATTTTCTTATATGAACATATGTATTTTTTTTGTTTTAGTTGATGTGATAACTGGTGTTGTTCCACTTGTTTTGATGCATATGGTGGTTTCAGTTGTTAAAAGAAATTCACTTAAACGGGAAAGATGACAACCTCTGGGATAAACCACAATTAGATCTACTTTCATGTCTTACATCACAAACTAGTTTTAGATCAAAATGAATCCATCTAAAAAAGAAAACAACAGAACTCACAACTATGATAAGAAACAAGTTTTTAAATGACCTGCGTCCAATTTTCATATTTTGAGTAGTCAATTAAAAGTTGAATCCTTCACATATCAGAAACATATATTCCTTGTGTACATATCAAATATGGTATTTGTTATAGATCCAGCGTGTTTGAGCGTGTCACCATTTCTTAAGTTGCAAAGAAAGATTACATGCTAGATATATGAATATTAAAAATTTGTAGATATTGATTGATGTTTTAATCAAAAGACTCATTCACTTGATATATAAGGAGACATAGTCACACGATTGGTGAGTTACTTGATGGTAGAAAGAAGAATGGATGAAGGAGATGAAGAGTCACCAAGTGGAATAATGAATAATGGATGAAGGAGATGAAGAGTCACCAAGTGGAATTGATACATAGGGCTAAAGGTTTGAAACAAGGGTTTGAAGTATTCTGATTTGTAGTGGAAAGTATGATTCTCTTAAAATCACCATGTTTTTCAGTCCTCAGGGGCGGATCTAGGATTGAAAAGTAAGGGGGGCTGGAAATTTTTTTTGCACAAGGTAACATGCAAAATATATATAAAGTTGTTATAGATACTAGAGAAGTAAAATTGTTATAGATACTAGATAGAATAGAGTTGAGCTTGGCCCAAAAAAATAAATAGAATGCTTAAATATATATGGGGTGGGCTTTAAAATATATTTGGGGGGGCTAAAGCATATATATATTCCATACTAATATACCCAAAAAAAAAAAATTTACAAACAAGTACCAAAATTTGGGGGGGGGGGGGGGGGGGGGGGGGGGGCTGTAGCATACCCCAGCCCCCTGGATCCGCCCATGTTAGTCATGTTTGACTAACAAACGTTAAATTCGGTTTTCAGTTCTGTTTGACTAACACATGTTAAAGTCTTTTTTTTTTGAAGAAGAAGGTGGAATATAGCCACTCTGCTTCGTTAAAGAGAGTTTAACAAAATAAACCCAGAGTACTGTGCACAAATACAAGACTTACAAACAGAAACACAAAACATAGCCAATAAGCCTCTAACAAGATCGTGGAGGATGGGAACAAACAAAGTAAAATGAAAAAGAACATAGAGAGTACAAAAGATTGTACTACCCTCCAACAAAATCCTGGAGGGTGGGTTACCAAACATTGCTCA
The DNA here is from genome assembly GCA_017893485.1 of Hemerocallis citrina. NCBI lineage: Eukaryota > Viridiplantae > Streptophyta > Magnoliopsida > Asparagales > Asphodelaceae > Hemerocallis > Hemerocallis citrina. The sequence continues at coordinate 152,749,320 of CM030362.1, forward strand.
CTCGAGAGTAGCCCCGAACACATGTTAAAGTCGCAGTTAGAAATCCTCTCTTACTAACACCTAATTTTGGAAACACATTACACCTCATACGATTTCATAATTCCTTTTCGTTAGCACCCTCTACATTCTTCAGATTATTCTCTCAGGAATCTGTTGTAGATTGCAGCACTTGATAATTAAACATTCTTTCTTGTACTATGAATGTTTGACAAGTTGATATAGTTAAGAAGCTTATAACAGTTGTATGTAACATAAAAACAAGTGATGCAATTATTTAGTGGTACTGTTTCGGATATGCCTGATTCTAGAATAAAGGAGTTACTTGAATCCTTGTTAGAATATAGGAGTTCTGATCTGCTGTCAATTTAAATTTATTGTCGTTGTAGTGCTGCTAGATTAAAACTGCCACACAGTTAATGTCATTCATTAAACTAATTGGTGATGATTTAATGGCAGGAAGCAGTGATTTGGAATAGATGCCAGGGAATATTTTCCTTTCCCAATCTCTAGCATGCAAGTTGAAGCAAACTTCCATCCATTTCTTTATTCAGGATGATTAGGCCCTCAGTGTAAGTATATCTTATAATTGATTCTGGCAGCCAGTTGACATACTTTGAGAAAGTATCCCTGGCTGTAATGAACTGTTTAGCTAAATTATTTGTGCACAGTTACATCTTTGGCAATAGTTTTCTTAATAAGGAGATAGTATGGAAATAGTTTAAGGTAGATTGAACTAGTTAGGTGCTTAAATGGAAGCAATCTAGAAATCCAGGAAAACAGTCAATTCCTACACCACATTTTTCTAAAATTTTCCACATTGAAGTTGCAAGTATTGGATGTTTGGAACCTTTCCTAAGTTTTCCTGCTGATTGCTTGGATCGGAAGTTTGCAAGTTTATTTGCTATTACAGTAAACTTAGATTTATACAGTCTCTATGAATTATCAATCATACATCATGGTAAAGATAGCTTCTATCTAAGATAAATTAAGAGAGAATCGTCTCAGGTAGTTTGGACAGGTCGCACGTACACCTAATATTGTCCCCGTTAGAAAGAGTGATTTGATAAGTATTAAGGGTAGAGTTAGGGGTAGGAAAAGAACTAAAGTTACTTGGCTGAAAATTGTGAGAAAATATAAGATAGTTTGTGACAGAAAATATTGCGCTAAACCGAGCAGAATGGAAAACCATGATTCATGTAGCCGACCCCAACTAGTTGGAAAAAAGATTTTGTTGTTGTTTTTTTTTTTTTTTTTTTTTTTTTTTTTTTTGAGATAAAAGTGACCGTTATGGTCACTTGTTTCATTAATGTGATATTAAAGAAACAAAATAATACAGAAGAGTTCACTCTAGCACACAACTCTAGACACCAAATATCTTCAGTTACATAACCAAATCAGCATACTACAAAAGAAATAACCAAAACAACCCAAAAGTACATAATCCTCATCTGACACACGTATGCTGAAAACCCTGCAAAAGCCAGCTGCACGCTATACCGCTGGTCCGAAAGAGTGAAGTCCTCCCTGCTATACTGCCCCTCTGGCAAAGGGTAGGAGAGACCCACTCCCACCCTCCGAGCTACTCTGCTCCCTCCACACGAAGTTTCTTTCGAGCCCGTATTTGACCTGTCCAAGCAATAATAAGAAACATCGCTTTATTGACTAACACTTGAACTTTACAATTAATGTTACGAAAACAAGCATCGTTCCTATATATCCACAGGGTCTACAGAGTAGCAGCTATCGTAATATCCCAAGTCCTCCTATACTCTTTCCTAATGAACCTTGATCTCCATTTCCCCCAGAGATCCCCAATAGTGTTCGGAATCGACATGATACCAAAACCCAGACCCATAATTTCCTATAAAAGTCTCGCTTTAGGACAGATAACGAAGATATGTTCTGCGTCCTCCTCTCCTTCGCTACATCTAGGGCATTGTGCATCGATCGGGATATTACCTTTTTGAAGGTTAACTTTGGAGAGGATCGCGTTTTGCAGTACCAGCCAAAGGAAAGCCCTAATCTTATTAGGGACCTCAGATTTCCAAATAATTTTCGCCTCTGAGTTTCTTACTCCCCCATCATTGTAGATGTTATACATGGAGCTAACTGAGAACCTGCCATTAGGCTCTAATTTCCAAATTCGTTCATCTTCAACTCCCACAGTTAGTCTCACTCTAGCTTCCAGGTATTCGTGGAGTTGTTGAAGTTGCTGCAGGCCTTCATGAGATAAAATTCCCACGGACTTGAGAGTGACTGTATTATTTTTCCAAATTTCGGTCACCATTGCGTTCTCCTCTGTTGACTCCCTTGCCACATGTGGGAAAAGTGCTTGTAGGGTATTCTCACCAGCCCATTTGTCCTTCCAGAATCTCGTTTTTTGCCCATTACCCAGACTGCACTTGGTGTTAGCGTGGAATGCCTCTCCCACCTTAGGAATCCCTTTCCATATATAAGACGCTTTCCCGTGTTTGCTTCTTCCCCCAAACCTAAACCTTTTCTGTCTACGATACATCAAGAATGAATTTCCCCACCACGCCTTACGTTGTTTGTGAATTTTCCACCACCACTTAGCTGGAAGAGCTTTATTCGTGTCATGTAGGTTCATAATTCCAAATCCACCGAACTCTTACTTTTTACAGACTCTCCCCCACCGGACCAAGTTCAGCCCCTTATTTTGCTCCTGGGTGCCTTTCTAGAGGAAATGTCTCTTACACTTGTTAATTTTGTCAATCACCCATTTAAGTATCTCATATATAGACATTAAGTACGTCGGAATGCTGTTGAGAACCGAATTAATCAGAGTGATTCGCCTTCCTAGCGACAAGAATTTCCCTTTCCATCCGTCAAGTTTCTTCTCTATTTTTTCTACCAGCGGCACCTAATCCTCCTTAAGTAGTTCCCCTGGTCTGATCGGCGTACCCAAGTATTTAAGAGGGAATTCCCCCTTTTCACATTCTAGAAGCACTGGGATCATCATGAAGTGGGAGGTAGTTTCGTTGCTGAGTGCCAATACACTGCTCTTGTGTAAATTAACTATCAATCCCGACCATAAATGAAAACAACTTAGTACCACTCTAATGGCCATGGCTTCATCAATATGTGCTACCCCAAACATAAGAATATCATCTACATACTGCAGAATCGACAACGGCACTGGGCATCCTTTCACCTTAACCCCTTTGATTAATCCAGCTTCATAGCCTATCTTAGTCATTTCTGCTAATCCATCGGTGATGATAGTAAAGATCAATGGTGACAAAGGATCTCCCTGCCTCAGCCCTCTAGACACCTGATTTCCTTTCCACGCTCCCCATTAAGCTGTATGAAAGATTTTCAGTTTCTAACACACAGCTTCATCCACATCCTCCATTTTTCCCCGAATCCTTTTAGTTCCAGAGCCTCGTCCACACAGTCCCATTCTACTGTATTATAGGCTTTCTCAAGGTCAAGCTTAAGTAGAAAGCCGTCCGCTTTATCCTTGTTTCCCCAGAACACCATTTCATGGGCTGAGGCAATACTGTCCATGATATCCCTACCTTTGAAAAATTCACTTTGTGCTACATCAATAATATCCATTAAATGTGGTGATAGTCTATTGGCAAGCACTTTAGAAATGATTTTTAACGAGCCATTCAGCAGGCTAATAGGTCTTAGATCTGACACTCTAAGCACCTCAACTTTCTTTGGGATCAGGATAATATTTGCATAATTAAGTCTATTGATTTGCGCTTCCCCCAGAAAAAACTCGTTGAAAATATATAGAAAGTCCTTCTTGATGATCACCCAAAACAAAGTATAAAAAGGGATCGGAAATCCATCCGGTCCTGGTGCTTTGTCCTGACCCAAGCATTTAATTGCCTTCAGCACTTCCTCCTCCGAGAATGTTCCTTCCAAGCCCTCGCTCCCACCCAACCTCGTCTCAATCCACATATCAGGATGTAAACTGCAGGTGTGAGATTTCTTCTTTCCCAACAAATCTCTGTAGCTCCTATCTACATGTTGTCTAATATCATTGATCTCCTCTGACCACGTATTCCCTATGAATAAACTCGTGATTCTGTTATGTCATCTTCTCCCATTTGCCACCTTATGGAAGAAGGCAGTATTGGAGTCTCCTTCCTTAAGCCATTGAATCCTCGGTATTTGCCTCCAGTGGAACTCCTCCATCTCTCTAATTCGATGCATTTCAATTCTGTTAGCTGGTTCTTCCATTTCCCTCCCTTCTAACCTTCTATCTTCCTCAATGGTTTCTAGTCCTGTGTTCTGGCTCCCAGTCTATCTTTTGTTCTTTTGAGTGCTCCATACTCCTCTTTAGCCCATTTCTTTAGGGCTTTACACAATCTTCTAAGTTTGAGATTCCACTTGGAGACCACATCGTTCGTATTGGTCGGCTCCTCCCACGAATCCTCTATAACCTTCCTAATGTCATTGGAGTAGGTCCAAGCTTTCTCAAACCTCAATTGTTGGTGGATGACTCTTCTGCCATTTCCATAGTCTAGAGCCAGTGGTGTGTGATCTGACGTCAATCTTGGAATCGAAGTAACGGTAGCCATGGGGAAGCAATCCTCCCAATCCGTGGAAACTAAAATTCTATCGAGTTTGGCTAAATTCGGGTTAGCTTGCATGTTCGTCCACGTAAATCTCCTATCTATCCCCTGAATATCAACTAGATCCAGGTCATTGATCAATATATTGAAATCAAATCTATTTCTCTCGTTGCTTTCCCTCCCTCAATGTTCTGATTGGAATCTAGTAATGTTTAAATCTCCGCCCACAACCCACGGCCCATCCCATCTACTCCTAACGAATCTTAGTTCTAACCAGAATTCATCTATGAGACTTGCATTGTACGGTCCATACACCGAGGTGATCATTTGTTCCCATCCATCTAATTTTCGCTTTATTCTAATGGTGATTGAATACTCTCCCATATATTCCGCAATAAACTCAAAGACTTTAGAGTCAAAACCTAAGGCTATCCCCCTAGACAACCCCCTGGATGTCTTGGAACTCTATTGGAAGTCTCTCAACGACCTCAATGCCTCAAAATCCCTACTCTGTGGGTTGGGGATCCCAGTCTCTTGAAAAGCACAAACAGTTGGCTTATTGTGTGCAATAGTATCGTTATCTAATCTACTTTTGACTCTAGACCCCATACCTCTGACATTCCAAAAGATGTATAACATTAAAAGGAAAGCATTTAATCCCCTACCAAGCCCCACATTCTGGATCTTCTTATAGACCCCGTCTAAAAGCTTCATCCCTAAGGTCATTTACCCTTTGTAATTGGCTATCTCTAGTGGACCCCATGTCAAGACCTAGACCGCAGGCATAGTACAAGAGCATATTATCTGAAATGATACTTAGAATGGAAAACTCACCTCCACAGGCCGAAGTTGGTTCCTTTGATTTTGCTGCCGATTTGATAAGATCTTCCTCACTCAGTCCCTTTGATCCCCATCTGTCAATTTGCCTTTTGCTCTTTCTCTTTGCTTCATCGAGGCATCTCCCCGTGCTTTGTAGGTTTGCTTCCGTGACCTTTTTTGTGTAATTCACATCTACTCCCGGCGTTAATTCCTTAACTCTTAGTTCCCATTTTTCATATTCCGAAAACGAGTCGTGTGACCCATCCCCAAGTACATCTAATGCAGCAACCTTATCATTTTCACTCATCAACTCCCCTATATTCTGAGTCTCCTTGTATCCTTCACCATCGAGCCTCCTGTCCCCTTGACACTCTGCATCATTCAGCTCACCCTCCTCCTCCTCCTCTTCATCTCCCTCCCCCACCTTTTCGATCATCTGCATAGCATTAATATTATCTGCATTTATAATCAAGTGCAGCTTATCGTTAACATGGGCCCAAGGCATGCGACTTGGGTCAGGCCCATAAACGAAGTTGGCCGAAATTGTTTTGACAACTAATTCCACAGCGTTTTGAAAATAAAGCTTACTCATCAGCATAATTTCCCCTTCTGCCTTTGTGGGACCCATTGCCTGGCCTTTCACGTCAGCACTTTTTTGCCCTATCTCGCCTACGTGTCCATCCCCTCTCTGTAAAAGCTTTTCCCCTTCTTGACCTTTGAACTGCCCCCCTCCCTCTTTCATGCCCAAAGGACAACAGTTCCCCTTCCCCTCTTCTGTGACGCGCTGCACATGACTTGACCCCCCATCCATAATCGGACAACTTTCCTTTACTTCCTTAAGATCCGCTGTCTGGTGAAGATCCAGTGTGTGCTGTTTGGAGGGTTGCAATAGCTTTTCAGCTGATCTACCGTTTTCTTGAAAGGAAGGATCGGATTGGAGCTTGCAAGATCCAATGGTGGATGTGTATCTTCAACCTCCGTCTCCACAACTTTCGCTCCTCCGATTTAGACCCCGGCCACTCCGGCGACCCCCGAAAAGAGACCCTTTTTTTCTTCTCCCCGATGACCATTACCTCATGTCTCTCCTCTTCAAACTCCACAATGATCACCGACGGAATTAAACTTAGATCTTCCACACCTATTTGTAGCCTCGCATATTCTCGACGAGTTTGTAGGTTAGTATTCTTGTCGATGGTAATCAAATACCCAAACTCTCTAATCACATTTTGGAATGCTGATCGGACCCAACAATGGAACGGGAGATTGAATAGCCGAATCCACACAGCCGGAAGTGTATCAATCATCATAGCGCCAAAACTCCGTGACCATCTGCTCATCGTGACATAGAAATCTTCCCCTTCGAGACTCCCCATCATAAGAACTTCTCTAATTCTTTCTTTAGTCTTGCAAAAAACCATGTAGACATCTTGTCTCACCTTTTGAATATCCCACACCCAATTCGGATTTGGCCTAACACACTCGTTCAGTTGATCAGCCATCGCCTCAATGGAAGGATTACCGGTGTGAATTTTGAGCATGATGCATAACTTCAATTGGTTCTCAAAGTCTGCCATGATTAGCGTCGGAGAGAACATCGACCTGATTACCCTTCTCCACCCATCGTGACTCTCCTCCGATCGATTTGTGACTGTGTTGTTTATCCTCCCACTGATTGGTGCCGGCATCTCAAGTGGAGCTGTTGAGCTAGACCGAACGCTCCTCGCTGGCTTTCCTGTAGGGCAAGCTGTCGAAATGTAGTTGAACTTCTTACATGCATAGCAAAACCAATCATTGGGTCATTCATGGATTGAGTGTCCTCTCGCTGCACACTTATGACATTGGGCCATCTTCTTCGTCGTGTTTGGTGCCGAAGAGGACGAGGAAGACAGCGTTTTCACAGCTCTCTTCTCTGCCATCTTCACTCTTTTGGGCTTCACCAATACCCATTCCCCTTCCTCATCCTCCTTCCTCTTTGCCGGTGCCCTCTCCGGTGACAACGTCCTCTTACTTTGCTCTCCCCGAGTAGGGCCATCATTCCTCGATCTAGTAACCTCCAAGTACGACCTTCTATAGGTCGAAGGAGGGCAGGGACTGCCTCTCTCCCTCGCTGGCGAGTCCCGGTGCCCTTCCTTTCCTAACACTCTATGCTCATGTTCATCTCCCCTCTACCCAGGTGACCGCTATGGTCACTTCGAGTATCTCTGTTCGTTGTCTTTCCCCTTCCTCTAGTGAGGTCGCCTTTGCTCACCCCAGCTATGCTACCATGACCCAGTCGCCTTTCACCATCCTCGTCCCTTCTTCTTTTTGCCATCGAACACTGAGATTGGGTGTTGTAGGCTGAGTGGAATTGCCGGTCGCTCTTCATGATAGTTCTTTTATTTATGACCTTGTTGTTGTTGTTGTTGTTGTTGTTGTTTGTTGTTTGTTGTTTGTTGTTTGTTGTTTGTTGTTTGTTGTTTGTATAAATCATCATTAAATGTAGAACCTTTTCGTCTGTCTCACCCTTTGAGGTAAAAATATACTGTTCATTGGCCCTTGTTGAAACGTTCTCAAATATCAGGTGTGTCAGATTTTGTGTCTAATTATACGACTGAACATATTTATTTGATTAACACAACCATTTCTTTAAGCTTGTTATTTTTAAGAAACGCGAGGAATGCGTGTTATTCACTATTGATAGGGCTAAAATTGGGGTTAAATCGAAATCGTTCAAATTGGGCACGAATCTTAAAGTTACAGGGGCAAGATGGTAATTTTACCTATAGACGGGTCCGAATTGGGAACCGGTCTCTCCTCTTGGACCTGCTAACCAGTGAACAGATTTGTTCAAACTGTGAACGGGTCACAACCCGTTAAGGACCAGTTCAACAGGATATGAGGAAATCCTGGCTCGTCCTTATCTACTGGAGGTGGTTTTAACCACTTCTATCTAGTCACACCGGGAAGTAGGGATTCATTCTTATCCCGAAGCAGATCCCACGGTGACATAAATACCCCCTACCTCATACTGTTACAAGGTGGTCACTCTTTGTCTACCTAAGCTCTTTTCCTTTCCTTTTCTAAGTATTGACAAGAGCGTCAGAGAGTTCGTCGCCAGGATCCATCCCGGTGTTTCGAACGTTTATGCAGGTCCACGGGAGCACCAAGGAGTCAGCCGATCAACTAGGGAAGAAGTCAGATTTGGCCTATTCGGGTTCCTACGAATCCACAAATTCTATCTATTGCCCCCACACCAGATTCAGCGGCAACAGATTGGTGCCATCTGTGGGAACCTCTCGAATAGAAATCCGTTCTTCCTCTTTCAACCAAAGCAACTCCTAGCAATGCCTCCCAAGTGGAAGTCCGCAAACTCCAACCGAAGAACTACCTCCACTATTCCTCCTCCTCCTCCACTGGAGGATCTCCCTCCGCCCGTCCAACCGGCCCTACAGCTCGAACACCCAAATCCTCAATCTCTTCAGCTACCTCTAGGGCCCCAAGTGACTGTGGGGGAGCCGTCTCGGCGAAGATGCCCGAAGCAACCCCTGCACCAAGTTCGGGTCTCCATCCATAATGCCTCCACAAATTCCATGGTCTCCCATAGTCCTCCAACACCGAAGGATCTGTGAGACGTGCTCAATAACCGGCAGAATGAGCCTGAGCCCGACCTTCGGATCTGTTTCGATAAGAGGCGGACCCGTGATGCGAACCCTCGCCTAGAGCACCAGAGGGACCGGTCACCCCATCGAACAGACCGCAGAGGGTCCAACTCTCCATGGAGGCGGAGAGAGTCACCCCTGCATTGCCCAAGAAGAAGTCGCTCCCCGGTTGGCTATCCTATACATCGAGCCCAACGAGAGCAGGAGGCCCCCGTCACGAGGGTAGAATTCCAACAATTCCAGGAGGCGGTCCTCCGGGCGCTCAACGCCGCCCCCATCAACTCCCAGCAGGCTCCTAGTCCTCAGCTGGCTCCGAATCATCGCCGCCTCTTTCCTGATCATCGCTGCCGCTCTCGAAGTCCACGACCGGCTCAGAGCCATCACCGTTGCTCTCCCAGCCCTCGGCCAGCTTCGAGCCATCCCCATCGTTCTATCAGTCCATGGCCTACGCAGAGCCATCGCCACAGCCCCATCCCTCCTCTGTGTGAGGACGAGTCTCGGGGCTCAGCGAGATACGACCGAAGGGAGGACTCGGTCTACTGCCGTCTCCACGAGATGAAGAGGCACCTCGGCCAGATGGACAGAGACGAAGAGCAACGGGCGAGGAACCTCCGCCCGAGCAGGCCCCCATTCTCTCGCACCATCATGGAGGCCCCTGTTCTAGACAACTTCAAGCCTCCACACTTCGAGACATATACTGGGGAGTTGGACCCCGTAGATTACATTGAGAGTTTCAAAACTCTCATGATTTTCCATTGTCACGCCCCGCTTCCCAAAAATACGGAATACGAGCACGTAACAAAAGCCCAGCGAATGAATATAATCATCCTTAAGCTGTTCAGGAATTCTTTACAACATATATCACAGGCAGTATATCAGAGTCAACAAATATCAGAGTCAATGTAGATATCACAGTCGGAAGCAAAGAGTGGAACCAACATGCATCATTGAGATAATTGTTACCAACAGGAATTAATTGAAACCAAATATCTTGTTCTCAAATAAAAACAGATTCTGGAACAAATATTCTGGGTCACATCGCCCAAATACAAATAATACTCAAGTCTCAAATACAGGAATAATCAAGTTCACGAATACAGAATAAAGTTCTAACAGGAAACAGAAATAATAATCAGCAACTAATACTGCGAACCACCAGTACCTTCTTGAATCTGTCCACCGTAATCTGCAATCATCGAATGCAGGAAAAAGGAAAAGAAGAAAACACAGTACCCGTCAATGGCAAGTCCGGATCACAAATAGAGTAGGATACAAGCACATGGGAAAAACTAAACAGATCTAACTAACATCAGAAACAGACCTAATATGGTATGGTAAATTCAACTAACATAGTATCCTAGCAGATGTCTCAGATAGTAAGTGTCAAGTGTCATATAACAGATATGTCAGGTAAACAGATATTCAGATATGTCAGGTAAATCAGATAACAGATTTCAGATAACAGGTATTCAGATTCAGATTCAGATTTCCATATATAAGATTCAGATTTAGACTTAAAAAAATATATTCAGATCTCAGATTCAGATTAATGTAAGTCTTGTGTGATTACTATCTAGGTAGCACTTCATGCACCATACTTTCATCACATGGTTGCTACATTCAAAACAATTTCGTTTGTAGATTTCGTAGGGGATATTATAGGGCCGTGTACTCAGGGTCAGACAGATATCAGAACAGACAGATAGAACCTAGTGGCTCTCTTCTCCTCTACACCTTCCTATAAGAAGTAATGTAGACAGGGTCAGAAACAGACAGATAGAACCTAGTGGTTCTCTTCTACTCTACACCTTCTTACATAAGAAGCAATGTAGACAGGGTCAGAATACAGATAATTATATGGGAAACACGGGCCCCCTTCTAAGTACACATTTCTATGCTTTCCCACTACTAGATCTTTCCCATACCCCGGCTTGATTACTTTCATTGTAGTTATTAAACAGACATGAATGTGAGCTAAAGGATGTCAAACTAACATCACATGATCAGGTTTAGGGCATCAGATCAGTAAGTATAGATACTATACATTCACAAATACGAGCAAAATAGTGTATGTTTGTAATCAGAACAGCAAGACCAATCTGTACTAAAATAGTGATCCAAAGACCTACAGGCATGAAAATCATGATCCGTCAAAGGATCTGGAAAGTAGACTTCCACACGCTTTTAACGGGTATAATAAATCCATATACTGGTTCACAACATCTCGACTCAAAACATAATTCAACACAGTTTTCATGTACAGCCAGAAAACAGGGGAATAACTTAAACCACATGAAAACAGCAGGTAAATTCATTAATTAAATCCACGAAAAATCTGGGGTAATCCCCTATATGTATTGTCTCAAAATATAGATTTTCATATTTTTCCAGAAAGTATAAATATGTTTTCAAAAATGGAAAGTAACACATAACACAGTTTTGATGGATCTGGAATTCTTCAACACTGCTGTACAAAATTGAACACATCTTGCAAACAGCGCATCGAAATCCACTTCCGTCAAAACAGGATGAAAGTAGATACAATTACACAACTTTCATATCTCACACAAAATATTCATACAGTAATTAAAAACAGGTTGAACAAGGCATTCAACATACAACCACACGCAGTTTACAGCAAAAGTGATCTATAGAAAAGGATGTAAGGCATCTCTCAAAACTCATCTTTTAATTATCACAAAAATCAGGGAACTACCTAAAATCATGGTGAAACACTGGACAAAATCTTGTGGCATGAAATTATGTATAACTTGAATTTTGAAAATAATTTGGTGATAAAATCTACCCCGAAATAAATCTGGGAACTACCGGCATACAGTTACTAAAATAATCATAACTAATTCATACAAACTCCAAACAGGGTGAAATCAGTGGGATTAGAAATTAGATTCAATTCTCTACAAATTACTCATAAATAGACATGTTGAGATTCGGACTCTAATTCAGGTAAAAACAATAATCAATCCAGTTCAATCCAAATTTACAGATTTCTCAACTAATCTTCAAAACGTCATAACTTCCTCAAAAATCATCCAAACTCTTCCAAATTCAAAACGCTGTCTACCCATTGTCCAAATATCATAATGGAGGGTATCTAACATGTCAAAATCTAATATTTCTCATATGGGTGTTCAAACAAACATCGGATATACAATAGGGCACATACGCGATCAAATCGCGTTTGGGTGAATCCTAAGGCACAAACCTATCAAACTTCATGACCTAAGTCGTCTATGGCCTGTTTCGAACAATAGAGACGAAACCCAAAAATTAAAAACATGATCTTTGGCCGTCTCTAGTCTCAACTACCCTATGTGTGAACTTTCGACTTGTATCAACCTAAGAAATTTAAGTACAAGTTACTTGCCTCGTTGGTGCAGAACACGATGCTACGAAGCCTAGCAATGAAAAACCACGAACAAAAGTCCTTCCACGCACGATTTCAAGCGAACCCACGAACCGAATCTTGCCTACGATCGTCTCCTTGAAGCACGAACTCAAACGGATGCTACCCACTACTCCAAATCAGCAAGGGATGAAGAGGGGGGGCTGTTTTTGAAGATGGTGGTGCTGGTTGGTGAAGGGCCGGCCACAAGGAGGGAGTATGTCAGGGTTTTGTTGTAGTAGGAGTTGTATGGATGGATGAGGGGGTGTGCTTGGTGCAGGGGAGGCCGGATTTGGGGATGGAAGTAGGTTGGTTGGGAAGGGAGGAAAACAGGCCGGGAGGGATTGTGAGGAAGGAGGGAGCCGGCTTTGATTAGGAGAGAAGAAAAAGATTAGGGTTAGGGTGTTAGGGGTTTATTTAGTATTAGCAGTATATATAGGAGATCAAATGTGGGTTAATGGGTAGTGGATATCAATAGGATTAATTAGGTATACAATTGGGTAATGGATATTAGGTAGATTTCAAATGAGGATACAAAATACAATGAATCCTATGGCTCCTAAAAATCTCCTTAAGGGTCAAAAATCTCAAATTGGTCAAAACTCTTCTAAAAATCCACCATGACCCTAAAATAATATTTATACATGAACGGAATCTAGAAATTGAGGAAAAGAGCTCAAAATGTCGAAAAACGGCCAAACGGCGCACAAACAGCAAAAGGAGGTCAAAACTGCCAGAAAAATATTATAGAATAAAAATAATTAAATTTATTGTTCCGAAAATACAATGGAAAATAATAATTCACAAAAATGAAAAATACCCTCAAAAAATACCAAAAGTGAAAAACAGGGGTTACATCCATCATGCATCTGACACCCTCCTATGCAAGACCTTCCCGGCCACACTCAAGGGGCCGGCTCGGGAGTGGTATTCTCGACTTGCACCGGCATCTATCTTCTCCTTCAACCAGTTCGAAGCCTCTTCCTTACGCATTTTGTGAGCAGTCGCCGCTCCGAGAAGACGAGCACCTCACTGCTCTTCCTCAGCCAAAAGAAGGGAAACGGCTAAGGGACTATGTTAAGCGGTTCACCGCAGAAGCCAGGTCCATTGCCACCCTGGATCAGTCGGTAGCTTCGGCTGCCTTCCAATCCAATGTCATCAACCCCGACCTCAGGGCTTCCTTAGCCAAGAAGCCTCCTCGGAACTTCTCCAAGCTACTCCTTAGAAGCAAGAAGTACATCCGAGCTGAAGAGGATCTCAATCGCCCCACTCTAGAGGGGTCGTCTTCCGGGAACAAACGGAAGGCTGCAGAGGAAGAAGAAGCTAAGAAGCTCCAAAAGGATAACTGAGGTCAGCGGCGCCCTCTCCCCCACTTCGAGAAGTTCACTTCGTTCAATGCGAGTGTCTCTGCCATCCTAATGGAGATTGGGAACGAAGGTCTCCTGCCACCACCTCCAAAGATGAACACCCCCGGGAAGAAGAGAAACCGGGACAAGTGGTGTCGCTTCCACTGGGACCATGGGCACGACACTGATGATTTTCGGACCCTGAAGGACGAAATCGAGGCCCTCATCCAGAGGGGTCAGCTTGCTTGATTCGTAAGAAGGGTTAGAGCCGATCCATCTCCACCACCCAGGTGGCTAACAGGCGGACAGAACAATACGTGGAAGGCCCGGATGTCGAAGCAGATGCCATCTTGCACCTTATAAACGGAGGCCCAATGGGGGAAGATTCTAACTCCTCCCGAAAAGCCTTCGTTAGGGAAGTCAACTCAGTGCAGAGCCATCCTCCCCCCAAGGGCCTCGGAGTCCCTGTCACGTTCTCCGATAAAGACTTGGAAAGCATCTGCACGCCCCACTGCGACGCCCTCATCATTAACCTCCGGATGGCCAACTTCGACGTACGTCGAGTTTTGGTGGATAATGGCAGCTTGGTCAACATCCTCTTCTTGGAGGTGTTCAAGGGCCTCCAGCTATCAAGGGACCGACTCAAGTCAGCTGGCTACACCCTTCATGGGTTCACCGGGGTGCCGGTGACGATTAAGGGAGTTATAATTCTCGACGTCACCGCTGGCAAAACCCCGGTCACCCGCATAGAGCCGATGGATTTTATGGTGGTGGATGTGAAGGTTGCCTACAATGTTATCCTGGGCCGACCAGGCTTGGCCGCCCTCCAAGCTATCCCTTCGGCTTACCACATGAAGATGAAGTTCCCCACTGCCGTAGGGTTGGGAGAAGTGAGAGGGAGTCAGGAGGCGGCTCGCAAGTGCTATATGACCTCAATGGGAGGCCCGGTCCTCTCCCTAGAAGCCCTCGAGCTCCCACCGGAGAGTACCCAGACCATCTCCGAACCAGTGGACGAACTAGAAGAAGTGGCATTCTCAGAGGAAGACGCCACCAAGACTTTCCGGGTCAGTAAGGCACTTTCCCCCTCCATCAAAGAAGACATCTCCAAGTGCATAAGGGAGAACTGTGATCTCTTCGCCTGGACCATGGCCGATATGCCTGGGATCTCTGAGGAGCTCCTAATGCACCACCTTAGCGTTGCCCCGGGTGTCAAGCCCGTTCAGCAGAAGCGATGCAAGTTCGCACCTGAGCATCAACGGGCAATCAAAGAAGAAGTCGAAAAGCTCCTCAACGCCCACTTCATCCAGGAGGTGAACTATCCCGATTGGATATCCAATGTGGTGATGGTCAAGAAAGCCAACGGGAGCTGGAGGATATGCATCAATTTCACCGATCTCAATAAGGCGTGCCCGAAGGACCCTTTTCCCCTTCCCAGCATCGACGCCCTGATCGATGCGACCTCCGGGCACGAACTCCTCAGTTTCATGGATGCTTTCTTGGGGTACAACCAAATTCGGATGTTCCCTCCCGACATCCCGAAGACCTCGTTCGTGATGGATCAGGGCCTGTATTGCTACCGAGTTATGCTGTTCAGCTTGAAGAATGCGGGAGCTACTTATCAATGCCTCGTGAACAGGGTCCTCCGAGACCAGATTGACCGAAATATGGAAGTCTATGTAGACGACATGTTGGTCAAGAGCACCCGAGGGCAGGAGCATGTTCTCAACCTCCAAGAAGCCTTCGAGGTGCTCAGGAGGCACAATATGAGGCTGAATCTAAACAAGTGTGCGTTCGGGGTCTTATCCGGCAGGTTCTTGGAGTTCATGGTCAGCCAGAAGGGCATAGAGGCCAACCCCGAGAAGATTCAGGCTATTCTCAAAATGGCTCCGCCCTCCAGTGTTAAAGATGTATAGAGGCTCACTGGGCGTCTCTAGGCAATTGAGCGATTCCTCTCCAAGTCCGGGGAGAAGTGCCTCCCCTTCTTTAACTCCCTCAGGGGGGCTAAAGGCTTCAAATGGGGGCAACAGCAACAAGAGTCCTTCGACCAGCTCAAGGCATACTTAGCTAACCCGCCACTCTTGAGCAAGCCAGCACCTGGGGAGGTCCTTTACCTATATTTTGTTGCTTCGGAGCAGACCCTCAGCGCTGTCCTTGTAAAAGAAGATGATAGAACGCAGAGGCCCAACTATTATGTGAGTAAGATCCTCTGGGATGCTAAACTCCGGTACCCGAAGCTGGAGAAGATGGCTCTCGCCTTGGTTATGGTGGCCCGAAAGCTCCGCCCCTACTTCCAGTCTCATTCGGTGGTCGTTCTTACCGACCAGCTGCTCAAACAAGTTCTCCCCAAACCCGAGACCTCCAGGTGCCTTATGAAGTGGTCCATCGAGCTAAGCCAACATGACATTAGCTACGAGCCCAGAACAACAATCAAGGCCCAAGCTCTGGCAAAATTCATTGTGGAGACCACCATCCCCGACCCTTGCGAGTCATCTGTCGACCCCCTAGTCTGGACCGTTTATGTGGATGAATCTTCTTGCATCGACGGAAGTGGGGCTGGCGTCATCTTGACCGGCCCAGACGCTTTCGTCCTCCAATACTCTCTCTGCCGAAACTTTCCAGCATCAAACAACGAAGAAGATTATGAGGCCCTCATAACAGGGCTCTGTATGGCTCGCAAAGCAGGGGCCAAGCGCGTCAGATTCCTCAGTGATTCGCAGTTGGTCGTCAACCAAGTGTCAGGGGAATACGAGGCAAGGGACAAGCGTATGGCCAAGTACTTGGCAAAGGTTAAGGAACTAATAGCCCTATTCGAAGACGTTCAACTCCAGTGGGTTCCTCGTGAGGAAAATGCATAGGCGGACGCTCTCTCAAAGCTCACCTCCTCGTCCCTCTAAGGTCTAGAACGGACCGTCTTGATAGAGGTCCTCCTCAGACCAAGTATTGATGAAGATAGCCCGGAGCCGGTGAAAGCCTACCCCCTAACACTTGGGGAGAACTGGATGAAGCCCCTCCTCGAGAACCTCAGAGACGGAGTCCTTCCCGAAGACCTGAAAGAGGCGAGGACTATCAGGACACAAGCCGAGCGGTACACACTCCTTGACGGGGTCATGTACAAACGCTCTTACACTCAGATTAATGGCCGACCCTATCTGATGTGCCTCTCCCCGGAGGAAGCGCTCTATGCCCTAAAGGAGGCCCATGACGGTCTATGTGGCACGCTCTTGGGAGCGAGATCCCTTGCTCGTAAACTCTTAAATTATGGCTACTTCTGGCCCATACTACTGAGCGACTCCGAGGAGTACGTCCGCCAGTGCGACTCCTGCCAGAAATTTGCCCCGATCCGTCGCCTGCCTCAAGCATAACTCACCTCCTTGGCGAGTCCAATCCCTTTTGCAATGTGGGGTATGGATTTGCTCAGACCCTTTCCTCCAATGTCGAGCCAGCTGAAGTTCTTAGTCGTGGCGATAGACTACTTCTCAAAATGGATCGAGGATGAACCTCTTTCAATGATTACTGAGCACAAGGTCCAAAAGTTCTGTTGGAAAAACATCATTTGTTGGTTCGGGGTACCCTGCATCCTCGTAACCGACAACGGGACTCAATTTGCGGGAGCAACATTTTGCAACTTCTGTGCCAACCTCAGCATCCAGCAACGGTTCTCCTTGATAGCCCACCCTCAGTCCAATGGCCAAGCGGAGAATGCCAATCGACAGATACTCTCCGGTCTGAAGAAGAGGCTCGACAGGTCCACCAAAGGGTTGTGGGCCGAGCAGCTCCCAAACGTGCTTTGGAACTATTGCACCACCAAAAGAGCTCCGACAGAGGAGTCCTCTTTCAACCTCACCTATGGTTCCGAAGCCCTCATCCCCTTAGAAGTGTGCCTGCCTTCACTCCGACTGATAGCCTACAGTGAAGCACAAAATGCAAACCAACTTCACAACTGTTTAGACCTCATAGACGAGGTCCGTGAGAGAACTGCCATTCGACAAGAGACCTACCACCGTAGGATCACTCAGTCTTACAACAGGAAGGTACGACTAGCTAATCTTAAAGAGGGAGACCTAGTACTCCGGAAGTTGTCAATCTCCAATCCGAGCAAAAAGGGCAAGTTGGCACCCAATTGGGAAGGACCGTAAAGGGTCTCTAGAGTTATTCGCCCAGGCGCATATCAACTCAAAAATCCGGGGGACAAGAGAATACCGAGGACATGGAATGCGGAGCACTTGATGCAGTACCAAGGGGGTGTCTAAAACACCGCTCCAAGTAACTTTCCCAAGAGCACTCCATAAAACATGTCAAAAATTTTATTTTGTATTTTATTTATCAAAGTGTAAGAGCGCGCCGCAACTCAGAAGCGGCTGCCTAATTGTTTTCAATAAAAGCCATCTTTTCCCGCAAGTTCTCTATTTTTAAGCAGTCTAATTGTACTTACAAAAATATTTGCATTAAAATGGCACGCTCGGTTTCCAACACTTAGTTCGAATACGCTTCAAATACTTGCTTTTAAGTGAGTACAAAGTGGTTCACCATTCGAAATTACTCCCACAACTGCTGAAATTCTTCAAACGACACACTTGGAGTCCAACACTTGGTCTGACTCCGCTTCAACTACTTGCTTCTAAGCGAGTACGAAGCGGGTCACCATTTGGAATTGCTCCTACAACTGTTGATTTTCTAAACAATGCGCTTGGAGTCCAACACTTGGTTCGACTCTGCTTCAACTGTTTGCTTCTAAGCGAGTATGAAGCGGATCACCATTCGAAATTGCTCCTACAGCTGTTGATATTCTCTAAACAACAAGTTCGGATTCCTACACTTTGGTTCGATGCAACTTTTGCTACTTGCAAACGAGTGAGTACAAAGCGGCCCACCATTCAGAATTGCTCCTACAACTGTTGACAATTGCAAATGCTAGCAAGACACAAAAGTTCACAAAACAAGTACTATTTCATTAAAGTTTGATATACAAGTCCAATCACAGACCAACGACTACGACTCCTCTTTACGTCGAGATACAATACTTGTGAAACCAAGACAAGCTCATGAAACAAGTACTATTTCATTAAAGTTTGAGATACCGGTCTAATTACAGACCAACGACTCATCTTTACATCGAGATACAAAACTTGTGAAACCAAGATTACAAGATTATAGGAAGCTACTTCAGCTCCTCCTAGGGGCAGGGATACTTCTGTTAAGAGACACGCGTGGGCAACGAAGGCCGTGTTGCCGACACCTTACTTCGACGGACGTCCCTAGGCCGGCGAGCCAAGAAGCATTGTCTGCACCCGTTCTAACGGTGGCTCCAACAGATGCTCCGCTCGATGAAGCTGCCACCCCACTTTGCGCATCTCCGGGGTCTCGATGTATAGGGGCGAGCGAAGTGCGAGCTCGCGGAATGTTATTCCTTATCATACTCCTCCCGAGTGCAAGAGGTAGTTCTAACATTGCTTCCCTTAGATCGCCGTCGAAGACGAATGTTCTCCTCCTTAAGCTCGACAATTCGCTCTTTAAGAGAGTTATCCGTCACAATTATCTTCAAACGCGACAGTCGCATCGAGCCGGCATCACAAGAGGAGTCGGCGATTGTCCACCGAAGATGAGCAACCTCCATGCTCTTATCGAGAGTTACCTTCTTCAGTTCGTCCCTCTCCGCTATCGCCTCAGACAGAGAGCGACGAAAGTGCTTAAGTCTCAAGCCGAGGCTGACAGACGTCAACAGACACGCTTCATCGCCTTCGGGGGTCGCCTCGTTGAGCCTCTCTTCTAATCATCTCCTCTCTATGTCGCGACGAACCAAGATCAATCTTAGATGACTCAGCTCCCACTCAATTTTACGAAGCCACTCTTGGTTCCTAGTGAGACCCAACTTAGCGACACCGAGCTCTGTGCAAAGACGGGTCGCACTGCTATCCTGAAGGAGGTGAACAAAAGAGGCAAATATCTTAGGACCTAAAAGCACGTCTACGAAGATAACCAAAACTACAAGGCAAACCAAAAAACGAGACAAACATGGCTTTGAAACTTCACCAACACTTGTTCAAAAAGATTCTTTCATTGAGTAATCAAAGAGTACAAGCAGTGGCCAGTCCGCGGTTCGGCACTACATAGTCGAAAAACAAAAAAAGACCGAAATACAAGACAGATCAAGGGTCGAACTCTTTCGCGCAATCCAGCGCTGAAGCTGCCTTCTCAGGGGCCACGATAGCCAGGGGTGTAGCCTCCGATGAAGCACCATCCTCGGCTCCGGTGCCTCTAGCCTCGACCTCCTCATCCTGTTCTTCTTCTCCTTCGCCTTCCTCGTCCCCTTCTGAGACGTCGTCGAACCCAGGGACGGGGCCTGGGAAGAGATGCCAGTAGGCACAGTCCGCTTCAGGGAACTTCTCCCTTACCTGATCGATGGCTCGAGCATACGCCTTCGCCATGTTCACGATGAGAAACCCCTGCACCTTCTCCATGGCCTGTACCTCAGCCATCTTCGCCGCCTATAGCTTCACCGTGGCCACTGCATCCGCCTTGTCCTTAGCTGCCTCCTAGGCAGCCTTAAGGAGCCGAGCGTTGTCAGCCTCCAGCTTGGCGACCACGGCTTCGAAGTGCCCCAATCTCAAGTTCTTTGACTCGGCTTCAAGCCTCGCCTGCTTGAGGTCCTTGGCAACCCGGACGCTCTCCGCTCGAGCCTTGTCTACCTTCAGCTTCAGCTCCTTCTCCTGCTCGGCCATCTTCTCCATCAGATGGCCGAAGTGGCAAGTGATCTTAGGGGAGTAGAACTTGAGTTATAAACAAAAAAGGGGGGGGGAAGATTAAATGCTCAACAGAAAGAAATGTCTTCAAAACACACCGACATCGCCGAACGAGCGACCTCAAGCGCGTCGTCTCCCATGCTCCCTGCCTCCATGGCTGCCTTGTCCTTCGGCATTGCAAGATGCCGAATTTGTTGCATGCACGTCGATGAGTCTCCTAGGAACCCATCGAGCTTGCAGACCTGCCAGTCCAGGACGAATATCTTCTTGTGTTCCTCAGTTAGGAACATTTCGGCATCGGCGGTTAGCGGCGGGGCCTCCAGACCTAAGGTTGCCGATAGGGGGAAGACCCCCGTGTCAGTAGAGGCCGATGCCACCACTGGGGTCAACGGCTTCGAAGCCAATGGCCGCCTCGCCAATTGCTCCGCGACGGCATGATGCGCCTTTACCCTCGGCGAGGTCGCCTTCAAAGCAACTCTCTTCCTCTTCTTCGGGGCTTTGCTGCCCAGGACACCCCTCATCACCAACAGATCGTTGAAGTCCATAGACTCTGCAAGAAGAGAAAAAAAAGTTAGAAAATATGGCCTACGTTGCAACTAGCGCCGATCCAAAAAAAAGGAGACAAATATAGCAAAACCATACTGGGATTTATCGAGCTAAGTCCCCCCCCAGAAGAGCACCTCCTCGGTCAAGTCCCTCCAACCAAACTTCGGGCGTTCGAGTAGCATCCGAACCATGTCCTCTTCCTCGGAACCATGTGTCGACACTCCTTGACTCTCTTCGAGACCGCCTCTACCCAAGTTGTAGGGATCTCCCAAGGGACCGTACTTCGGATTAAGAAGTATTTATCCCTCCTTTTTTTTATTTAGTTCGGACAGCTTACCAGCTTCGCCCTATACCTCGGAGCAAGATAGAAACGATACTCCGTCTTGTGTTGTTGGTGAATCCGGTACATTATCCAGAGAATGCTCAACCTTGGCGCAAAGCTGGCCGCTTGGCAGTGCAAGATAAATCTGTTGATCAGTCGCCACACGTTCGGCATGTACTAAACGGAGCTGATGCGGAACCACCTCAGCACTTCGACGATGAAGGGGTGGAGTGGGAGACGAACCCTTGCCAAGAACGCGTCGATAGGCCAGAAGCACATGTCAACTGGCATCAGCGAGTTGGCCCTCACTCTCGCCCAAGGGAGCATCAGGGCGTACTCCTTCAGAATTTGGAAGCATTCCCGAATTCGCACCAAGTCCTCCGCGGTGAGGATAGAAACCGTCCCATCTACCTCCGTCGCCTCTCTAGCTTTGTTTTCCTCGAAGCTGCGACCCATCCCGTACATAATCCACTCCGCCTGGTCCTCCAGAATTTCCCGAACCCTCTACAGTCCGGTTAGCACCCATGGCAACCTTCCGAACTCTCCCATTCTCCGCTCCTCCTCAACCTTCGTCTCCATCATTACCGAAGCAGGCTCTATTACGGTCTTGTCCTTATCTTTTGGGAGGACCTAACTAGAGGAGGCCTCGGCGGCAGAAGGAAAGGAGGGCTCCTCCCTTACGGGGTCGATAGACATTCTCTAAAGGAAGGAAATAAACTAAGTATAGAATTACCATGAATTGACAGCAATGGTCGGAAAACACACCGGAGCACCATTAAAACTCGCCAGAAGCTCTCGCTAGTGAAAAGTCTCGCCTGAGTAAAAAACGGGAATAGAGGGCAAATGAGAGTGGGGGTGGAGACTTATAGAGATTGGAGTAGTTGGTGCACTTCCCAAGGATAAAAGGCCCCCAACGGTGCAAAGGCCTGGCCCATTTAGCAGGAACAACAAAAATATATTTGAGCAACTCAAGAGATGTACGAAATGGCCATGTGTCCCTCTCCCATCCGTCCCCGAAGTCGTTAGCCACTGACGTCCAAACGCAAACAATTGCGCTGACTGGTCAACGGTTAAAGGGACCCACTGGCCACGTGTCGCTCTTCCATTCGTCCCCGAAGTCGTTTGCCACCGACGTCCACACATAAACAATTGTGTTGACTGGTCAACGGAGAAAGGGACCCACTGGTCACGTGTTTCTCTCCCATTCGTCCCTGAAGTCGTCTGCCACCGACGTCCACACGCAAACAACTGCGTTGACGTTGATGAAAGGGACCCAGTGGCCACGTGCTGCTCTCCCATTCGTCCCCGAAGTCGTTAGCCACCGACGTCCACACGCAAACAATCGCGTTGACTGGTCAACGGAGAAAGGGATCCACTGGCCACGTGTCTCTCTCCCATTCGTCCCCGAAGTCGTGTGCCACCGACCTCCACACGCAAACAATTGCGTTGAATGGTCAATGGAGAAAGGGACCCACTGGCCATGTGTCGCTCTCCCATTCGTCCCCGAAGTCGTTCGCCATCGACATCCACACGCAAACAATTGCGTTGATAGGTCAACCGAGAAAGGGACCCACTGGCTACGTGTCGCTCTACCATTCGTCCCCGAAGTCGTTAGCCACCGACGTCCACATGCAAACAACTGCATTGACTGGTCAACAGCGAAAGGGACCCACTGGCCACGTGTCGCTCTCCCATTCTTCCCCGAAGTCACTTGCCATTGACATCCACACGCAAACAACTGCATTGACTGGTCAACGACGAAAGGGACCCACTGGCCACGTGTCGCTCTGCCATTCATCCCTGAAGTCGTTTGCCACCGACGTCTACAGGCAAACAATTCTGTTGACTGGTCAATGGAGAAAGGGACCCACTGGCCACGTGTCGCTCTCCCATTCGTCCCCGAAGTCGTTTGCCACCGACATCCACATGCAAACAATTGCATTCACTGGTCAACTGAGAAAGGGACCCACTGGCCACGTGTCGCTCTCCCATTCGTCCCCGAAGTCATCTGCCACCGACATCCACACGCAAACAACTGTGTTGACTGGACAACGGCACAAAGGACCCACTAGCCATGTGTCACTCTCCCATTCGTCCCCGAAGTCGTTTGCCACCGACGTCCACATGCAAACAGTTGCGTTGACTAGTCAACGGAGAAAGGTACCCACTAGCCACGTGTCGCTCTCCCATTCGTCTCGGAAGTCATTTTCCACCAACGTCCACACGCAAACAATTGCGTTGAATGGTCAACGGAGAAAGGGACCCACTGGCCACGTGTCGCTCTTCCATTCGTCCCCAAAGTTGTTTGCCACCAACGTCCCCACGCAAACAATTGCGTTGACTGGTCAACGGTGAAAGGGACCCATTGGCCACGTGTCGCTCTCCCGTTTGTCCCCGAAGTCGTTTGCCACCGACGTCCACACGCAAACAACTGCGTTGACTGGTGAACGGAGAAAGGGACCCACCGGCCACGTGTTGCTCTTCCATTCGTCCCCGAAGTCATTTTCCAATGACGTCCACACGCAAACAATTGCGTTGACTGGTCAACGGTGAAAGGGACCCACTGGCCACGTGTCGCTCTACCATTCGTCCCCGAAGTCGTTTGCCACTGACGTCCACACGCGAACAATTGCGTTGATTGGTTAACAGTGAAAGGGACCCACTAGCCACGTGTTGCTCTCCTATTCGTCCCCAAAGTCATTTTCCACCGACGTCCACATGCAAACAATTGCGTTGACTGGTCAACAGAGACAGGGACCCACTGGCCACGTGTCGCTCTCCCATTCGTCCCCGAAGTTGTTTGCCACCGACGTCCATACGCAAACAACTGCGTTGACTGGTTAACGGCGAAAGGGACCTACTGGCCACGTGTCGTTCTCCCATTCGTCCCCGAAGTCGTTTGCCACCGACGTCCACACGCAAACAACTGCATTGACTGGTCAACGGCAAAAGGGACCCAATGGCCACGTGTCACTCTCCCATTCATCCCCGAAGTCGTTTGCCACCGACGTCCACATGCAAACAATTGCGTCGACAAATCAACGGAGAAAGGGACCCACTGGCCACGTGTTGCTCTCCCATTCGTCCTCGAAGTTATTTTCCACCGATGTCCACACGCAAACAATTGCGTTGATTGGTCAACGGAGAAAGGGACCCACTGGTCACGTGTCGCTCTCCCGTTCGTCCCCGAAGTCGTCTGCCACCGACGTCCATACGCAAACAACTGCATTGACTGGTCAACGGCGAAAAGGACCCACTGGCCACGCGTCGCTCTCCCATTCGTCCCCGAAGTCGTTTGCCACCGACGTCCACATGCAAACAATTGCGTTGACTGGTCAACAGAGAAAGGGAGCCACTAGCCACGTGTCACTCTCCCATTCGTCTCCGAAGTCGTTTGCCACCGACGTCGACATGCAAACAATTGCGTTCAATGGTCAACGGAGAAAAGGACCCACTGGCCATGTGTTGCTCTTCCATTCGTCCCCGAAGTCGTTTGCCACCGACGTCCACATGCAAACAATTGTGATGACTGGTCAACGGTGAAAGGGATCCACTGGCCACGTGTTGCTCTCTCATTCGTCCCCGAAGTCGTTTGCCACCGATGTCCACACGCAAACAATTGCGTTGATTGGTCAACGGAGAAAGGGACCCACTGGCCACGTGTCGCTCTCCCATTCGTCCCCGAAGTCGTTTGCCACCGACGTCCACACGCAAACAATTGCGTTGACTGGTCAACAGAGAAAGGGACCCACTGGCCACGTGTCGCTTTTCCCTTCGTCCCCAAAGTCGTTTGCCACCGACATCCACACGCAAACAACTGCGTTGACTGGTCAACACCGAAAGGGACCCACTGGCCACGTGTTGCTCTCCCATTCATCCCCGAATTCGTTTGCCACCGATGTCCACACGCAAACAATTGCGTTGACTGGCCAACGGAGAGAGGGACCCACTGGCCACGTGTCGGTCTCTTATTCGTCTCCGAAGTCGTTTGCCACCGACGTCCACACGCAAACAATTGCGTTGACTGGTCAATGATGACAGGGGCCCACTGGCCATGTGTCGCTCTCCCATTCGTCCCCGAAGTCGTTTGCCACCGACGTCTAAACACAAACAATTGCATTGACTGGTCAATGGTGAAAGGGACCCACTGGCCACGTGTCACTCACTTACTCGTCCCCGAGGTCGACTGCCATCGATGGCCAAAATGCGAAGAAATAGGGGCCCACATGCCACATGTCGATCCCCTAGATTTCGGCAAGCTTTCCAAAGTCGTTTGCCACCGACGTCCAAAACGCAAAGAAACAGGGGCCCATATGCCACGTGTCGCTCCCCTAGACTTCGGTGAG
The DNA here is from genome assembly GCA_017893485.1 of Hemerocallis citrina. Lineage (NCBI taxonomy): Eukaryota > Viridiplantae > Streptophyta > Magnoliopsida > Asparagales > Asphodelaceae > Hemerocallis > Hemerocallis citrina. The sequence continues at coordinate 152,775,033 of CM030362.1, forward strand.
CGTCCGGAGGTCGGTTGCCACGGACCTTCAAATGGGAAAATTTTGCCCTCTTCACAGTCGTCGGATCACTCCGAAAAGCGCACCACAGTATGATCAACATCTCAGATTGCGCCACATCAATTTTATTTGATAAATCCTTTTATTTTAATTATAAATTCGAAGTAATTATTTAAAAATTGCGAAAAATAATTTAAAATTCAGGAAAATTTATTTAAAAATCTAAAAAATAATTATAAATTTGGGGAAAATATTTTGGAGCTCTTGAGTAAGTAATTATTTATTAGATTAATTAATTGATATTTCTTGGAGACAAATTGTTACTTCGCAAAATTAAATAACTGATCCGAAAAATAGTTTAAAATTTTGGAAAAGTCACTAAAAATCCTGCAGAGCCCAAGAACAATTCTGAGCACGCCACCAACTCAGAAAAGTACCATCACCCCTTGAACGAGATTCGAACACCCTTTAAGAACTCCGATAAAGCCCTATAAGCCATGTTGTGCAATCTAGATACCTAAATATATAGATAAAACTAGACACAAATTATAAAAACCTCGCAAGTGCACGAATCGTTTGACAAAGCGTAGCAATAGCAAGGGTCGATCCCACAGAGATTGTAGACTTTAACTTACTAATCAATAAAAAGAATAAAAATCATAAAGAGTTGTTTTGAAAGTCTAAAAGAAATAAAAAGATTAAAACTGAATGAAGAAGTGTTGAATCACAAATATTGATGAAGTAGTTGGGTTTAGATTGTCACCAATAGTCAGTAATGCTAGTCACCTTCTGGACTTCTTCTTATTACTCATGTTTGTTCACTTCAAGGGCATGGTATCTACTCCTTAAAGTATTGTTTCCCTAGGCCAAGAATTAGGCATGGTATCTACTCTAATTCGTTTCTTTCATTAAGTGTTTAGCATGGTATCTACTAAGTTGTGCTCAACGAAAACATACGATCAGTGGAAACGAACAACCACTCAAGGTTCTAGAAATTGGTATCAGATCTAGATCCCTTAAGTTGATTGAACCAGGAACCCCTAAAGATTCCTTTGTTACAATTATGGGCACGAGATACGGGTCGTCTCAATATGCTCATATAACAGATTCAGATAGATAGTAATGCAAACTTGATATTCTCTAGCTCTGTTTGTCAGTCGACTGGCTCTCACCTCAGTCGACTGCTCTCAGACTTTTGAGAACAAGTTTGATTACCGTCAATCTATACCAATACAAACGGATTCAATCAATAAGTAAAGTAGAAGAGTTCAGGAGAATATAGCACTACATAACTACGGCTTCAATCTACCCAACTATGAAATTAGTTCCACATAATAATACTTTTATTAATCAACAAGTTTGAATACATGATCAACATAAAAGAATAAAAGGAGAAGAAATAAACTAATGAAGTCCGGCAATGAGGTCGACTGGCTGTCACACAGTCGACTGGCTTCGAATACTGGATCTCCTCTTTCCTTCCTCGATGCTGATAGAATAATGCCCTTGTTGATGACTTGAATGCGCAGAAACTCTTGTGATTAAGTCGCTTCCCAGAGAAAAAGATGTATATCGAATAATGCTTCTCTTCTGATATTTATAGAGCACGGCTGAGAATTGGGGTTTTTGTCCTTTTTTCAGGAGAGTCCTTCTTTATTTGATTTGGTGATTTATATCTTTCTCTTTTCTACTTTCCTTCCTTATCTGTTAACCACGTGCTCTTGGAAATACCCTGTCTTTAGATTTGATTCTTCGTATAAAATCTGGATCCACATAGATTCGAAATTAGATGCAGGTGTATCTTTGAATATGTTATCTGTTTACTCCGCCGCAGACCAGTCGACTTGTCTTCGAACCAGTCGACTGAGTCGAGACTTCTGTGTAAGCTTGAGTTCTCTGTCCAGTTGCCTGTTATGGAGAACCAGTCGACTGATGCTTCTGTAATCTTCTGAGTTCATCCTTAAGATCCTGAATTTGCTTCGTTTCGCTGTCTTGAGCTGTTTCCTATGGAAAAGAGAAAATAAGAGTTAAATACCACATATAGAGCTTTTAATTGTCTAATTTCATTAGGATTATTGCCTCTAAATGTGAATATTCTTGTGTTCATCAAATACCCCCAAACTTAGATTTTTGCTTGTCCTCAAGCAAACTAGAATTATTGAACAAGGGTATAATAATAATAACAGCCTTAGCCACCAAGAGTTCTTATTATGTGGGCATTCAACGTAGAAAAGTATAAACAATTTTAGATAAAGTAAAATTAAACATACCCACTTTCTCTAGTGCAATTGTTTATTCATAACTCCAAACTCAACCACACTTGTCATGCAATTAATTATAGTTATAGTATGTAATTACTCAATCTGTGATTATCCCCTTCTCTCTACTACAAACCGAGTAGCAAACTAGAGTTTTTTTTTTTTTTTTTTTTTTTTTTTTTTTTTTTTTTTTTAGTCGCTTCTCTAAAGTTGTCACTTGCCTTTTTACGCGAATGCAAAACATTTGTGATGAATCCACCCGGTTACTCAGCGAGTCACAAACTCTAAAGTTCTTTGCATACTCATATTTCAAGTTGCCGTTTGACGTAAAGGTAAACATTGGTGATGAATACCCCTAGTTACTAAGCACTCAAAACATTGGAGTAGATTGACTTTATTCAAGTATATATATATATATATATATATATATATATATATATATATATATTTTATCACTCTATTTACTTAAACTCAATTTAGGACTAGATCTAAAGGGAATGATCAACAGAAAAGGCATCACATTTGTTTATTATGTATAGTTGCATGACTCATATAATTTTGTAGGGAATTTATGAAACTCAACAATCCTAAAGTAAATAAGTATCCTTCTTCTTACTTTATAAGAAATTGTTTATCCTAAAAAAAATTCAAAAGACTCTAATACCCCTAATACCCCCAAACTTAGATGGAACATTGTCCTCAATGTTCGAAAGAAAATTTAAAAATAGGCAAGTGTCACCATCTAGTAAGGAGAGACTAAAAAGAAAAATAATAATGAATAACTGAAAGAAAATAAAGGGAAAGTGTAAATACTCCCCTGAAAAATTGGGTTGCCTCCCAATAAGCGCTGTGTTTTCTGTCTTCAGCTAGACTTGATGAGGTCATGCCATGTATTGAATGGTTTGAAGATTCACATCTTCCTCTTGCGGTTCAATGCTCATCTCTATGTATGGCTTCGCTCTATGCCCGTTCACCTTAAATGTTTGATTCTTTTCTTTGCTATGAACCTCCAAAGCGCCATGTGGAAAGACTCTCGTGACAGTATATGGCCCATACCATCTTGACATAAGCTTGCTTGGAAAAAGTCTCAATCTTGAGTTGTATATCAATACCTTCTATCCTTCATAAAACTCCTTCCTTGCTAGCTGTTTGTCATGGTACAACTTTGTCCTTTCCTTGTACAATTTTGCATTCTCATAAGCATCGTGCCTCAACTCTTCAAGCTCATTTAGTTGTAATCTTCTTTTGTCCCCTGCTTGTTTCATATCGAAATTGAACCTTTTAATGGCCCAATAAGCTTTGTGCTCCAACTCAACTGGCAAATGACAGGCTTTTCCAAACACCAAACGGTATGGTAACATGCCAATGGGTGTTTTGTATGCGGTTCTATAGGCCCATAATGCATCATTCAAGCGCAGCGACCAATCCTTCCTTCTTGTGTTGACTGTCTTCTCCAAAATGCTCTTGATTTCTCTGTTGCTAATCTCCACTTGCCCACTAGTTTGTGGATGATATGGGGTGCCCACTCTATGTGTAATACCATTCTTCTTCATCAAAGAAGCAAATGGAAAGTTATTGAAGTGGCTTCCTCCATCACTTATTATTGCTCGAGGTGTACCAAACCTAGTGAAAATGTTTTCCTGCAAAAACTTGACAACAACTTTGTGATCATTAGTTCTTGAGGGGACAGCCTCGACCCATTTAGACACATAATCCACACCAACAAGTATATATAAATAACCAAATGAGTTAGGAAAGGGACCCATGAAGTCGATTCCCCACACATCAAAAAGCTCGATCACTTGGAAGTTTTGCAGTGGCATTTGATTTCTAGAAGAGATGTTTCCTGTTCTTTGGCATTTGTCACAAGTCCTGCAAAAAGAAAAAGCATCCTTGAATACTTTAGGCCAATAAAATCCAGATTGCAGTACCTTAAGTGCTGTTCTTTTCGGTCCAAAATGTCCTCCACATGCATATTGGTGGCAATGTTGTAGAATACTCAATTGTTCTTCTTCTGCCACACATCTTCTTATAATTTGATCAGGGCAAAATTTGAACAAATAAGGATCATCCCAGTAGTAGTGCTTGCACATAGCCACCAGTCTCTTTCTTTCCTGACTTGTCATACCTGGAGGGAAAACATGAGCGGTTAGATAATTTACAATGTCAGCAAACCATGGAAAATTTGAGCAGTGAGGTACCAGTCGACTGGTCCTGTTACCAGTCGACTGTTCCGAAGATGTATTTATTTCAAAGAGATGTTCATCTGGGAAAGTTTCATTAAGTGGGGGCACAATTCTCTCTTCCTCATGCAGTAGTCTGGACATGTGATCTGCAACAACGTTGTCGCTTCCTTTTTTATCTCTAATCTCAAGATCGAATTCTTGAAGCAACAGCACCCATCTGATCAACCTAGGCTTAGCATCCTTTTTAGCAAACAAATATCTCAAGGCAGCATGGTCAGTAAAAACAATAACTTTAGAACCAATTAAATATGATCTAAACTTCTCTATAGCAAAAATAACAGCTAACATTTCTTTTTCAGTAGTGGAATAATTTAGCTGTGCATCATTTAAAGTTCGAGAAGCATAGTAAATAACATGGGATTTCTTATTGATTCTTTGACCTAAAACAGCCCCTAAAGCATAATCACTTGCATCACACATGAGCTCGAAAGGATGGCTCCAATCTGGTGCCATGACAATAGGTGCAGAAATGAGAAGATTTTTCAATGTATTAAAAGCATTTGTGCACTCTTCTGTCCATACAAACTCAACATCCTTAGCCAACAAGTCACAAAGGGGTTTGGAGATTTTTGAGAAATCTTTTATGAATCTTCTATAGAACCCTGCATGTCCTAGAAAACTCCTAACACCCTTAACTGTAGTGGGAGGGGGTAGTTTTGATATTATATCAATTTTTGCTTTGTCTACCTCTATTCCCCTTTTGGACACCACATGTCCCAACACAATGCCTTGTTGTACCATAAAATGGCACTTTTCCCAATTCAGCACTAAATTGCATTCTTCACATCTTTTAATCACAAGCTGCAAATGGTTAAGGCATTCATCAAAACAAGATCCAAAAACACTAAAATCATCCATAAATACCTCAATGAACCTTTCCATCATGTCTAAAAATATACTCATCATGCATCTTTGAAATGTAGCTGGAGCATTGCACAATCCAAAGGGTATCCTCCTGTATGCAAAAGTACCAAAAGGACATGTAAAAGTGGTTTTTTCTTGATCTTCTGGAGCAATAGCAATTTGATTATAGCCACTATAACCATCTAAAAAACAATAATGACTATATCCTGCCAATCTTTCTAACATTTGATCAATAAAAGGAAGAGGGAAGTGATCTTTCCTGGTTTCATTGTTCAGTTTCCTGTAATCAATGCATACCCTCCAACCTGTAGTCACTCTAGTGGGAATAAGCTCATTCTTTTCATTTGTCACCACTGTGACTCCACTTTTCTTAGGCACTACATGTATAGGACTTACCCATTTGCTATCTGAGATAGGGTAGATGATGCCAACATCTAGTAGTTTCAGAATCTCTGCTCTTACCACTTCCTTCATGTGTGGGTTAAGCCTTCTCTGTGCCTCCCTGCTTGGTTTTGCATTGTTTTCAAGGAGTATTCGATGCATGCATTTGGATGGACTTATTCCTTTGATGTCTGCAATGGTCCATCCTATTGCACTCTTGTGTTCTCGTAGTACCCTTAGCAGCCTATCTTCTTCCTGTGCACTTAGATTCGCAGCAATTATCACTGGTAGCGTCTGGTTCTCGCCCAAATATGCGTGCTTCAAATGGTCGGGCAGCTGCTTAAGCTCTGGGTCTGTAAGTCTTGGTGCAGTCGACTGGTCCCTGGTAGCAGTCTGGACAGTCGACTGATCCGCTGCAGCAGTCGACTTGTCCAGTGCACCAGTCGACTTGTCTGCAGAAACAAAAGTGTCATCAGTCACCAATTTTTCAAATACTGGTGCAAACTTACCTGAGTGTGACTGTGAAGTGTCAAGGTGATGTATTGTCTCTGCAATCTCCCAGTCATCATATTCCTGTTCATCATTAGATAAAGTTAGAGATTGTGTAATTATGGCCTGTAATGGTTCAACGCTATGTACCTGAAATGTTTGATCAACAATATCCTGCACCACATCAACATTATAGCATTCATGATCATCATGTGGAAATTTCAGTGTATCAAACATTTTAAATTCAACCTTCTCTCCATTTATTTTCATGCTTATGGTACCCTTTTTGACACAAATTTTTATATCAGCCGTACTCATAAAGGGTCTACCTAGAATGATTGGTAGAGACGATGGCATTGAAGATTCCTCCATATCTAACACAACAAAATCAGCAGGCAAAATGAAATCGTTTACCTGAACTAGGACATCTTCCAAAATACCTCTAGGTCTTTGGATACTGCGATCTGCCAACTGCAACGTGATGGATGTTGGTTGGAGTTCCCCCAATCCTAGCTTTTCGTAGATGGTGTATGGGAGAAGATTGATGCTTGCCCCCAAGTCTAGTAGTGCTTTCTCAAAGAAGTGCTCGCCAATCCTGCAAGGAATGGTAAAACTACCTGGGTCTTTTAATTTGGGGGGCAGTTTTCTTAGTAAGATAGCGCTCACTTCTTCTGTCAAAGCCACATCCTCCCTAACCTGAAATGTTCTTTTGTGAGTACAACATTCTTTCAAAAATTTAGCATAAGAAGGAATTTGTTTAATAGCATCAAGTAGGGGGATATTAATTTCTACCTTTCGGAGAGTTTCAAAGATGTCAAATAAATGTTGATCTTTCTTTTGTTTGACTAACCTTTGAGGGAATGGTGGCACAACTGTTCTTTCTTTTTCACTTACCTTGTTGGACCTCACAATTTTTTATGGTTGTTCTTCTTTTTCTTCGGTGTGTGTTCCAACTTTGTTGTCAATTATCTTACCACTTCTTAATGTTGTGACTGCCTTGAGCTGTTCTTGGCCTCCAGGGTTTGGTATAGTTTGTGATGGAAGTTCCCGTGCCTTTCGTTCGCTTAATTCTTTAGCAATTTGGCCAATTTGTGTTTCCAACTTCTGAATTGCTTGCCCTTGTTGGTTGCTTTTTTGATGTTGTTGTTGGAGCAATTAAAGAATGGTGGATTCAAAATCCAACTTCTTCTGTTCTTGGACTGGCCGATCTAACCCACTTCCCATTTGGAAGTTCCGTGCATGTCCTTGTGTGAATTGAGTCCCTTGATTATTCTGATTATTGCTCCATGAGAAGTTTGGATGGTTCCTCCACCCTGGGTTGTATGTGTTCGAGAAGGGATTGTTCTTTTATGGGAACACTCCTCGACCTACATAGTTTGCATGCTCCTGATCTGTGAAAGAAGACATGGGACATGTATCAGTGGTATGATCTACATGAGAACAAATTGCACAAATTTCATTTGTTTGATTTTTAACTCCACCCATCATGGACATTGCATTAACAAGCATATCAATTTTCTTATTCATGTTTACCATTTCCAATTGAATGTTATTGCTACTAGAAATTTCATAAACTCCCTGTTTTTTCGAAGGGCCCCTCCTTGTTGAGAATTGTTGTGAATTATCGCTGAGTTCTTCAAATAGTTCTATGGCCTCTTCGCCGCTTTTCCTCATCAAGATCTCGTTGCAAGCTGAATCCACAATTGCCTTATTAGTATCATTTAAACCTTCATAAAAAGCTTGTACCTGATCATCTTTAGGCATGTTGTGTGTTGGACACTTGAGAAGTTTGTTCTTGAAATCTTTCCATGCTTCGAAAAATAAATCTCCATCCTTTTGTTGGAAGAGTTGAATCTCCCTTTTCAGTTGTTTGGTCTTTTGGGCTGGAAAGAATTCTTTTAAGAACTTTGTCGCCAATTGCTCCCATGAGTTTATTGATCCTGGTTCCAAAGAATTATACCATAGTTTAGCGTTAAGTTTTAAGGAAAAAGGAAACAATATTAACCTGATTTGCTCAGGGGTGAGCCCTTGAACGCTTTATGTCCTGCAAAGATCGAAAAAATCTTGTAAATGGAGATGAGGCTCTTCATCAAGTCTGCCACTAAAGTGGGGAACCATACTAAGTAACTGAGGAGATAGGTGCATGTTCCCTGTGACATTGGGTTGATATGCAATGCAGGAGGGTTGTTCAATGTTCTTAGGCGTAAATTTATCCTGCATTGGTACGCGATTGGGTATTTCTTCTGCCATGATTTCTTGTGACTGAGGTCTCTGAGCAGTCGACTGGGTTCGTGCAGCAGTCGACTGGTTGGTCGCAATCAGTCGACCCAATCTGTGCAAAGTGCGTTCTGTTTCTGCGTCAATTGGTAGTAGCTCTGGACGAAGTGATCTCCTTCCGTGCATCCACCAAAATCCTGTATCCTAAAAGAAAAATACTGATTAATAAAATTAAAAGAAAGAAAATAAAAACTTCCTACTGATCTGTAAGTTAAAATACTAGACAATCCCCGGCAGCGGCGCCAAAAACTTGTTGTGCAATCTAGATACCTAAATATATAGATAAAACTAGACACAAATTATAAAAACCTCGCAAGTGCACGAATCGTTTGACAAAGCGTAGCAATAGCAAGGGTCGATCCCACAGAGATTGTAGACTTTAACTTACTAATCAATAAAAAGAATAAAAATCATAAAGAGTTGTTTTGAAAGTCTAAAAGAAATAAAAAGATTAAAACTGAATGAAGAAGTGTTGAATCACAAATATTGATGAAGTAGTTGGGTTTAGATTGTCACCAATAGTCAGTAATGCTAGTCACCTTCTGGACTTCTTCTTATTACTCGTGTTTGTTCACTTCAAGGGCATGGTATCTACTCCTTAAAGTATTGTTTCCCTAGGCCAAGAATTAGGCATGGTATCTACTCTAATTCGTTTCTTTCATTAAGTGTTTAGCATGGTATCTACTAAGTTGTGCTCAACGAAAACATACGATCAGTGGAAACGAACAACCACTCAAGGTTCTAGAAATTGGTATCAGATCTAGATCCCTTAAGTTGATTGAACCAGGAACCCCTAAAGATTCCTTTGTTACAATTATGGGCACGAGATACGGGTCGTCTCAATATGCTCATATAACAGATTCAGATAGATAGTAATGCAAACTTGATATTCTCTAGCTCTGTTTGTCAGTCGACTGGCTCTCACCTCAGTCGACTGCTCTCAGACTTTTGAGAACAAGTTTGATTACCGTCAATCTATACCAATACAAACGGATTCAATCAATAAGTAAAGTAGAAGAGTTCAGGAGAATATAGCACTACATAACTACGGCTTCAATTCTACCCAACTATGAAATTAGTTCCACATAATAATACTTTTATTAATCAACAAGTTTGAATACATGATCAACATAAAAGAATAAAAGGAGAAGAAATAAACTAATGAAGTCCGGCAATGAGGTCGACTGGCTGTCACACAGTCGACTGCCTTCGAATACTGGATCTCCTCTCTCCTTCCTCGATGCTGATAGAATAATGCCCTTGTTGATGACTTGAATGCGCAGAAACTCTTGTGATTAAGTCGCTTCCCAGAGAAAAAGATGTATATCGAATAATGCTTCTCTTCTGATATTTATAGAGCACGGCTGAGAATTGGGGTTTTTGCCCTTTTTTCAGGAGAGTCCTTCTTTATTTGATTTGGTGATTTATATCTTTCTCTTTTCTACTTTCCTTCCTTATCTGTTAACCACGTGCTCTTGGAAATACCCTGTCTTTAGATTTGATTCTTCGTATAAAATCTGGATCCACATAGATTCGAAATTAGATGCAGGTGTATCTTTGAATATCTTATCTGTTTACTCCGCCGCAGACCAGTCGACTTGTCTTCGAACCAGTCGACTGAGTAGAGACTTCTGTGTAAGCTTGAGTTCTCTGTCCAGTCACCTGTTATGGAGAACCAGTCGACTGATGCTTCTGTAATCTTCTGAGTTCATCCTTAAGATCCTGAATTTGCTTCGTTTTGCTGTCTTGAGCTGTTTCCTATGGAAAAGAGAAAATAAGAGTTAAATACCACATATAGAGCTTTTAATTGTCTAATTTCATTGGGATTATTGCCTCTAAATGTGAATATTCTTGTGTTCATCAAGCCATTAAAACAACAAAACTACTCCCCAAAGGCCATAGCACACAGTCTTTGGGAATGGGGGGCTCGTGATATGGCTAAAAATAGGGTTAAATTGGATCCGTTCAAATTGGGCCCAAATCTTAAAGTTACAGGGGCAAGATGGTAATTTCACCTACATACGAGTCCGAATTGGTGACCGAGTCTCTCCTCTTGGACCCGCTAACCACTGAACGGATCTGTTCAAACTGGGAACAGGTCACAACCCGTTAAGGAACAGTTCAACAGGATATGAGGAAATCCTGGCTCGTCCTTATCTACTTGAGGTGGTTTTAACCACTTCTATCCAGTCACACCGGAAAGTAGGGATTCATTCTTATCCCGAAGCAGATCCCCACGGCGACTATAAATACCCTCCTACCTTCTACCGTTACAAGGTGATCACTCTTTGTCTACCTAAGCTCTTTTTCTTTCTTTTTCTGAGTATTGACAAGAGTGTCGAAGGGTTCGTCACCAGGATCCATCCCGGTGTTTCGAACGTTTGTGCACGTCCACGGGAGCACCATGGAGTCAGCCTATCAACTAGGGAAGAAGTCAGATTAGGCCTTTTCGAGTTCCTACGAATCCACAAATTCTATCTATTGCCCCCACACTTGATTCAGCGACAACAACTATCCCTTTTTTGAAGAGTGTTTTTCACTGTTGTTTTGTTGATAAGATATTTTAGTGAATGAAAGAAGTTAAATACTTAATCTCTGTATAAATATGGCAACCAAGGAACTTACTTTCACACAAGATAGGGAAGGATAAGGAGAGCTTTTAATGTTATAATTAACTTTGTCACAGTAAATTGTTAATCAAAATCAGTTAATTTTACTAACGTCACGATTTCACATGATTCTTTCTTATGTCAGAAGAACAGAGATGAGTCTTTCTTGGTTGGCTAAGATACTTAAAATACATAAACAAAACCCTAAAAATGATCCTCTCCATGTGTGCACGTGCCCTTTCGCTCCTTTGCCTCGACAGTCAACCTCTGTAATCCCCTACAAATCTTAAGTTCTTAACCACACCACCATCTTTATTTAGGATTTAGGATTTGTGGATCGAATATATTAGCATAAAAAGTTTGAAGAGGAAGAAGAAATAAAGCGGTAAGTGATGAAACACAACAGTAAGGTAGGAGAAGTAGACAGCAACAGCAACAGAGCAAGACAGTCAATTGTTGCGCAGTCGACTGCCATGTCCAATTGATAGTCGACCGTCGAGAGTACAGTCAACTGCATTTTCTCTCCATTCTAAGGAGTCTCGTTGCAGCCGACTTTCAAGGAGGGTAGTTGACCGCAACATGCACTGGATACAGAAACGGGTTGCTGGTTTGCATTGTTTTGGACCGATTTGTGTTTATCTTTTAGGGTTACTTTGGGCTATATATATGGATGTAAATTCTAGAGCTCCATAGTAACATAACTGAAATAACTTTAAGAGAGTGCTTGTGTCGAGTGTTGTGAAAGGTGAGAGAAAGAGATTAGAGAGAGATATCTTTTGTATCTTTATATTTTTTTAGAAAGAAGTATTGGTTACCTCTAGGGCTGCAAAGCCGAATCGAACCGAGTATCTTAAGGCTCGACCTCGGCTCGTTAAGCAATCGAGCTCAGTTTCGAGCTCGAGTTCATCTCGAGCCGAGCTTTGAACGAGCTTTGACCAAGTTCGAGCCGAGTAGCTCGCGAGTAGCTCAGTTCGTTTGCCTCCCTAGCTACCTCTACATATCGTTTGTTCTTGAGTTTGCAAGATCTTGTGTTTGTGGTTGAATCTTGTTATTGGTGCATCAAGGTCTTTGTGGGTGTTGTTGGATACTACAAAGTAGTATAAGAGCTTAGGGTTTCGTGTTGACCGATAGTAAGTCGAAAGTTGAGAGATTCGATGGAAGTGATTTTGCGATGTGGAAAATCCAGATGATAGTATATCTCCATCAGAATGATCTAGATAGTCCATTGTTTGATACGAAGCCGGAAGGTACAGACAAGAATGCGAAGGTCGTGGCAACATGGGATTGTTTGGATCAGAAGGCACTTGGGCAGATTTAGTTAGCACTGAGTAGGAAAGTGTTATTCATATCTTGAAGGCAAAGACCATGAAGGTGGCTATGGAGATTCTCATGGATATGTATGAGAAACTGTCGGCATCGAATTAAATTCTTCACTTGAAGAAATTGGTTAACATGAAGTTTGGAGAAAGGGATTTAGTAGCGGAACATGTGAACAATTACTGGATGGTATACAACCATATGGAAGTTGCAGAATTGAAGTTTTCAGATGGAAGACAAGATTACTTCTATTTACTCTACCCCACAGTTATGGTACGGTGGTACATACCTAGACTATAAGAGATTCGACAACTCTGTAGGATGTTGTGATCAGTATCATAAATGAGGAGGTGAGAAGGTAGAGAAACAGAGAATTTTCATTATCTTCTAACTATTTCGTACTTTCAGTTGAGAGGTGTGGGAGATCGAAGGAAAGTCGAATGAGAAAAGATCAGAGAAGTGAGTCCGATAGTGGCTCTGAAGACAACGACGATAGCGGTAGACCTAAGTGTTGGTATTGCCATAAGCGGTGTTACATGATGCGTAGTTGTAAGGCTCTTATGACGAAGAAGGAAGAATTATCAAAGCAAGCCATTGTGGTGATCGAGAATACAACTGGTGACAAGTTATGTCTCTTAGTGAGGGTGAAATTAAACATGCGAGAATGGTGCATTGATTCAAGTGCTGCTTTTCATTGCACTTCGAGGAAGGAGGTGTTTGAGGACTACAAAAATGGTTCTTTTAGAGAAGTGTTCATGAGTAATGGTCAATAGTGCTCTGTGATTGGAATTGTAACTGTTCGGGTGAAAGCCGGTGATAGGAAAGAGATTGTCTTGCAGGAAACGAGACAGGTCCCAAACTTGAGAGAAAATCTTATGTTGATTGGAATGCTAGACAAAGAGGGTTTGTCGACTACTTTTGGTAGTGGAGAGTGGTGTATAACTGTAAGTTCAAGGGTTGTATCAAGTGGGAAGCATGAGGGATCGCTATATTTGCTCAATGACGATGGGTGTGTTTCTCCTGTAGCTTGAGGGATCGGAATCGAGACATAGTTGGGGGGGGGGGGGGGGTACAACCGATATCTAGAAGTTGTAGGGTGGATGCAGAGGTTGAAAATTTAGCGGGAGTTGATGTCCAGGGTGAAAATGATCCAAGAAGAGAGCAGATGTTTGTTGCAGTGAGATTTTTTGTGATATGGCAGAAACTTCGAGTTACTCTTGTGATGTTGAGAGCATTGCTATCGATAATGTGTATGGTTGAGTTAGTTGTAGTGGGGTTGTGAGTGGTGTTTTGTAGTCTGCAGATATTGTGGAAGTGTCGGCTACGGAGGCTTTAAGTACAAAGAGTGTCTTAGCCATGAGAGGTTTTGAACCATGTCCGATGTTAGCTGAGATTCTGCGAGTTATGGAGTCTTATGACGCGGGATCCAACATGGTGGAAAGATGATAGTGTTTCTCTGTTATTTATGTCTTTTGCGATAGATGGTTGGGTACGTCCTTCGTGAGTCTATAAGAGGTGTTCAGTGCCTTCCACGTCGTGGTGGTGGTGGTGGGGGGGGGGGGTGATCTTCATATGAGTGAGTGATACTCGGTCTCATACTGAGGAATGGGAGGCTAGCAGAGGTAATGCGAGAAAAAGATACAATTATTTTGAAGTTTTGTGTATTTGGTCCAACTGGAAGATTTAGGATTTATGGACCTAGTACACTACTACAATAAGTTTGAAGAAGGAGAAGACAGGAAGCAACAAGTGACGAAGCACAATAGTAAGGCATGAGAAGAAGACATCAACAACTGTTGTTGCAGCAAAGCAAAACAGTCGAAAGTCATGTCTGCTATATTAACAATCGATTGTTGGGAGCGCAGTTGACTGCATTTGTTCTCTGTTTTGGGGAAACTCATTGCAGTCAACCGCAACGTGGGCTGGATACAGAAACGAGTCACGAATTTTGATATGTTTTGGATCAATTTGTGTTTATCTTTTAGGGTTTACTTGGGACTATAAATATAGATAAAATCATAGGGCTTCATAGTAACATAATTGAAATAACTTTGTTAAAGTAGTATTAAGTGTGGCCACACATCTGAAATAAGTTCAAATTAGTCTTTGTACTCTCCTATATATATGAGACACTATATTCAGTTATAATCATTTAATACAATATTCTTTTCTGTCTCTAGACTATACTTCAACATAGTATTAGAGCATGAAAGGTTTCCACAAAAATTTCCCACATAAAGTAGGGTTTTTTTCTTCTCCCTGTCTAAAAAAAATTATCAAAAAAAAAAACCTTAATCCTCTTCTTCTTCTTTGTCTCCAAACCCAAAATCCCAACCTTAATCCTCCCTCCCATCCCGACCTCTTCGACCACCCAACGCCTCCCACCGCCACACCCGCCGATGCCGACGCCGACTCCCTCCGCAGCCTCCCCAGCCAACCTCAGCCACCTGCCTTCCTGTTGCCCCCCACATCCTGGACCCGCAACCATCCTCTTCTGTGCTGCCCGACGCCGATGCCCTCTCTCCCGCAACCCGCCCTCCTTTGCACCGCCCGACGCCAACGCCCACCCTCGCTCTCTGCCCCAACCTCCTCTCTTCATCCCCTTCCGATTCCATCCTAACCCAAACCCGAAACCCTCCTTTTCAGTGTTCGGATCTGCTCCCCTTCATCCACCCAAATCTTGAAACTCGAAACCTATAACTCCTCTCCTCTTCCACATCTTGTAAAAAACAAGTCAATTTTTTTTTTTGATGCCTCATGATGCGCACTATTCTGTAATGCGTGCAAGTTTTTTTATGTCATCTCCAATCACCATCTCTCATTCTCAGTCATTTTCTCCTTCATATCTAACCTAGATTGCTCCTATGACGACCTCCAATATTTCAACGATGACCTATTTTCCTTCTCCAATGGCAACTCCCTCTCCTCAAACGACGACTGATTCTTATTCTCTATTGAAGGTCGAAAGCATGACCATTGAAAATCTCTCTTGTCGCAGAAACTTCATGACATGGTCTCGTCTATTATGCATTTCGTCAAAAGGTGCAAGATGTATCATCACCTCACTGAGCTAGCTCCTCTGTCTACAGATCCCACATTCAAAGTATGGGATCGCAATGATAACTTGATTGTCAATATGATGACCATCTGCATGGACCGGGACATCTACAGCTCCATCACTTTCCTTGACACAGCCAAAGAAATCTATGATACCTTTCATCACATGTACTCCTCCTCCAACAACATGCAGCGCCTGTAAGACCTCTTACGTGATGCAATCGAGACCAAGCAAGGTGATGACATTCATACTTATCTCACTAGTTTTAATCAGTTCTTATAAGAATGGAAGATCTATCACCCATACTCTGCCGATTTCCCTGT
This sequence comes from Hemerocallis citrina, assembly GCA_017893485.1. Classification (NCBI taxonomy): domain Eukaryota; kingdom Viridiplantae; phylum Streptophyta; class Magnoliopsida; order Asparagales; family Asphodelaceae; genus Hemerocallis; species Hemerocallis citrina. The sequence goes on from CM030362.1 coordinate 152,790,852, forward strand.
CCATCAACAACAACAGATGCCCTTCTCGCCGTTCTTGCCTTGGAAAATATTCGTTCATACCTTGAAGGTGTTCATTCTCATATACGTATAAAAAATGCCAGTCCCTCTCTCCGTGATCTCCATGTTTTTGTTGACACCCCACCACCGTCTGCATTCGTCTCTAGCAATGGCTGTGGTTTTTCTGATTACTCAAGCGGTTTCCTTCATCTTCCAGAGATCATGGTTCTTATTCTTCACGGGGTTGTAGTGATCGTGGTCGAGGCTGTGGTGACGGTCATCGCAACACTAAGTATTGTACCTATTGTCAGGACCGGTCTCATGAGCATAAGGCATGTTGAAAATGCATTGGTCGCCCTTCAACTGCTCATCAGTCTTCCACTGTGAAATCTTCTTCTTCCACTGCTACTCCTACAGATGTGCTCACCTCCTCCCAGTATACCTATCTGCAGAAGAGCAGGCACTCCGTAATTTGCTGTCTCCTCATCTTGGTAATTCTGTTCACTCAGGTACTATTTTTTGGGTTTCTTCATGTTAGGTTTCGAGGGCAATCACGGATTAAATACATAGCGGAAAAAATCACAAAAATATCAAAACCTAGCCATGGATCCATGCGAAAACCATAAATCGGGTTTAGGAGTGATACGTTAAAGATAAATCTGGTGTCTCCAAAATATATCAATCACAACACTACAATATTGTGGTGCCTCTACTATTGTAACGCCCCGGATCCCCATTACCGAACATCCGTAACATCACCAAGATCTTTGCCTTCAAATGCATCTCAACACAGTAAATAACACGGAAATTTAAACACTTTTATTGCCATCAGAGTTATTACATTAATAATTACAATATCAAATTGTCCTTGAACAAGAAATAAAAATTACATAACTTATTACAACTGATTACAAAAACACACTTACTCCTCTTGCAAATTAAGCTATCGATTGTCTTCCAAATTGGCAATCGATTGGCCACTGCCGAAATCCTGCTGAGTGGTTTATCTGTCTCCTTGGGACTTGCCCCTCAGCTTGAGCCTTCTGTTTCTTAACTCTTGATAATTCTGCACCCACACGATTGGTAGGCAGGTACACTGCTACCCTACTTGGATGCCCTGCTGGTCTAGCTCTCCTGCCCTCGCGACCCAGTATCCAGTACCTAAATAAGTGGGCACGTCAGTAATTCTACTGACGCAATGCTGATAAGAAAACGATCTCCAAACTGGCAACCACAAACCATCTTGAATAAAAGGGAAAACGTGCATCCTAATTTCTTAGTGTTCGTGTTTGCCATGGTCTAACAACTAATGCACTAATCACCTGCCTTATTGTAATACAAGCAACCTTGGAACTCTGGATATGCATGCATCCCATAGTACATACGTTCCAGGCCAAAACATGATATGGTCTAATCTAATACACGAAATAAGAATGCACACGATGCACCTACTCTAATGCGATTCGATTGGGAACGCATTCATCCCATACTGCATACTTTCCCAAAATCAATTTCAATGGAAACGTATGCATCCCATACTACATACTTTTCAAAGAGTTTGCCTTTCTGAATGTAGGGTTCAATCCCTTGCCATGCAATGCGTACTATTATTGTACACCTCCTGTTCCTGATAGTAGAGCGTGGCTGAGGAGGCTGCAGATTAATTGGTCTCATCCATTCTGCAGTCACTTTGTGGTGTCTCGGTTTGCCACTAGTGCCTGACACCCGGACCCCACTCAAAAGCCGTGACGAACCTATAAATACACTGCAGCATATCCATTGTGCATAAAATCCAATATGATCTGTTCGTGTCCACCACATAGAACATGATGGCCTCGAAGGTCTAAATCCCATATCCACCAGGAAATCGTCATCCCGTTCTTACCACGGTACTTCAGGAATCAACAGTGCATGTCACGCCCCGCTTCCCAAAAATACAGAATACGAGCACGTGACAAAGCCCAGCAAATGATTTTCATCATTCATGAGCTGTAAGATCGACTCAGCATCATAATAAGAATATAACAAAATGTATACAACCACGCATGCATGAATAATTTATTAAGCAACAGAAAAAAATTGAAACAAATAATAATATCCCAAATAGTTTTCAACTCTGGATCCAAAGGTAAAACTCGGGAACATAAGCTCGTTACAAGTTTCAAGTAACAAAAGAAGTAAACAATTCAAGAAAACAATTTATTTAAGCAAGTCCTTGCTCCAAGCAAAGCCTAGAATGTTTGCTCACCAATTCCAGCAGGCAACACGTCTCTAAAGTCTGTTTATAAATATAAAAAGGAGAAAATAGAGAAAACAAGATAAATGCCCTTAGTGCAAGTTAGGATCGCAAATAGTAAAAACAAGTACAAGAAATATGGAACAAGATTTGGAGTCAAGAACGTAATAGAGATGCAACAAGTAGTGGGGTTTCAAGAAATTAGCTAGCAAGAAAGACAACTCGAGAGACAAGATTGGGTAACAAATATTAGTAGTAGAACAAGTGGCTAGTGAACATGTAATGGTGTCAAGCATCAAGTAATAAGTATCACGTACAAGTGTTAAGTAACAAGTAACAAGTCTACTGTGTCAAATTGTCAAGTACAAGTATCAAGTAGTAAGTGTCAAGTATTATGTTCAAGTATCAAATCTCATGTATCATGTCATCAAGTATCAAGTAAGCATGTATCATGTTCAATTATCATATATCAAGTCTTATAGTTATTACTATCTAGGTAGCACTTCATGTGCCATCCTTTTATCACATGGTTGATACAGTCAATGCAATTTCGTTTAGGCCAAATGGTGGATTTTATAGGGCGGTATACTCAGGTATCAAGTATCAAGCAAGCACGGTTCATGAATACGAAAATAAAATAACAGGTTCACGAAGCAAGTTCGTGAATACTAATAGGTTCAAGAATCATACAGTGGGTTCATGAATACAACAGGTTCATGAGCCAAGTAATGGCTTCATGAATACATCAAGGTGCAACAGGTTCATGAACCGAGTATTGGAAAACACGGGCCCCCTTCAGAGTACACTTACTTATATTGTCCACTACTATGGTCTTTCCCTTAAACCTCGGCTTGTTATTTATTATTATCATCAAGCAAGCATGAAAGTGTGCAAAACAAGTCAAGTAAACATAAGCAAGAACAGGGAACAAGTCTAGGCTAGGTAGGATACATGTTCGAGAGTAAAAACAAATCAAAGTATTAAGAACAACGAGAATTCCAAATCTAGACAGCATGACGGAGCATGACGTTGTTATACCAAAACTGCAATTCCTGTTGCTACAAGATAGCAAATGTGGATCCGTCAGAATTTTTAGAAACTAGACTTCTGCCCGGTTCCAATGCATATAATTAAGGTACATAAAAGTTATGGTAACATGTGTCAAAATAGCAAACTATACAGCTTTTGTGTTCAGCTAGAATTTGTGAATCTGAGTTTATACATAGAAACGGGGTTAAAACATCATTAATTAATTCTGAGAAAATTATGGAATGTTCTCTAGGGTGTCCAGTATCAATATGCAAAATTTCAAATCATTTACTTACTGGTAGCATAGTTAAAATAATTATAAACTGAAGAGGTGCAGCAGTTTTTGTGAATCTGCGACTACCGGCACAGCAGCAGTTTAACTGCGATATCTCCTAGACCGTAACTCGGAATTCGATGTTATTGATAACTACACACTTAGGGCTACATTTCATATTCAAGGCTCAAGTTCAGATTTTGGTTTTATAGGGGTCGAAATAGCAAGGCAAGACAGAAACAGAAACCAACTAAAATACTTTTTGTATGAAATGAATCAAAATTTTACTAGTTGTGAACAAGTGTATCAATGAAGGGCTGTGACTCTTAGATCATGTAATATATAAGGAGAAATATGAGATCATCAACGATAAACAAAGAGGAGTCACATTCACAAACTATTTGCAGTATTTTCAAGAAAGGACTTGTACTAGAAAAACGAAATGTACAAGAGATACTTACCTTTAGGACGACGATTGGATCCAATAATTTGAGAATAACGGGATTGAAATTCGGGCAACACGGCGACAAGCAACGGTCACGATGATCACAATCGGGCACAGATCTCGTTGATCAAGATGGTGATCAAGATGAAGATCAAGCGAATCCGATGGCCTAGAACGAACATAAAATATATAAGAATTAGAAGAGTACCAAAAGAGTAAATATACCATGATTAACAATTGATAAATAAGAACAAAAAGTGGATCAAATATTTAACTCACTAAGTAGAAGACGAATGAGACGATCAAGGGCCGAGATCAAGTGTAATCGGTCGATCGGACGGCTGAGATCGAAGATCAAGATCAAGATGATGATCACGATCGCGATGATCAAAAGAGATCCGACAGTCTAGATTAAGATCTTGATGATGATGATGATGATGGTGATGCGATCAATGGTTGAGATTAACAGATCAAGAAGATGATGATCGTAATTGTGATGAACGACGATTGGACGACTGAGATGCGATCAGATGGTGATGATCTTGATGGTCAAATCAACGGCCAGAATTTAATAGATCATAACTCCATGATGATGATGATCATGATGATCGACGGCCAGGATTCAAAACAACCCTCTTCCCTTCCTTCTCTTCTCTGCTTGATCAAGACAGCGATGGCGAGGGGCTTCGACCGATGACTAGTGCGACGACTGGCGGACGGCGGCCAGGGGGAGCAGCGACGAAGGATAGGCAGCTGCTGACGATCGGCGTCGCGGCAGTGATTGGTGGCTGGCTGTTGTAGGGCGCACGAGGAGGCACAGCATAAGGGCCAGCCCAGGGGGCTGTCGGCTTTAACTCTGACGGTGGCATGGCCAGTCGACAGTCAGGCAGGGCTCAGGGCGGCGCTACAAGGAGAGCACTGCAGGAGCTCGCTGCTGTTGCAGGCCGATGTCGTCGATGGGGTGGAGTGGCACAGGGAGGCTGCGCAACACCGGGGGGGAGGGGGGGCATCGGCTGCTGTCGCCGAGGAGTCGGTAGTCGAGCAGGAGGCAGAGTCGGCGCTGTGGTGCGGTCGTGGCGAGGTGGGTCGTGGTGGCGCGACACAGGAGGGTGGCGGACGACGGGAAGGGGTGATAGGGTGGAGGAGCACGGGGGAAAGAAAGAGGAGAGGCAGAGGAGGTCGGGAGTCGCTGACGGGGGTGCAGAGGTGTTGCGCGACGGGGATGCATGGCAGGGTGGAGAAGGGAGAGGAGGAGGTAGGGTTTCGGAAGCACAGGGATGAAGGGTAGGAAGATGAAGAGGGGGGGAGAAGTAATAGGGCGGCTGGGTAGTTTGAACAGTAGGCTAGGGTTAGGGTTAGCTAGGTTAGGGTATAGAGTAGGTTTAAATAGAATGGGTAACGGGTTTTAGGTATTGGGTACTGGATTATCCAATAAGAAAATGGGTTATGGATTTTGGGTTATAAAAATCCAATAAGAAAATACAATAACTAATAAAATATAATTTTATAAAATAATGTAATTTAATTACAATTTAGAATTCATTTTCAAATGGCTACAAATGAAATTAACAAGTAGAGATGGGTTTTTAATAAGAAATCAAAAGTAATAATAAAGATATATGCAAAAATCGAGTTTAACAGAATTATTAAAATAATCCAACCAGTAATAATATGTAATAAGCAGTCGATCAAATAGATATATAAAATAAAGTTTAATACACCGTTATTCGAAATAAAATTTTCGAATAATGAAAAGAAATAGGAATTTCTCAGAAACCAGAATAATATTTTGTTAAAATTCGATCAATTGAAAAAGTAATAATTGTTGAAAAAGAATTGAAAGCGAAAAGAAAGTTTTAGAAATTTTTAAATACAGAAAATACATGGAAAAAGAAAATACACCCAAAATACAAGAAAGGGGAAACAAGGGTTATAGTGCAAGATACGTACAACAACACGTATCCCTAATGACAGGAAGAGACAATCCCATGGTCATCTTCGTCTAGTGCCAACTCTCAGAACGAATCGGATTATAGGGAATCACCCCTAACACCAATTCGGTATTCAAGCGAAACAATAAAAGAAAACCTAATCAATGCAGTACTGAAAACATGTTGTTACTCAAATCGTACACGGTGTCGATCAAATAATGTCGAGCCTGACTGGTCTGTCAAAGTAACAATCATCATGGGAATCACATCCACTGATTTTCAATACCTTCACAGGTCATCGACCCATAACCCCGGCTCGTGACTCTTAGTGAGTAGTCCCACGGCGCCTAAATGATTCCCAACAATTGAGTGAAGGTAAGCACACACATAACCATCAATTCCTGACAATTGACAGACTCAGGCATCGAGACACCAAATACAATTTGACCCGAGCTGTCTCCCAACCCACTCATGTCCACCATGAGTACTAAACACAGGAACTTGTCTAAGTTCCAAATAAAATGCTATAACATATTTAAAAACATGACAGCTTATGATCACCACACTGATGTATGCAGAGGATTCCTCATCAATCATCCAACAAAATAGTTCAAGAAATAGCAGTAGCTGTGATCCAAGCCATGCACTTCGAAATCCAACACAATCAGACTTTCTAGAAGGGTAGGGAGGTCTAATGCCATCCCCCAGTTAATGACTCGCTCAAATCTCTTAAGGAACTCAAGTTCCTGGGTTAACTGCAGCTTGAAGTCAATTTCGACAGCAGGTTGCTAAACTTGCAACGTCCATAACTTCCACCACCCAACTCAGAATTGCTTGATATCCCCCATTCTAGAAAGATAAGACCCTAGTCTACAACTCTCCAGTTGACGATTTTCTTAAATTCAATCATCTTGACACCCAATAACCCTTATACACTCACAGCAGTATGTTCCTTCTTGCACTCGCCGCACCTTTCCGATATCATAAAAGTTTGCTCATTTATCGGAATTACTCGATTCTGGGTTCTATGCAAAGGTGGGAGTGTCTAATTCAACTTCCTAGTTAAACACCTCTTCAGATTCACATTTAAATGCTAAAAAATACCAAAATCCATCAGGTGCACAAACAGGGCAGATTTGGTCTTTCTAGCAAATACTGCCTTGACTAAGACCGAATCTGTTCCATTTTTGGAAAATCATTACTCCCAACCTACAAACTGAAATTTCAAAATTCCAGATGGGTTAGAAAGCTATGAATCCCTACTACAAATCTCTAATTGACCAGTCGACCAAATTCTTAACAAATAAGTCCAGGATTGTCTATCTCCACAGACTAGTCAACTTGTATTAGTCTGAACATAGCCCACTTCGAAATTCAACAACAATTCCACCTTAAGTCCAATGTTCATGAAATTTTAGATTCTCAATCTGCACATATACCATTTTATTGTGTCCAAAATTTGCATTCAAATTCATATCACACAATGAGTTATGACTCCTCAAACATTGCATAATTTTCAGCTGCTCTTTTAACAGGGGTTTTTGCCACTGTGTACGGTTTATTCTTGAAACCTCATCAAACGACCTCTAAAAATTCTAAAATTTGAGAATCAACAAATAGACTATACCACATGCTACTCCCAAAATTTCATAGAAAAATAGTAAACATACAAGGAGTTATGGCCTTTTAAACCTCAGTCCAAACCACAGTCAGCTTTAGCCAACACCTTCAGACCAGTCGCATTCTACAAATTTTTCGAGGTATCAAACGAGCTCGGAAAATTAAAAAATTTAAGAATATAGTTTTAGACACATACAAGAGTGTCTAAAAAAAATTGTATCTCAAAATTACCACCCTACACTGAGTTACAAGGTCGGGAAGAAACAGCCAAATTCTACACAGCAGCAGCAATTTCGGCTGCTCTCTGTCCTGACTTTGGTCCTATGTTTGGGCTATCAGATTGCATCCAAATATTATGAAAAAATCATGGATAATCTAAATACATAGAAGAACAATACTCCAAAGTTTGAGCTCAATATTCCAAAATCGTTTGGGAGAAAGAAATTCCCAAACTTACCTTCACAACCATGCTACTTAACAAAACTCATAAAAGAGTTATTTTTACCATACAACTTATCTTTTCCTAGCACTTCTCATACTCATACATGGTAACAAGTATTCATAACTACTACTACTTGTCTATTTCATACCCAAAAAAATAAACACTAAGTGGTAGAGTTAAGAGATCACCCACATGTTGATTTGCAAAAATCTCCTTGCTAGCTTGGCTCCTAGCTTTGCTTGCTTCCTCTTACTCACTTGATCTTCTATAACCCAAGGTGTAGTTGTTGCTAGCTTCTGTTCTCCTTCTCTACTTCAAAAACTCCATCTTTTTCCACTCTTCCTCTTCTCCTCTTTTTTTTTTTTTGAAGAACATAGGATGAAAATGAGAGGTGAATGGAGTGGGAGGGTGTTTTTATAAGAGAAGGAGAGCTAGGGTTTCTTTTTTGGGCCGGAATTTTGAGAGGTGGAGGGCTAGGGTTTTGGGAGAATGTATGGTGAGATGGGGTGCCAACTTTCCAAGTAAAGCTTCATGGAAGCTTCCTTGAAGCTTCTTGGAAGTTTCCTCATCTCATGAGTCAACTTTCACATGGGGAAATACCTCCACCATTGGATCTCATCAAGATCAAGCTATGATCATATGATGCTAGGGTTCCTAACCCTAGGTTAGGTCAAGGAACCCTAGGTCACCATACCCCAATTTTAACCCTAGTGCACAAAAACAATCCACATTCAATTCATGCACAAAAATAAAAAAAAGACCAATATATATAATTTAAAATGTATAAAAATAATGTTTTATAGAAATTATATTTTTCTCCCGAAAATTGTCTGGTCAAAATAATCGGGATAATTTCACAGTTAAATTGAGAAGATATCCTGAGTTTACTTCATCGGATTCAAAACATATGTCTGAAATCTCTCATTAAAACTGATAATTGTTAGAAAAATATGTAATCGTGTGCAATACGCAGACGTGCATGGATTACTATGCAAAAATATCCATATACTATTTTGCGGGGTATTACAACTGTATCCATACGAACGGATCAAATCAAGCTCTCCCTCATGCAGCGGTGCTAGCTGCGAGAAAGAGATGTTCCTCATGCTCTCTCCTCTCTCTCTTTCACAGTTTCTGTGATGGCTAGGGTTTTCTCATCTATCTTTTTCACAGAAATATATCACATATATAGGTTTAGAAAATCAACCCTAAGAGAGTGGTGGGGCAGTTGGACTCATAATCTGACCTGGGTCTGATTTGTGTGTGGGCCTTCTAACTTTAGTTGGTATATTTAATCTAATTAATTACCTAGCAATGTCAAGAGTTCAAGTCTTGCTAGGATTACCAATTAAATTCGTCTCATGAATTTAAATTCTAATTTCGATCCATTCTAAGTGTGTGACCTTGTAGGTTTCTATTACGTTGATAATAATACTAAAATCCTATTCTAGTGTTACAAACAGTGAGTGGTATCTAGCAATACATTAATGCTACTCAAGTAAAGGGAATGTCAATGATTTGACATAACCTATTCGTGACCAATGTTACTAGGTAGTCTAGTCATTTTGTCCAGATATCTTAATTGACCACAAGGCATAGATCGTGTCACCCTTGTATGGTTCAATCTTTGGTTTCTTGATGTCCTAGTAGACTTACTAAAATAAATGAGCTCAATATCTCATATTGACTCATTTGAGCACGACCATACATTTTGCAGTCTCACTCAATCAAGGGATCTATTGATATCGCTCATATTATGTAAGAGGGACAAATCCAATCTAAGTCACTCACATCCCTCTGCATGATTTGTAGTATATCCAATAGTCGACTTTATAATCACCTTATTATAGGCAATATTTTAAAACATATAACTTCTCATGTGGGGAACTATAGTGACTTCAAGTCAAAGGACTACGTACACCATGGTCACTGTGAGAACTGCTTATGACACTCATGTAACGATCCATGCGACGTTCTCATAGTGGGTCAGTCCAGTACATTATTGCTCTAATATGTACCCATGTGAAGGCTTGATATCTCATATACATGACTTGTGAGAATGTTCATCAGTCCACACACACACTAATCTCTATATATTATCATTGTCATAATTCACAATAATACTTGGCTATGGACATTTAAGAATAGTGTTTTAATTTCAGCCACTAGGATCTCACAATCAAGTCATGGACTTGATATCACATGACATTGAACTTACTATTCTAAGAACTTTATTATGTTCATTTAATTCACAATAAATAAAATGCCTCAATAGAAAATAAATGTCACGATATAATGTAAACTAGTAATGTTAATACAAACTGACTATTACTAGTTTACTTCTGCATATTTTCTCCTTTACTGCTTTCTTCTTTTTCTTTGTTTTCCAATCATCATGTGCATATTATTGATGGATCTCATGTCCCTCTTGAAGGGAAGGGTGATATCTCCCTTTCTCCAGATCTTGCTCTTACATCTATTTTACGTGTTCCTATATTTCCTATCAACCTATTATCGATTCCTAAAATTTCTAAGGATTTAAACTGTTCAGTAACATTTTTCCTTCTTATTGTGTGTTTCAGGATATTACGACGAGGAGGTGATTGACACCGGTCGTAAACAATAGGGTTATACATTTTGGATTCTCCAGTCTCTGCTTTTCATTCTTCTACTGATCCCGTATTGTGCACCGGCGACTAGGGCATCCCTCCTTTACTATTCTCAAGTGCTTAGTTTCCGGTTGTGAGTCTTTTTCTCAGTTATCTTGTAAGTCATGTGAGTTAGGTAAACATCATCGTGTTCCTTTCCCAGGACGCGTCAATAAATGTAGTGAACATTTATTTGATTTAGTGTATTCTAATGTTTAGGGACTTATTGTTTTTCCCACAATTAATAAATATCATTATTTGATTATGTTTATTGATTTTTCTAGCATGACATGGCTGTTTCTCTTGAAAAATCGTTCTGAAATGTTTAAAGTTTTTCAAGAATTTTTCTTTGAGATACGAACACAATTTGACATTACTCTTAAATATTTTCGTTCTGATAATGCCACAAAAAAAAATGTGAGTTCTGATTTTCAATAATTCTTTTCTCAATATGGAATAATACACCAAACCTCTTGAGTGTATACTCCTAAACAAAATGGAGTGGCAAAATGCAAAAATTAACATTTACTTAGTACTGCTCGCTCTCTGATGTTTGAAATGAACGTCCCAAAGTTTTATTGGAGTTTTGCAGTTCTCACTGCTTGTTTTCTTATTAATTGTATGCTTACTCCTATTCTTCAAAATCAATCACCTTTCAACCCGGTATTTCCATCTAAAGAACCATTTTCACTACCACATCGTGTTCTTTGTTGCACGTGTTTTGTTCAAAATCTCCACCCAGGCACTGATAAATTTGACTCGCGTGCTACTAAATGTGTGTTTTTTTTATATTCACAATTTTGTAAATGTTATCTTTGTTATTGCCCTTCATAGAAGAAACTATTTACCTCTGTAGATGTTTTATTAAACAAAATTGTTTTTTTGAACGAACTTCTTCCAAAACTCTTGATTTACCGAGGGCTGTTGTTGAGAGTCTTGGTTTCCTACCACCACCACCAATGCCACCAACATCACCACCACCACCATTACGATGACCATCGCCGCCACCACCGCCTCCTCCACTTTGGCTTTATGTAAGGAAATGCAAGACGCATTCCGACTCGACCATCCACGATGTACCCTCTGTTGTTCAATCAGGGACACCCTCTTCTGTAGGTAATATTCCTAACACAGATGATTTACCTATCGATCAACGTAAGGCTCAACGTTCTTGTGCTCACTATGATATTGCCAAATTTGTTTCTTCTTCTAAACTGAACAGATCTTTTTGAGCCTTTACCTCTTCCTTGGATTCCATCTATATTCCTATAAATGTTTAGGAAGCACTCAAGCACCATATTTGGACAGCGGCCATGAAAGAGGAAATTCAAACTCTTTAGGAGAATGATACTTGGCAGTTTGTTCGCTTTCCTGTAGGTGGTAAGATAGTTGGTTATAAGTGGGTATTTATAGTCAAATACAATCCTAATGCTACAGTTGAATGCTCAAAGTTCATCTTGTCACTAAATGTTATACGTATTAGGGTTGATCATGCAGAGATCTTTTCTCCAGTTGTGAAACTCACGTCTGTTTGGGTTCTTATCTCTCTTGCATCGAATTGTTCTTGACCCCTTCATCTGCTTGATATCAAGAATGCATTCCTAAATGGTGAGTTTAAAGAGGTGGTGTATATGCAGCAACCTTCTGGTTTTAAGTGACGGGGGAATCGTGTATGTTCGCTCAAAAAGTCTCTTTATGGACTCAAATAGTCTCATCAAGCTTAGTTTGAAAAGTTCGGCAAAGCCGTGTACTCTTATGAGTTCTCTAGAAGTAAGGCAGATCATTCTCACTTCACAATGTAGTAAGCAAACACATTGTTATACTGATAGTCTATGTTGATGATATCATTATCATAAGCAGTGACTCGCAAGGTCTTGCAGACATCAAGCAGTGATTAGCTCAAACATTTCAAACAAAGGATCTTTGTACGCTTCGATATTTCCTTGGCATTGAGGTTGCACGCACAAAGGATACTATATTTTTTTCTCAAAGAAAGTATATTCTTGATATTCTTGCTGGGATAAGAATGCTGGGATGTCGCCCAAGTGATACACCTATGGATCCCAATATTAAGCTGTCCTCCTTCTCTAGTAATGCATTGTTGTCTGATCTGGGGCGATATCGCAGGCTAGTTTGTAAACTCATATATCTCTCGGTGACTATGTCAGATATTGTCTTTGCAGTTAGTTGAGTCAGTCGGTTTATGCATGCACCAACCATCACTCATTGGAAAGCAATGGTTCGCATTCTTCATTATCTTAAAAAAATCCCAGGTTAATGACTTCTCTTCAGGCATGGTGATTCTCTTTCTTTATGAAGAAATTCTGATACTAACTAGACAGGATTGATTGATGATAAGCACTCAACTAGGGGGTACTTTGTATTCTTTGGAGAAAATTCCGTATCTTGGAAAGGTAAGAAACAACTTGTGGTAGCTAAATCAAGTGCAGAGTATCGAGCCATTGGGCATTTGATTTCTAAAGTTCTATGACTCAAATCTCTTCTTCGAGACTTGGCAACCCGTTGTTATCTTCAGTTCCTCTATACTGTGACGATAAGGCTGCTATGTATATTTATGAAAATTTGGTATTTCATAAGCGTACAAAATATATCGAAGTTGATTGTCACTTCGTTCGAGATGAGTGGGAGAAGAAGATGATTTCTTTTTCATATGTCTAGTCCGGTGAACAACTTGCTGATATCCTAACTAAAACACTACCTCCTAAGCTTTTTCAAATATTTATGAGCAAACTTGGTTTCGACAATATCTACGCACTAGCTTGAGGAGGAGTGTTAAAGTAGTCTTAAGTTATCTTTGTACTCTCCTATATATAGGAGGCAGTATATTCAGTTATAATCATCTAATAATGTATTCTTTTCTATTTTTATACTATACTTAGCAAACTTTAAAAAAATTCTTATGCCGAGTGCTATCAAAAGTGAAAGAGATTAGAGAGAGATATTTTTGTATATTTGTATTTCTTAAGTAAGAAATATTGATTATCTCTGTATTTTATTTATGTTTGTATTTGTGAGAACTTGGATTTGGATTTGTGGTTGAATATTGTTAATGGTGCATCAAAATCATTGTGCACATTGTTGAGCAGTACATCCCTAACCATTAAGCTATTGATTAACTAGCATTCCCCGAATAAGTTTTTTTTGATGAAACGGATAGAGTCCTAAGACTCCAGCCAACCTCCTCCCCGAATAAGTTAACAACTAATACTTGTAGCCATCTGATATTTGATTCAACAGTTGTAACCAGCTGGACTTCCATCTATCATATCTTTAGTCACATGCAAGCTGGTGCACATGACCAGTAGGCCCCTGAGAGAGAGAGGTGACATGGGTCATGGGTCATTCAGTATTCTAGATTTCTAGGTTTGTAATAGTTGTCTACATGCAATATTTCAGGACTAGCTTCCAAATTCACAATCCATTTCCAACAGTATCAATATCAAAGAGCTTGAAAGAATAAAAAAACATTGGTGGATGGATGGCTAGATTTCACTCTTAAATGTATTTCAAAGTGGGGCCCCTTAGAACCAAGCAAGTGAACAACATTGAAATAATTCAAATAAATCCTTCTCCCTTTGCCTACTTAAACTTCCTTAGTTTCCCCTTCTTTCCCTGCCTTCAACCTCTCCTTTCCAAATATGGCTTCTTCTTCTTCCTCCTATTTCATAGCTTTATGCTTCTTGAGCCTTTCCATTGTGAGCACCTTGGCTGCTGCACCTAGAAGGCCTATTAATGTTCCATTTCAGAAGAACTATGCACCCACTTGGGCTTATGACCATATCAAGTACTACAATGGTGGCAATGACATCCAGCTTGTTCTTGACAAATACACAGGTAAGCCTATTGTCTTATTTCCCTTCAAACTAAGAATACATATAATATTAAAAATAAAGTATATTGGGTTGAATATTTGGTTGGTGGTGTACATTGTTAACAGGAACTGGGTTTCAGTCCAAAGGTTCCTACTTGTTTGGCCACTTCAGCATGCAGATCAAGTTGGTTGGGGGTGATTCTGCAGGAACTGTCACTGCCTTTTATGTGAGTGTTGTCTTACATTTTCTTTTATGTTGTTAATTTAGTTAATCACTTATTTAATCAATTAAACATTATATAATATTGATTCTGGGTTGTTTTTGGTTCAGCTATCTTCACAAAACTCAGAACACGATGAGATAGATTTTGAGTTCCTGGGCAATAGAACTGGGCAGCCTTACATATTGCAGACCAATGTGTTCACTGGTGGCAAAGGAGATAGAGAGCAGAGAATCTATCTCTGGTTTGATCCTACCAAAGAGTTCCACTCCTATTCTGTTTTATGGAACATGTACCAGATTGTGTAAGTTTCTCTTCTCTCTTCAACTACCAGATTGTGTAAGAGTTCCACTCTCTGTATTTTAGGTTGTGATTAGGTTTCATACTGGAACTTGTATAGGTGCAACTGATCGCAACTTTTACTTACAACAGTTGGAAATTATTTAAAGAAACTCACCTTATAGTCTAGTTACACCTCTCATTTACTATCACATCATTTCATTTTGTTTCTCTTACTCTGTTTTATGGAACATGTACTAGATTGTGTAAGTTTCTCTACTCTCTTCATCTCCTTTCTTTTACTCGTGTATTTTAGGTTGTGATTTGGTTTCATGCTGTTACCTGTATGGGTGCAACTGATCACAACTTTAACTTACAGCAGATGGAAATTATTTTAAGAAACTCACCTTATGGTCTAGTTACACCTCTCATTTACTATCAGATCATTTCATTTTGTTTATTAGACTTATCAACTACAGCAAATGGTGAACAACTATTTCCTTTGTAAATGCATGAAGTTAAAGCTTATTAAATAAATATGATAAGCTCGAAGTTGAAAAAAAGAAGTTGAATTGAGGGGATTGATTACATTTTTTAACAAATGTAAATCCTAAATACATTCTCAACTACAGTTGGTATGTTGGGTTATTCCTCAAACAAGTATAAAGAATAACTAATGACTTATTATACCTATCCATAGTTTAATAGTTGTCCGTCATAAAAGATGTTAGGTTTTGTGAGAAATTAACAATTGGGAATTAGGGTTTATCACTATATCTAAGTTATATCTAAGTTGTTTGAGATATTCACCCTAGGTATCAAGTTTGGAATACCTAGACTGCTACCACAAGCCAGTATTTATCTCCAAATACTGATTTGGGTATCGAGTTATAAGCCCACAAACCTGCGTTGCAATATCCATTCAATTGTACGTTCAATACACGTGTTACTCATATGCACATGCAATGTTTATATAGAGAGAATATACCAATATATCCAACAAAAGAAACTTACGACAGTAAAGATGAACACTCTCGCTGTGTGTGAAACTAGTCTGCTATGATTCCCAAGGAGTTGTCGGAAAAGGAGTGTGTCAGTTTATGACTTTATATGCCTAAGATTCGTGAGATAGATTGAAATAATTTTAGGTGCATGTGAGATGGGCTTTAATAATTCAGAAGTATCACATGGATGTTGAAAGAATCATGCTGGTGACTAAATTTTGGTGGGTCCAGGTAGGAGCTACCTTGGACTGTATGTTTCTTTTTCGCATGTCTTCCACTTGTAGCATCTTTTATGGCCATTTTATTGGCTACCTTTACTTAAAAATATAGTGAAATTGGTAGTGGATGTAGCATTAATGATACATCCACTACCAATTTCACTACCATTTTGTTCACTATCTTAGGTTGCATACTCCTATTGGAGAATTCTCCCACCTACTCTATCTTTTCCAACCTATTGGAGTGTGCCACCTCAGGTAGTGAAGAAAAATGTAGTGAAATTGGTAGTGGATGTAGCATTACTCTTTTTGAAGAAAGCTTTGTGCATGAAAATCTTGAGTAGCAGTTACATACATGACTTGCCTCACATGGGTTTGGCATTTGAATATGTATTGCAAGATCTGGGAGAAAGGGAAGAGTTATAGGAAAAAGTCCTAGAAAGGTATAGTGATTTTTAAAAGAATAGAGGAAATACTATTGAACACAGAGCAATAAAAAACATAAATCACAACAGAGTAACAGGCATTTGATTAACTAATGATAGATAATTCAAAAATCTAGCAAGTGGTTGTAAAATGTGAATTCAATTAGTTTGATTTTCCTCAGTTAAATGCATTCTAGCAATGTACTGTAGTTTTTTGGTATATTTTTGACAGTTACTTTAGGGTCGTAGGGGACTTGGATGGAGTGAAGTGGACAGTACCGGTACTTTTTCATTATATGATGAAACTTGGTGAAATCTTTTCATGTTTTACTATAACAACAGAGACACTTGCAATTATGGCCCTGATTTCTTGACAAGTAAAGAATGGATTTTATGTCGATACGATGTATCTTAATTTGCTGCAGTTTTTGTTGCACAGTTAATCTCAGTTATAATAAGAGAAAAGATTTATACTGTTCCTTCTGAAAGCAGAAGGCTTAGATGTTGATGGTGTTATTGATTGTAAGCTTGTGAATGCTGGTTAGTGATTCTCTAAAGGGAATAAAAAAAAAAAAAAAAAAAAAGTCGATAGATACTGCTTCTCTGTAATTACTGAGAAATATGTTGTATGAAGCATTAGACTTCTTCTGCGCGCTCCTAGCTATATTTTCCTTGTGTAACAGACTTATTTAGTTTATGAAATGTGGGATGAAACTCCTCTTCAAAGAAACAATTAATGTTCCCTAAAGTAATTGATTAATGTCACACAAGCAGTTTTTGATCCATTGAAATTTGTTGCTTGCACGCAGCTTCTTCGTGGATGACATCCCAATCAGGATTTTCAAGAACTCAAAGGACTTGGGTGTGAGGTTCCCCTTCAACCAACCGATGAAGATCTACTCCAGCCTCTGGAATGCTGATGACTGGGCCACAAGAGGCGGCCTCGAGAAGACCAACTGGGCTAACGCTCCGTTCGTCGCATCCTACCGTGGTTTCCACGTTGATGGTTGTGAGGCCTCCGTTGAGGCCAAGTACTGCGCTTCACAGGGGAGGCGTTGGTGGGACCAAAAGGAGTTCCAGGATCTGGACGGATATCAGTACCGCCGACTCAAGTGGGTTAGAAGCCGGTGGACTATCTATAACTACTGTACCGATAGGTCGAGGTACCCTACAATGCCACCAGAGTGCAGGAGGGACAGAGATGTGTGATAATTAATGACCGTACGTGTGGTTCAACCGTACAGTGCAGTGCAATATCCTTGGCTTGGCTTGGCTGGTGCCTGGTGATATATTGATCTTTGTATTGTATTATTATTATCTTAATCTATCTACTAAACTTCTCATTTGTTGTTTTGTACCTTCTCTTGTCGAGTGTTATTTGGGGTTATATATGGAGTTGTTTGAAGAGCATATATATATAGATTGATAGATATAGATGGAATGGTTTTATTATTTGTTTTGCTAAGGATTTTTTGTAATTTCAATTTCTGTTCTAAGATACTTCTGGTATGAATAATTATACTTCCAAATTTGGGCTATGGACCAGGCCCAATAATTTTTCTAGGCACACACGGGGAAAAAAAAAACAATACTTAATAGTATTGTGGGCAAAATAATTATTCTAATTATTCTAGGCACACACAGAAAAGAAAAAAATAAAATATCTATAGTATTGTGGGCAGGCCCAACATTGTAATCCAAAATCAGCCCATTCTTTTAAGTAACGTTGCTTTAAAGTATTTTTTTCTTTCAGAAAAAGCACCCCCCATTTTTTTAGTTCTAAATAAGACATTCAAAGTTCATTATTTTTATATACAACACCCACCATGTTGGGCTCAATGTTGGATTCGCTAAGGACTCCGGAAATGCGAGCTTCTGGCATCCAAAGGCGTCGGAAGGAACCATGGCCGATGCGGTTGATGGCCTCTCTGGCTTTGCGAAAATTCCGGTGACGGTTGAGCAAAATCCCCTTGATTTGGGAGGGGGAAAGCTCCAACGATGACGGATTCTCCGCAGGAGGGCGGAAAATTCGAATTGTTTCCAAATATTCCGCATTTGATGGATTCCAACATGCATGCACAGATCCCTCAAAATACCACCCCACAATCCGTGGAGGTCCCCCCAATGATTCCGCATCCCTCCAAGGTGGCACCACAGATTGTTCATATTACCGAATCTTCGAAAAACAATAATAAAGCAACCACTGATTACCCCACCAAATCTCCCGACAATCAGGTTGTCTCAACCGAAGAATGTTCCAATGAAGAAGCGAGGAAAATGTTCTGGAAGGGGAGACTAGTCACCTTGCCACTATCGCTGTTCACCAAGATCAAACCTGCAGTCAAAGGCGCACTCAGAGAGTCAGTGCATGAGGAACTGAGCAAATTCAACGCAGCTGAGCAAGGGATTTTTAATGCAGGTACTAGCAATCTTGGCGCGGAGAGCTTCCGCACTCGTTCCCTCACCCGAAAGCCAATGAGGAAAGCTGCAAGTTCCTCTGTGCCAGTCCCACCGGGCTTCTTTAAAGGCCCATCGAAGAAGCAGAAGCGATCAAGACCAGCTTCCAAGCTTAAGAGTACAAGGTTGTTCATGAAGCATCTCTCAACTACAATTAAGAAGAAAACCTCAGGCATCTCCTCTTCAGCTGCTTCTGTCACAAATGCACACCTTAATCCATTTGATCTCCTCTCAAATGCGGACATTTTAGAAGTAACTGAATCAATTGGAGTGGAGGCTAAGGGGCCACACTCGGTGCACGTCCTTAAGAGCTTTGAGAAGGCCCTTGTTGATCATACTGATCAACTAGGACACTCTGTCTAGTTGCATTAGCTCTTGGATCTTGAGGATCGTTTCTGGTTGTGTTTTTTAGTGTTTGGTGCTTTTTGATGCATTTTTTTCCTCATGAAATTTACAAGCTGAAATGTGAGGGGGTTGGGCAACCCTGACAAATGCACGCTCATAAAGGAAGGCATCCGGAGTTGCTCCCCTTCAGTTGTCTGCCTGCAGGAGACTAAATTGAGCAACCTGGGACCTCATAAACTCTCCTCAATTGGTGGAAATATCATCACTAACTGGATCCTGTTAGATTCCCTTAACAGCTTTGGTGGTATACTTCTTAGGTGGAATGATAATGTTTTGGAATGCACTTACTCTGCCTGTGATATTTTTTCAATTTCTGCATCCTTCAAGTGTCGCTGCTCAGATGTTTCATGGTCGCTTACAATCGTATATGCCCCCTTCGAGCTTGATGACAGAGAATTATGTTTCCATGAAATCAAATAGCGGCATAGTCTCCTTAAAGATGCTTGTGTTCTCTGCGGGGACTTCAACGTCACTATCTCTGATGCAGAAAGGTCAAGGGGTAGGGGGTCCTCCAGAGACATGAGATGTTTTCGTGAATTCATTCATGACCTAGCTCTTACTGACCTCCCACTCTCAGGGAGGAAATTCACCTGGACAATCTCCAAGCTTCCCCCTCGATGGCTAGACTTGACAGGTTTCTTATCTCCGCTGCATGGGACCTTTGCTTCCCAGCCTGCATTCGGTTTTTCCTGCCAAGATACTCATCAGATCACTACCCCATTGTTCTTGACACTCAGGTCATTCAACGGCAGGTTCATTACATCAAATTTGAGAAAGCCTGGCTTACTCACCCCTCCTTTATCACTGGAGTAAGTGGATGGTGGCAGCAATTCTTTTGCAAGGGCAACCCTGTCGACATCTTCGCTTGCAAACTGGGCTTACTCAGAAGGCATATCCGCAAATGGAAGACTGAAACATCTGGCCATATCCCCACCCGCAAGAAGCAGCTCCATGACCAACTCCTACAGCTAGAGATTGAAGTAGAACAACTTACTACCCTCCCTGACTCCCTAAGAACTACTCAACTGGAGCTTCAGAATCTCATCAAAGCTGAGTCTGTGTACTGGAGACAGAGATCTAGGGTGCAGTGGATCAAAGAAGGAGATGCAAACTCCAAATTTTTTCACTCACTTGCAAATGGAACAAGACGGAGGAACTACATCCACAGCCTTACTCTTGATAACAACATCACAACCTCCCCTTCCACTATCAGAATAGCTTTCGAAAACCACTTCCAAGATATCTGCGACACTGCTCCTAGTTCAGATTTTCAAATTGAATGGCAATCCCTTTATCCCTCGAACAATGTATGTGTGAACCATCTCGATAACCCCATCACTTTGTAAGAGCTCCGAAAGGCAGTGTTTGACATGAGTAGCGACAAAGACCCTGGCCCCGATGGCTTCTCTATGAGCTTTTATCACACCTTTTGGGACATCATCAAGGATGACTTGCTTGAAATGATGCATTCAGTGCATAGGGAGGATGCTGACCTTGGGAGAATGAACTACTCAAACATCATTCTCATACCCAAGTGTGAGGGAGCTAGTTTGGTTACAGACTACCGATCGATTAGCTTGCTAAATTGCTCATTCAAGATCTTCACCAAGATCCTTGCCAACAGACTTAGTCCAATCTTGCACTCACTTGTACCGTCCTCTCAGTGTGCATTCCTCAAAGGCAAATCAACGGTGGACTGCTTCCTGGTGGCTCATGAGACATTTAATCTCTGTAGTAGAAGGAGTTCCAACACGCTCCTTTTTAAGATAGACTTTACTAAAGCCTTTGATACTGTAAGCTGGGATTTTCTTCTACAACTTCTTAAGGCCAGAGGATTTGGACCATCTTGGTGTAGATGGATTGATATGATCCTTCGAACGGCGAAGTTTTCTGTTGTCATCAACGGAGAGAGGGGCAGATAGATCAACTCCAAGCGTGGTCTTAAGCAAGGAGATCCACTATCACCGATGCTCTTCATCTTGGTTGTGGATGTGTTAGCTTAAATGCTCTATTGTGGACGAAGAAATGGCACATTCTTGCAGCTACCTATCGGAGGCCAATTATCTAACCTCTCTGTCCTTCAGTTCGCAGATGACACCCTGATCTTCTGCAAAAGTGATGAGCAAGAGATTCTGAACCTCAAGGTAACTCTGCAACTATTTGAAAATGTCTCTGGGCTGGCTATAAACTTCAAGAAGTCTTCGATTGTATACTTTGGTAAGTCAAAGCCAAGCTACATGCCTTCTCCACCATCCTCGAATGTACAAAGGACTGTCTACCTTTTAGCTATCTAGGAATGCCTCACTCCAAAGGCAAACTGAGTAAGAGTTATTGGCAACCACTCATTCTTAAGATGGAGAGGAGACTTTCGGTGTAGAAGGGTATAATGATCTATAGAGGAGGAAGGTTGATTCTCATCAATGCTGTTTTGAGTGCCATCCCCGTCTACTTTGCATCCTTCTTTAGACTGCTCCTATGGGTGATCAAACGCATTGACCAACTCCGTAGCAAATTCTTTTGGTGTGGTGCTGATACTGATGCATGAGGCATAGCTTGCACGAATTGGCGTGCTATCGTCAACCTAAGAAGCAAGGAGGTTTGGGTGTACTAGATTTAAAAGTCTTCAACGAAGCACTTCTAATGAAATGGTGGTGGAATCTACTCTCCTCATACTCTCTTATGAGCCAAACACTTCATAGCCCCTACTACAGAAAATCTTCAAGTAGTTTTACTTGCCCGCCATTAGCCTCACATTTTTGGAAAGGCATCTTCAGCCTCAAAGATCAATTCCTCATTAATGTTCACTGGGAACTTGGAAACAGCAACCATATTAAGTTCTGGGAATCACGATGGCTCAACGGCCACAGCATTACCACTCTTTTCCCCTCCCTTGTTGCTGCTGCATGGAACCCTCAAGCTGAGGCCCTCTCTCAAGGGTCTTGGATCAACGGTGTTTGGAGATGGCACCCACAGCTTAACTGTATTGCTACACCGCATATTCGTGAAGAGAAGTAAAAGCTCCTTGAAGTCTTAATGGATAAACAGCCCTAAGGCACTGGCGACAACCCCACATGGAGCCGAACTGCAACGGGGACTTTCATAGTAAAGTTAGCCTATAACTTCTTCATTATATCTGGACTGCGCTCTCCCTACTACACGGCGACGTGGTCTTCACCGGCTCCCCTGAAATGCAAGCTCTTTATTTGGCAATTGAGTTAGGGACGACTCAATTCGAAGGATTTTCTTCGATCGAAAGGCTGGCCGGGAGACACGGCATGCACAACTTGTGCGTGCCCTGTCGAAACAACCTATCATATCTTCTTCGCTTGCCCCATCGCATCTGCAATTCGGAACTTCTTCACTTTCCTCTTCAACATACACTCCATGCCCACCAACCTACATAACTGCTTTAATTCATGGTGTTTTGGCACACGGACACACAGACACACTTGGCACCTACTTACTATCTCAATTTGCTGGAGCATTTGGCTGGCTAGAAATGACTGTGTATATTTTGCTAAATCATCCACACCAGATCAGATCATTTCTAATGCTATTTTCTTGTTTCGATCATGGCTAGATGGGATCGGCAGCGAGAGAAAGAAGAAAGCTATGGAGAGGGAAATGGAGGAAGCAAATGTGCAGGACATCCTTCTCAAGAAGGCTCTCACTCGCATTAGCCAGGCCGAGAGCGAGGAAGGGAGCTGCTCAGGCTAGTCTTTCCCTGAGGATGGGTTCTTTATTGTTTTTGATCATTTGCATTTTGTATGGATTTTTTTGGGGCATTAGCATGTCATGAGCCCGAAGACTTCTTAATTTTCTAGTTTTTGGTGACTTAGCATCTTGATCAAGGGTTCAGATTAGTACACTGAACTAGCTTGATCAGTTTTTTTGTAATATGAACCTGTATTTATCTTTCTTTAATATAGTTTTTGTGAGGTAGGGACTTACCCTATCTTTTTTCCTAAAAAAAAGTCAACCATGGTTGACAAATGACTAACATGTCATTCAATTAAATATATCCAATTATATCTCACTTTACCTAATTCTTAAGATATGAAATGAGAAGTTTGAGATAAATTTGAGATTTTACTAATGGAGATCAGAATGAGCAAGGTTAAAGAAGAACATGGATATGGTTTCTATGGAAAAGGAGAGATTATCAGCCATGGATAGAATGGAAAAGAAGGGAGTTTCTCAGCCGGCAGTGAGAAAACTCCCGACTGATTAAGTGAGGGGAATAGGTAATTTTGACATTCTACAACCCTCCCATCTGATTGGGTGGTGTTTTTTAAGTGAGCTCTATATTGCGGGTGTTATATATGGAAACTATGAATTGAGTATCTTATTTAAAATTTAAAGAGTTATGAGTGCATTTTCTGGGAACCCCCCACCCCACCTAAAAAAAAAAGATAAAAGAAAAGAAAAGTAACCGCCTTTTTTTTTTCTTCTCCTCTTATGAGTCATCTAGAATGAGTTTAATTTTGGCCCATAAATCTCATTGAAATTGAACAATGTTTTAGCTCATGTAGTAGAAATTCTCATAAGCATCAATAGCAAATTTTTTAAGCCAAAACACTGAGATACGATATTAAGCAATAACTCATCCGCAAAATGCTTATTGATAAAATCTACAATGCAACAAAGCTAAACATGCAAAATGCTACACACACATTATTTTTTCTCCAAACATACATTATATATGTAGTGGGACCTACTTCTCACTAAAAAATAATTTTTTATCTTTAATAAATGTTTAAAAAGTAAATAAAATCTTGTCTTTTTGTTAGAAGTGGATGACCTGAATTTATAATATTGTTTAAAGTAAAAAATCATGTATGTGTAGTCATCCCCGATAAACTTATAAGCAAACCCTTGGCTCGGGATATTTTGATTCAAAGAATCAAATTGATAAATAAGAATTTTGACATGGAAAAATTTGAGATAGCGATTGAGACAAGTAGCCTTTTTTTAATATAGGCACAACATGCAAGTGTAGAAATATGATTATTGGCTTGTTAGTGTACAAGTCCATTGTCTTTGCTCATTAATTGGAGTAGGGTACAAGTATTGGATATACGATGAACTAATTAAAGTACTTAAAAGAGTCATTAGATTAGTCCAACTAATCCTCATTCTCTAAAATCAATTATTATCCACTAATCAGTGGATAAGATTATATTCTTACCTTGATTTTAATTAGATAGAGGTTAAGAAGTTGGCATCAAAATAGGTGAAGAATTGAACTGTGATAAAGCAAATTAGGAGTGCCCAAGTTACTGGCAAGACTCGAGAGTTAGTTGACAAGGATTAATTACTGGGTTGTTTAATCAAATTGATGTTATTGCACTTCATTGAATACATAGTATTATGAACTTTTGCATTTTTTTTAAGTAGAATACCAATTCAAATTATGTGCCTTAATAAATTCTTTTTTTAAAAAAGAAAAATATGGAGTATATCCACCCTTTTTTATTAATAAAGCGTTAATAAAACAAACTCATAGTACTTAGCTCAATTACAAAAAAAACTACAGTACAGAAAATAAAATAAAAACCTCCTGGAAACATAGGAGGGTGGGGAAATACAACAAACTCCAAACATATAAGAGCATCCAAATGAGTACAACATAATAAGAAAGGTCCCTCCAACAATGCATTGGAGGGAGGGCTACCGAGACATGACACGCTGTATTAGTCTAAAGTAGGACCGATCACCACCTCCTCATCGTCGTACTCCTTCACGTTAAAAGCTATGGGGATTCTTCCTTTGGGACCTATCGCCGCCGTTGTAACCCAAAAGCAAATAAGATACATGATATGAGTAAGATTACCAAAAGTACTATTACACGACCCACAAAAGTAAAAATTATTTTTGTTAAGCCATAAAATGCATATCGTTACGGTAATGGCGATATACCACGCTTCCCTCATCTCATGTCTTTCACTAGCGAAGGTGGGACATATCCGTAAGTCTTCATAGCTCCGAGGATAAACTGATGTGCCGAGGGCCATCAAGACCTCGCACAGAACAATTTTACTCCTGGGGCATTCTAGGATTAGATGATTTTTGATTCCGTGTGTGTTGCAAAATCTGGATTTGTATGGATGTGCAGCTGTCTTTTAGCTAAGTTCTCTCTTGTCAGTATCATTGTTAGGATTGTGGCCTCAAATACACGTAGGCACCGAGTACTTGAAGTTGGAGAAGAAGAGAAGACAAAGACATCAAGAGACAACAACAACAAGTAGAAGATGTGCAGTCAGGAGAGTTGGGTCGACTGACCGGGGGTGCAGTCGACCGACCTTGACTGTAGGAGGTTCTTCGAGTGTACAGGGTCCAACAGAGAGCGGGACAGTCGACCGGTCGTTGGCTTTACACGTTGCGATCGACCGACCTAGGGGTGCAGTCGATCGACATCGGCGCTGTGTATTTTTGGGCTGCCGAGTTTAAGGCCCCATAGCTGGATTTGTGTTTATCTTTTAGGATTTACCTGGGGGCTATATATATAGATGTAGCTTCTAGGGTTTGTATCTTTGTGAAAATAGAGATTTGGTGAGCCGTTATCATTGTTCAACTTCAAGAGGGAATTGTGTCGAGTGTTTCAAAGGTGAGAGAAAGAGATTGAGAATTGTAATCTCTTTTGTAATCTTTTTATTTCTTGGAGAATAAGAAGTATTGGTTATCTCCTCATATTGATTATGTTCTTGTGAGATCATGCATATATCGTGGTGGCTTATTCTTGGTTCATCTAAGTCTTGATAGTTTCTATTGCTTGAGGTGTACTTGCACTATTAGCACTACGAGTTGTGGTAGATTTTTCAATAAGTGGTATCAGAGCACTAGGTTCGAGATGGCCGATAATAAGTCGAAGATCGAGAGGTTCAATGGGAGTGACTTCGCGATGTGGAAGATTCAGACGATAGCGTATCTTCATCAGAAAGATCTTGATGGTCCGCTGTTTGATGAGAAGCCGGAAGGTGGAGACAAGGATGTGAAGGTCTTGACGGATTGGAATCGTTTGGATCAGAAGGCGCTAGGGCAGATTTAGTTGAGGCTGAGTAGGAAGGCGTTATTTCATATCTCGAAGGTAAAGACCACAAAGGAGTCTATGGAGATTTTCACGGATATGTTTGAGAAACCATCGGCATCTAATCAAATTATTCATCTGAAGAAATTGGTTAATATGAAGTTGAAGGAAGGGGTTTCGGTGGTAGAATATGTGAACAATTACTGTATGATTTATAACCAGATGGAAGCTGCAGGTTTGAAGTTTTCAGAGACGGGGCGGTCATTGTTACTTCTATTTACTTTACTCGATAGTTATGACATGGTAGAACAGACTATTACAGGTAGTATGACAGATTCGACGACTCTACAGGATGTGGTGAGTAGCATTCTGAATGAGGAGGTGAGAAGGGTGAGAAACTAGGGATATCCATCATCATCTTCTAGAGATTCCACAATATCTATTGAGAGGATACGTGGGGGATCTAAGAGCAGTCGTAGAGAAAATGATCAGAGTAGTTAATTTGAGAGTGGGTCTGATGACAGTGATGGGGGACATGGGCCTGCGTGCTAGTATTGTCACAAGAAGGGTCACATGAGCACAGTTGCAAAGCTTATATGAAGTGGAAGTAGGAGAAACTGAAGAGAGATACCCCAAAGGAAGCTCAAGTGGGGCTAGTTGAAGAGTTATGCGTATCGGCTCGGAAGGAGTTGGGCACTCAAGATTGGTGTATTGATTCGGGAGCTTCTTCTCATTGCACTTCGAGGAGAAAGGTGTTTGATGACTACGAGAAGGGTTTTTTTGGAGATGTGATAGTGAGGAATGGTCACCGGTGTCCTGAACGTGGGGTTGGTACTATTCGCGTGAAAGCCAATGATGATCAGTGTGTTGTCTTGCGGGAGACAAGACATGTTCCAGACATGAAGAAAAATTTTATCTCGATTGGAAGGCTAGACAAAGAGGGGTGTTGTCTACTACAGTTGGTAGTGGGGAGTGGTGTACAACTACAAGTTGAAGGGTGATTACAAATGAAAAGTTTGAGGGAACGTTGTATTTGCTTAGAGATGTGAGGGGCGTTTCTGATGCAGTTGACTCTCAGCCGGGATCGAGTAGTAGGTTGTGTAGGGTGCAACCGAGTTTTTTCAGTTCTGGAGGGGAGGTTACAAATTTAGTAGGAGCTACTGGCCATGGAAGTGATCCTAGTAGGCAAGACATTGTTGTGGTGAAGGTATTTTGCGATATGGCAGACGAAGCTTCAAGTCGCTCTTGTGAGGTAAAGAGCACTGGTATCGATATGTGGGGTGATGTTGATGAGGGTAACCGAAAAGAGACTGTAGGGGTTGAACAATCTGCGGATATTATGGAGGTGTCGTCCACGGAGACTTCTAGTGCAGATGGTGCATTGAGAGGTTTTGAACAATGTCCGGTGTTGATGAAGATTCTGTGGGTTGGGGAGTCTTTTAGCACAGAATCCGACACGGGAGGTTGTTTATCCGGTATTAGTGCTCTATGCGATTAGTGGAGCACATCCTTCATGAGACGATGAGGGGTGGTTGGTACATTTCACATGGTGGAGTGGCAGAGGTGTTCTTCATGAGGGTGGGGAGTACTTGAGTCTTTCATGAAAGTGGGAGATTGGCAGAGATAATGCAAGGTAAAGATTACAATGACTTTGAAGCGTGGTGTATATGGTCCAAGTGAGAAATTGTGTAACACCCCTGCCCCTTGCTCAGACAATTTATACAATTTATTAGACAAATTAGATACTATGTAGTACAACTGCCCACCACAGGCTGCCTCTCAAAAGGTGGTCAACCGGATTGGTGACTCTTGATCATAGGCTATTATATTTATATATTATTATATTCAAGTCAAATCCCGATATGGGATTATAATCACTTACTCTTCCTGTGTTCTCTCTCATCCGAGTGATACAACCAGCATTTCGGGTGGGCCCCCCAAGGAGATGACGTCATCGTCACAACAAACACAGCATTCATGCTGTGCTTCAAATGCCGTGGGCCCCCACATCCTTAATCATTTCATTACTCAACTTATTTAGAAGAATGCCCTCCTGCATTATTCAACAACCAACACACTTTTTTCAACATATATATATATATATATATATTAACATGGGGTGTTACAGACACCCCCCTTCAGAAATCAGCATCCTCGCTGAGCACGGACATGCACATTCTAGTGCAGGATCTTCTTTCTAGCCGTTGTGGAGCATCTACTCTTCTATTCGCCCGATTATTCATGATCCCAGAATTCACTGCCCGATCAATCATAATTTCGGATTTAATTGAGCCACCCTCCTATCCTACTAATTATGATCCCGGAATCCACCACCCGATCAATAACAGTCCCGGATTTAATTGAGGGTTCACCACAGTCCCGGAGTACACCGTCCGACTGGGTCTATAGTCCCGGAATCCTCCGTCCGACTATATAGACATGCCCCACACCCGGTGTCAAAAGTCGGCTCTGATACCATTTGTAATGCCCCTGCCTCTAGCTCAGATAATTTGTACAATTTATAAGACAAATTAGATACTATGTAGTACAACTGCCCACCACAGGCTGCCTTTCAAAAGGTGGTTAACCGGAGTGATGACTCTTGATCATAGGCTATTATATTTATATATTATTATATTCAAGTCAAATCCCGATATGGGATTATAGTCACTTACTCTTCCTGTTCTCTCTCATCCGAGAGATACAACCAGCATTTCGAGTGGGCCCCCCAAGGAGATGACGTCATCGTCACAACCAACACAGCATTCATGTTGTGCTTCAAATGCTGTGGGCCCCCAACACCATAATCATTTCATTACTCAACTTATTTACAAGAATGCCCTCCTGCATTATTCAATAGCCAACACATTTTTTTCAACATATTATATATATATATATATATATATATATATATATATATATATATATATATAATTTTAACACAGGGTGTTACAGATTGTTAGCATTGTGACTCAAATACACGTAGGCATAGAGTAATTGAAGTTGGAGAAGAAAAGGAGGAGACAAAGACAACAAGAGACAACAGCAGCAGGTAGAAGATGTGCAGTCTGGAGAGATGCGGTCGACCGACCGAAGCTGTAGGAGGTTCTTTGAGTGTACAGGGTCCAACAGAGAGCGGGACAGTCGACCGTGCAGTTGACCGGTCGTTGGCTTTACACGTTGCGGTCGAACGACGTGGGGGTGCGGTCTACTGACATCGGCAATGTGTGTTTTTGGGCTAACGAGTTTAAGACCCAATAGCTGGATTTGTGTTTATCTTTTAGGATTTACTTGGGGAATATATATATATATATATATATATATATATATATATATATATATATATATATATATATATATATATATGGCTGTAGACTCTAGGATTTGTATCTTTGTGAAAAGAGATATTTGGTGAGATGTTATCATTGTTCAACTTCAAGAGGGAATTGTGCCGAGTGTTTCAAAGGTGAGAGAGGGAGATTGTGAGTTGTAATCTCTTTTGTAATCTTTGAATTTCTTGGGGAATAAGAAATATTGGTTATCTCTTTATATCGATTGTGTTCTGGTGACATCGTGCATATATCGTGCTGGCTTGTTCTTGGTTCATCTAAGTTTTGGTAGTTTCTATTGCTTGTTGTGTACTTCCGCTATTAGCACTACGAGTTGTGGTAGATTCTTCAACAATCGCATCGTAGAGGACAAGCTAGAGAAAAACTCTAATTTTCAACGGAGTTTTGGCCTTCCAAAGAATCGTAGACCATTTTGGACTACATCTTCTAAAGCGTATACGGTTATAGAGTGTCTAAATGGAGAAAGTGTCTTTCTTTTCTAACCCTCATGCATTTCGATCTGGTCCTTGAGAACATTTGACCCCCAATTGTCCAATGTAAGATTTTAAAGCTCCTAGTCTCATTTGGGCTTTCGGGTCAAGACGCGATTCGAATGAGGGTCTCCAAGCTCCACGCGTCCAAGTTTTGGCCACTGAGATGTTAGGTTAGGAAGCCAATTCAAAAGAGATTTTGGATAACTCTCTAAGAGAGTGATCATCACACCACTTATCCCACCAGAATCTGGTCATCATTCCCTTATCGAAGAAGGAAGTTACACAGCTATGAAACGGGTCATATGCTTTGGCAACTTTTGTTCAGAATTAGAACACTTTAGGGCCCATACGGAATCTAAATCTCCGAGCTCCCTTACCCACAAGGTAAAAGAGAATAGACTCCCACCACCTTTCAATATTAATAAATTCAAGTTTACAAAGAACATCAAGCATTAAAGAGCCTTCTTTAAACTTCTTTTCTGTTTTCCCAATATTTCATGAATTTTTTACCAAACTATCCTACTTTTTGTAAGTATGTAAGAAACTATCCCTGTTTGAAAATTTAATACCAAAGTCTCCCTATCGCTAATGGGGTTAACGAATCTAGTAGTTTCCCTAGCGTTAACCCCGTTAACGTGCTGATAGGGATACAACTTTTCCCCTTGAGTGGGAATTTACAAAAAAACTCATCCAATATAGACTCGTTAACCCCGTTAGCGGTAGTATTTAAACCACTCGCGTTAACGGGATTAACGTTTGTAGTTGGGACAGTATGAGGCACTACCTCAAAGAGGATGTGGGTAAAAAATCACTAAGTATAGACACGTTAACTCAGTTAACGTGCCTATTATTACCAAGGCCGTTAACTGAGTTAACGAGTGTGAAGATTTCAAGTTTCTAGAAAGTTGAAAATTTCTGAAAATTGGAGATACTCACACACGTTAACTCAGTTAATATGCCCTGTTTTACCAAGACCGTTAACTAAGTTAACGTATATTCCTATCTTCACAAACAAACAGACAGGAATGTTTTGTACATAAAAATTACTAAGTATAGACACGTTAACTCAGTCAATGTGCCTTGTTTTATCAAGGTCGTTAACTGAGTTAACGTGTATGCCTATCTTCATAAACAAACAGATAGGGTTGTTTTGTACATAAAAAATCACTAAGTATAGACACTTTAACTCAGTTAACCTGCCTATTATTACCAAGACCGTTAACTCAGTTAGCGACAGTGATGTTTTGGTATTAAATTTTCAAACTTGGATAGTTTCGTACATACTTCCAAAAAGTGGGATAGTTTGGTAAAAAATTCATATTTCATTGAGTTAGATTTGATGGAAGATATCTAGAAGGTTGCACTCACGAGTATTTCATTTTATTACACACGCAAAATTAAAGAAGAGAGAAACATATCGTACCAGTACTTTTTTTTTATGAACCGGATAGAGTCTTTAGACTCCAGCAAAATCAAAAATATATATATAACTGAAAATCTGTACAAAAAAGTTTCACAAGCCATGAAACCAACAACAACAAAGATGGAAGCATCGACAAAAAGAAGAACGTCAATACAAGCAAACAAATGCAATCTAATAGAAGACATAGACGAAACAACGCCACAAAGTGGGAAGGACAGCCAGCGGAGGCATCGCCCGATGCAAAAAACGGCACGAACACCACAATAATCCAAGGAGCGTCCCGATGCTGCGAGAGCGAGCAGCAGCCTGGCAGCTAAAGCTCACCGAGAAGGGCTGGTAGAGGTCGACTGCCTCCAGCGCCCGAAGGGGCACAAAATACCTGACCCTGTCGGAACAAAACAAAGGGCATAAACCTCTCCTAAGAGCAACAACAAACCAATAACACAAAGGGCCGCACCTAAGCGGAACAACAATAGCAGAAATATAAGAGAGCAAACCGACTCAACAAAAAAAAATAGTGGAAAGACAACATCAAATAGATACCCCTAACAACAATATAAACCACTAGACAATCTGCACCACGGCCCTCGCACAAAACGATGCACCGAAAAGGGGCGCTGTAGATCTCAACTTAGCAAGAACAGAAAGAACGCGCAAAGCAATTATCACAAAGACAGCAACCACATCGAAACAAACTCCATACTAATGACCTATATAAAGCCATTCTTCCCAACAAAACCACAGCATAAGAAACATCCAGATTCACTGGCAAGAAATGCTAGTCCACAAACTAACCAGGTGAGCCATCAAAAGAAAAGAAATTAGCCCAAAACAAAGCCCCTGGCTAAGAGCAAAACCTGCATAACAGGAGAGTACAACCACAGGAGAATTGACAGGGAGGCGAGAAGAGGCAATAAAAGCCGCTAAACATGCTCAAAAAATGAAAAGCCAAGCCAAAAAGAACACTACCAAGAAGCTTTCAAAAGCCGAAAGCAGCACCAAAATCAACCCTGCGAAAAAAGATCATTATATAAAAAATTCGCCGATACAATGAAAAGTATAAAGCATTAAGGATGTGGAGGCAATTAAGAGATTCGTCTAGTCTACGACTGCAAAGAGCATCTCTAGCTTCGATTTTTAACGTCGAAGACCAAAAATTGATCAGAAATAAAAAAATCCTCAATTAATGAAGAAATTGGAGAAGCGCGGGGGGTGAACAATCTCTTATTCCTTTCCCGCCACATGATCCAAATTATGATTTGAACCGAAAGGTTCCACAATTTGCGGAACTTGATATTCGTCGGTAGAATGGACCAACAGGATGACAAATTAGAAGGGATGGAAGGGATCTCCCATCCTAGAACGCTAATTTTCCACCGAGGGCAGATGAAGTTGCATCTAACAAATAGGTGATCAACGTCCTCAGCCTGGTCTGAGCATTGGGGACATAACTGTACCCACGCTAGACTCCTTTTGTTGAGGAGTTCAACGGTAAGAAGCTTGTTATTTAGGGCGAGCCAGGAGGTGATTTTAACCTTAAGAGGAGCACATGAGCTCCAAATGAAATCAGCAAAAAGGGAGCTGATACCTCGAAAGTTAAGGAAATTATAAAAAATTTAATAGAGAAGATCCCTGCCGAATTCCATCGCATAGAGAAGTCTTCTTGAAGGTGCCAGGAGAAAAGATTGAGGGAGGAGAGGAGGTCATTACGAACAGAGGTTAGATGAGACGGAAGGTCTTCCGAGAAAGGAATACTACAATGTCTTTGTGAGTTAACCAGAGTGAACGAGTCTGCCACTGTGGCCATGGGATTGGATGCCAGACGGTACAGCATAGGAAAGGCAGAGGCGAGATTGATGTTACCAATCCATAAACCAGTCCAGAATCTGGTCTTGGAACCGTCAAAACAGAGATGTGAGATACCGCAATGGAAAGCTGCCGCCGCTTTCCAAACTCTTTTCCAGAATGGGGAAGCGTTGCGATGTATAATGGGGGGAAATTCCCACCAATGGTGAGAATAGAAACAGTTGGCCTTGATACTTTGGATCCAAGGAAGATGATCACATTTTAAAAATCTCCAAAGCCATTTGCCCAGTAAGGCTATGTTATGGTTCCTGAGGTTTAAAACCCCAAGCCCCCCATCCACTTTGGAGGAGCAAACTAACTTCCAATTGCTAAGGTGAGATCCCGGCTTGAAAGTGGAGGACCCAGTCCAAAAATAATTACTTCTAATTTGGTCGATCCTCTTGATGACCCAAGAGGGGACATAATAGAACGACATCATGTAAAGGGGAATAGAGGAGAGGACCGAGTTAATAAGTATGAGTCTTCCACCACGGGATAGAAGTTTCCCAGCCCAAACTTGAGCCTTGACTCAATTTTATCCACCATGGGAAACCAGTCTGCTTTTTTCAGCTTACCCCATCGAAGGGGGATCCCCAAGTACGTGATGGGAAAAGAAGCAATAGGACAGTTAAATAAATTGGAAATCTCGGTCTGATGATTAGGAGAACCTCCCAACCAAAGAACCGAAGATTTAAGAAAATTAATCGATAGCCCCGAAGCTAATTCAAAACAGTAAAGTAGCAGTTTAAGGTTATGAAGAGAGTGAGAGTTTGGTTTAGAAAAAATGATAGTATCATTTGCATACTGCAGATTAAGTACACCGTCGAAAAGGTGTGAGTCACCTAGACCTTCAATGACCTTCATTTCCCATGCATTAGGAAGAAGTTTGCTAAAGACATCATCGACCAGGGAAAACAACAGAGAGGAAAGCGGGTCTCCTTGATGGAGCCCACATTTAATTTTAAATTTGTGGCCTTCTGAGCCATTGATGATGATAGAGGAAGTGCCCGAGAAGATGCTGGATTTAATCCAAGCAATCCATTTGGGACCGAAATCGCGATTAATAAGCAGTTCTAAAAGGAAGTCCCAGCTAACGTTGTCGTAAGCTTTTTGGAAATCGAGTTTGAGCAAGATCCCTTCGGAATTAAAGTGGTGACAACGAGAGATAACTTCTTGAGCTGAAGCTACACTGTCCAAGATAAAACGGTCCTTGATGAAACCCGATTGGGCGGGATCAATAAGGGGAGAAATAATCGCACTGAGCCTAGCAGACAGAACCTTCATGATGATTTTGAAAGAAGTGTTGATCAGACTAATCAGCCTAAAGTTGGTCAGCGAGTGCGCTCCCGCTATTTTGGGAATGAGCACAATGAGGGCATAATTGATACGGTCGAACGAGAAGGAGCCCTGATGAAGTTCCTCAAACAAGCAGACCAGATTGTCTTTAAGCCAGTGCCAGAATCTTTGGAAAAAGAAAGCCGGCAATCCATCCGGCCCTAGCGCGGAATCGCTTTTTAAAGAGAAGACAACCGATTTAATCTCTTCCAAGGAGAAAGGGACTTCGAGAGAAGAAAGGTCCTGTGACTGGGAACCGTATAGATGGTTCCAATCAAGGCCAACGGAATGCTGTTTGTATGATCCAATAAGGTTTTTATAGAAAGAAAGGAAGGCCTGATGTATCTCGGGATCTGAGTTAAGATCGACCCCGTTGTGAATGATGGAGGAGATCCGATTACAGCGTTGCCTGTGAGATGTGAAGTTATGAAAAAAAGTGGTATTGCCGTCGCCTTCCTTTAACCATCTAATTCTGGCTCTTTGAGCCTATTTGATGTGGTCTTGGTGAAGGATGTCGGCATAATCTCGCTTACACGATATCCTTTCGGAGTGAAGGGCATTAGACAAAGGCCCCTGCTCCTCTAGCTTATCAATGGAGTCAATGGATGCTAGAAGGAAATTTTTAAGGAAGGTGGTGTTGTTTTGTCTTTCATAACTCCAGATCTTGTAGCCAAATTTAATAGCGTGAAGTTTGAGAATGATACTACCCAGACCAGTAGAACCGGTGACTGAGGCTAAACATTCCATTATTAGATTGACGAAAAGTTGGTCTTGTAACCAAATTTTTTTGAAACGGAATTTGTGATGATGAGCGAAAGGAAAGTTAGAGTAAAGAGCGATGGGAACATGGTCAGATGAGGGATTGGGTAAAGCCTTGGAGAAAGTGTTGTGAAACTGGGAAATCCAGCTTTGGGATACAAGGAAACGGTCGAGTTTGGCCATCGTCGGAGGTTGACGTTGGTTAGACCAGGTGAAGGATCTACCGATCAACGGGAGGTCGGTTAACTGCAGCGCCCTGATACAATCGCTAAAATTGCTGGAGTGAAAATTAGAGGTAGAAGGGTTTGACCTTTCGGGAGCGAACCTGGTGACATTGAAGTTCCCACAGAAAAAACAAAGTCCATTAGAGTAACTGTGAAGAGACATTAATTTGTCCCAAAATAGCTGACGACTATCTGACGAGGAGGGACCATAAACCGAAATAACTAAGAGGGTGGAATTGACAGACGTCCAATGCAGTTGGACGATAAGGAAAATTTTAAGACGACGAACTGCGATAAGAGAAAACACTGATTCTTTGAATCCTAAGAGGATTCCTCCCCTAGTTCCTATCACATCTAGAGAGATCCATTTAGAGATAATGGATCCCCTGATGGTGCGCAAGATAATAGGTGAAGGAGAATCTATCTTTGATTCTTGAATCAAAATAAGATCACAGTGGGAGGAAGCTATCAACTGATAAATAGCCCTCTGTTTAACAGGGCAATTGAGACCCATGATGTTCCAAGAAATACTAATCATTAAGATGTTGATGCTCCCGAACTCAGTTCTGTTCCTACTGCCTTATGGCAAAAAGCACGGGCGAATTATTTGAATCTAGCGAAAATCCCATATCCTGGGCGAGAGAAGCCAATTCTAAATTGGACAAGGAATCGAACTGAGATCGGAAAATGGATCCTAAATTTTTTTTCTGCAGAAGGGGTTAAGGATGGGGTGGATAAGTGCCAGGAAGCGACAATGCCTGCGGCAATGATCATGTGGCAAAAGCAGCACGAGCACGCTCAGATTTCCTACCCTGAAGACGTGCACTAGATCTGATGAGACGGTTTGGTTGCTTAACGAACAAAAAAACATGGCAACTATCCTTCTTAAGAGGGGAGGATAGATGAGCCTTATCGACAGAGTCAATAGGCAGAGTACAAGGCTTAGAGAAAGGAGAAGTCGAACGTGAAGGGGGAGGAGTAACAACCAGAGAGAGCGCTACGGCTCTAAGAGGGGTAGTAGCGCACTCACTGAATGTTGATGCCCCGGGTATACCCCCAACCAACACAACAATGTCGGGGGATAACCATGAGAGGATCATAGAAATGAGGAATGGTGAGATAGAATGCCGGAGAGGGGGAGATGAGAAAAGGCTAAGCTTCAATAAAAAATGAAACTGCCAAGCATCAGCATCAAAATCCAATTGGTGTGAAATAATAGAGCTAAGGGAAGGGGATACCTGCTTGAGAGAGTGTTCACGATTCAACTCCGATTTCTCTTCAAGAAGCAAGTTGTCCTGGTCAATCCATCCTTCTTCCTTTGTGGATTGAACCTTTTTGACTTTGATGGGGGGAAGGGACGGCGATGATTCAGAGCTGGTGGAAAAGTGCGCTTGCTTCTGAAATTTATCCCAATCAGACGCGAAATGTGGGTTGGCCTCCCAAGATGGCCAAGGAGAAGCTGTCTCGAGAGACTTGGAAGTGACCTGAGAGGCTGAGGCGGGAAGAGGTGGAGGAACCAACTCTAAGGAAGAAGCCTTAGGATGCCCTAAGGGAGACGGCAGAGGAAGAGGGATTGCTGCAGGAGAGGAAACATGCGCACTAACCTTCCCAGCTTGAAGAGAAGAAATCTTAGGGTTGATCCAAACTAGGTTTGGAGCTTTGGAGGGAGAGATCTTCTTGTTTCTTTGAGAGATATAATTCTTGTTGGGGATCTGAAATTTTTTCCTGGAGGAACCCTTGCGAGAACCTTTCACGAAAGACGGGTCAGCCTTGGACAAAGAGGAGGATCCAGGATGGAAGGGAGCAGGTGCCGAGGGCTTAAATGCTGGGTTCGGGGTACTGGTGGGAGGCAACCGAGAAGAACTGCTAAGACTACTCGAGTCGTGGTATTGCACGGAGACCATGAAAGAAGCAAAACCATCTTTAAGGCAATAGACTTCAATCCGATCAGAGTGCTTAGGGCAATGAAAGAGCACCTGAAGACACCCTGATGCCAGCTTAGCCGAGGAGGAGATGCTAATAATTTCCCCAATGCATTTTGACATGTTTCCAACCAGACGCAAAGAGTTACAAAAGGGGGGAGGCCTAAGAGAGTGACCTTGGTAGAAGTAGAGCTGATGGCATGAGGCAGAGTGCTGACCTGAAACCATTTCCGTATGGCAAGGGTGATCGCTCCAATAGATAGGGAAGAGTTGCCAATAAGTTCCTCAAGAAATTTGGGGGACGGGCATCGAATCACCACATCCCTGTTAGAACAAGTGCTAAGAACACAATCCCACTCTTGAACATTATAGGAAATGCTGAGGAAAGAGTTCAAGGTAAAGAAATGAATTGTACCTCCGGAAAATGAAATGGCAGCATAAGTGTCGAAAAATTTTAACCTATCAAACAGCTCCGTGTTCGGGATGAACACATGAGTAATGGTCAGCTTGGACGGGACAGATAGAGAAACAGCCAGAGTGGGAGGAGGAGGGAGATTGCTATCGGCGAGTCGATTAGCGATAGGAGTGGGGAGAAGGGGGGACCTAGATAAGGATTTCTGCTTCTTAGGTTTGCTAACAGGGTTTTCCGCAAGCTTACGCTGCAAGGATGGCAAATCGAGAGCGGCAAGCATCTGAAGCGCAAGCTTGCGGAAAACATTGGTGACACGCGTGACCAGACTTCAGACAAAACAAGCATTTCATCTTTGCCGAGAAAAATTTCTTTAAGTGCCCAGGCTGAAGACACCGGTAATAGGTAAGTGGTAACTGGGGAGAAATAGGACGAAGAGGACAGGAAGGTGAAGAGTTAGAAGTGGTGATGTGGCGGGAGACAGGGGTCTTAGAGGATCCCGGATGCTTCTCGAAAGATGGCTTGTGAGGCCTAGAGAAAACAAGCCCAGAGGAGCCCAAGAAAGAAAACGAATTGTTATTAATCTGTTTTTTCTAACCACTTCTACCCAGGAGAGCTCCATTGGCCTAGAATAACAAACCACCAAAAAGAAAGGCCCACTAATGAGGCGCAGAGAAAGGGGAAATGAAAATGCCAATCCAGAGCAAAAGCACGCTGGTGAGATGGATAGTCGCTCCAACCAGTTGCCTCGCAACAGTAGAGAAGATGATTAAGAAGACCTGTAGAGGATGTACACAAGATTCCCCTAGAAAGGAGGATGAGGGTACCCAAGAAAGGGGTACGAAGATAGTAAGAAGAGGCAAACCCTCACCAAGATGGTCGGAGAGACCACAAAACCAAAGCAACCAAGTCCACCACAGTGGAACAACGCTGTAGCCATCGAAAACGAAAAGGAAAAACCTTAATAATGAAATAACTTACAGTGATTGGTTGGGTAGTGAAGTAGAAACCGCAAAAAGACATAATACCTCCGTTGGGACGGCGCTGTGATGGCAGGGGATGGGTGGGACCAGCTTGGTCCGCACGAAATGACCTGGAAGGAGGTGCCCTCGCCTGGATGAGAGCTTCAATAGTGTAGGAAGAGAATCGTCGGAGTGGAGGAAAGATCGACAGAGACGATGAGCAGACGGACAAACAATGCAGCCCGCTCGGAGAGAGTGCAGACGGGGGACCGCCCTCAACTTCTAGTGCGCCGAAAAAGGAAGACGCTAATGGAACGCACCGGAGGGGAGGAGAGAGGGCAAACTCGAAAACGAGAGGGCCAGGCTAAGAGCTGAAAAGGGTTTGGAGCTCTTGAAGAGCACTACCACTTTAATGAAGGGGGGGGGGGCAGGAGAAATGGAGCCGGCACTCCGGATCTGAGAGCTCAGAGGAGAGAGGAATAGGGAAGAGAGTCGCCTGGATAGATCGTTTCTTCAGCTCTTGAGAAGATTTTCGTACCAGTACTTTAGAAGTTGAAACTTGGAAGCTTTGAGGATAGCCTTGTTTTAAGTTTAATATATCACGATCAGCCTATTGTTTTGTTCATAAATCTCTAATAAAATTTCATTTTGGTTGTTCAAATTCGAGTAAACCAAAATTGTTCAATATAATTAAGGCTAGTCATTTATTTAAAACTTCACTCAACTATTTTTTATATTTTAAACCTCACTCAATTAGTTTTTCAATATACTCCTTTTTTTTGACAAAGATGCTCCGTTTGTAACTTTTTTTTTGCAAATTATTCCATTGATTAACTGATTTTTGCAATTTAGTCAATTACTAGAATGACTTAATTAGACCTAAATTGCAAATATTATGGTTTAGGTGACTAATTTGAAAATATTAAGATTTAGGGGACTAAATTATAAATATCTATTAATTAATGGACTAAATTGCAAAAATTCTAATTAATTCTTTTCGCGTTGAGGGACAAAATTACAAATACTATGATTTAGATGACTAAATTGCAAATATTTGTTAATTAATAGGCTAAATTTCAAAAAAAATAATGTAAAAAATGGTACATTTTCGTTAAAAAAAAGGAAATATCTTGTGAAACTAGTTGTGTTAGGTATGAGGTTTTTCCCCCCATAAATTTAAGCTATAGGGGGTGAACAGGTGCGAACCGTTCGTACCTAATCACGTAGAAACTCGTACATACAGTCATCCGATCATGATCTTGATGAATCCAACATGCAATCATGTGCGATCCCCCCCCCCCCACCACCAGTATATATATATATATATATATATATATATATATATATATATAAGAACATTTAAAAAAATATATATATATATATATATAAGAACATTTAAAAATATATATTTTAATATTAAAGAGAGAAGTGTATGATTAACCTTTGTTATGTTTGATGTGGACAAATGTGGCATCCACGTACACAGTACTACTGTTGTCCTAAACAATTACAGTACATCACATAAGCGTCATCTTTAAGAATACTAATTAAATTAAAAATAAAATTGTTTTCATTCCAACACTGAGAAGGCAATTTGGGCGTTGTCATTAAGAATATTAACTAAATAAAAAATAAATTTGTTTTCATCCCAATCTTGA
The DNA here is from genome assembly GCA_017893485.1 of Hemerocallis citrina. Taxonomy (NCBI): domain Eukaryota; kingdom Viridiplantae; phylum Streptophyta; class Magnoliopsida; order Asparagales; family Asphodelaceae; genus Hemerocallis; species Hemerocallis citrina. The sequence continues at coordinate 152,831,702 of CM030362.1, forward strand.
GAGGGCAATTTGGATATTTTGCATTTTTCTTTAAGGGGAAATTGCTCTGGTCAAGGAAAGTTGAAGATAGGGATGATAATGGACTAGGGTAAGGTAGGGCCTTGCATAAACCCTGGCCCAGACTTTACTTTCTGAAGTCTTAATTTTCGGTCTAACCCTAGCCATGAGCTTTATCTCAGCCCCGGTTGTACCCTATCATGACCCAGAGTCTTGCTCTATACTTTTATTTTAGACGAAGAAAATTATCAAAATTTATTCTTTATAAGACAAATAAAACTTCTAAATTTCAATATTTTATAATCTTATCAATTGAACAATGATAATAACTTCAAGAAATTTTTAGGAAAAGATAGCTGCATAGTCATTTTGACTCAAAGATGATCACTGACATCGTTATCAACCAAAGACTTTGATTAAAGAGTTAACTGCATAACATAGAACTCAAAAATTACTATAAATTTACAATACCACATACTCAATACAATCTCATGAAGCTCAAAATACAACATATAGGGAAAATTATATTTCTCATCTTATGTTTTTTTTAAAATGAAAATGTGGAGTATAACCACCATTTTTCATTAATAAGGAATTAACAAAACAAACCTAAAATATTGGGCCATGTACAAAAGACTATAATGCATTAAATAAAACATAGTTCCTCCATCCTATATAGGAGGGTGTGACAAAATAAAACATAAGCATTAACTGAAATACAATTAGAAAATAGATCCCCCATCATAACCCTGGGGGGTGGGAATCTGTGTGGTACTGCCTCTATCATTCCAGTGTAGGACCACCGATCACGACCTCCTCATCGTCGTACTCCTCGATCACGAATGCTCTAGCTATCTACTCTCTAAGTCCCGATGCAGCAGCTGTAGCCCAAAAAAGAGATAAGATGAATTATATAAGTTAGATTACCAGAAATATTATTATAAGTCTCACGAAAGTAAAAGTTATTCCTATATAACCAAAAAACCCAGGTCGTAACGGCAGATGAAATATACTAGGCTTCTTTCATTTCCTGTCTCTCAGTCGAAAACTTGGGACTTATCCAAAGGTCTTCAATGGAACTTGGGTAAATGTTTGTGCATAGGGCCCTTAAAAACTCTACCATAACTAATTTACTCCTTTGGCACTCAATAAATGAGTGATCTCTACTTTCCATGGTCACATTGCAGAAATTGCAAGTGGTCGCAATATTAGGTTGCCTCTTGCTAAGGTTCTCCCTTGTCAAGATGGCATCATTTTAAATATTAAAACACCTTAACTTTTAGGGAAACTTTTGCCTTCCAAACTATGGTTGACCATTTCAGTCTGCAACCCCTAAAATGAATGCAGTTGTAAAGCGAGCGGACCATGAATGTATCGTCTCTTTTGGGCACTCGGGCTTTCCGGTTTGGGCCATAGGAGCATTCCACTCCCGTCAGGTATAAATGTGCTTGAACCTCCTCCAACCAACGTGTGAACCATGATTAAGGTGATGCCTGAGAGTTGGTTCCCACAAACCCCTTTTCCATGCCATGGCCACCAAACAGTGTGGTTGTGTGGCTTGTTCATATAAGTATGGAAACAGTTCTTTGAGAGAATGAGCTCCACACCATCTGTCCAACCAGAATTTAGTCAGTCTATAGTTTCCGATGAACGATACTACACAACTATTGACCGGAATGTAAGCTTTGAAGACTCCTCTCTAGAACCAGAAAACTTTATTGCCAACTCTCAATCCCATGTTTCGTGTCACTTTCCCTTATAGGTAGGTTTGGATAAAATTCTGCCACCCTTCCACATTATGGTGGAACACTTTCCACTACCATTTTTCCAGTAAGGCCAAATTCATGTCTTTGAGGTCAATGATGCCTAAATTCCCATGCATCTTCTTTATGTAGAATTTTGTCATTTGATAAGATGGTATCCCCCCTTGTCCGTATATACTCCTTTCCAAAGGAACCGTTTCTGAACTTGGTCTGTTCTCTAGATAACCCATTTGGGCATTTCAGGGAAGGAGAGATAATATGTTGGAAGGTTGGAAAGAACAGAATTGATCAGTGTGACTCGCCTTCCAAGAGAAAGAGACTTTTCTTTCCACCCAGCTAATTTGTTCTCCACACGGTCAATGATCAAAAACCAATCTAATTTCTTAAGTTTGCTAGGTCTAACTAGTAGCCCAAATTACTTGATAGGGGAAGTTTTTGTTTTACAATTTAGGTTGAGCGTGCGCTCCCGCGCTTCCTCAGTGGACAAAGCTATTGGAGTAAGAGCGCTTTTATAGAAATTTAGTCTGAGTCCGGACCATGCTTCAAAATTTTAGGGAACTCCTTTTAACGTGATGGTCTTCTCTAGGTCTCCATTTCCAAAAAGAAGAGTATCATCAGCATATTGTAAGATCGTGCATCTGAGGCAATTTCTACACTGGTTACAGATCTGATCCAGGCCTTACATTTACAATTTTCGATCATTGATTTGAGAACATCAGTGATAATGGTAAACAAGAGTGGGGACAGGGGTCCCTTTTGCCATAGTCCTCTTCTACAGAAGAATGGTTGACCTGCACCTCTGTTAATCATGATAGTCGTCCTACTGGTGGTGAGGTAGTGTTGGATCCACTTGATCCACCTATCACTGAACTCTCTTCCCTTAAGAGCTTCTAATAGAAAATCTCATTCAACAGACTCGAAATCCCATTTTAGCAAGTAGCTTCTATCATTTGAGATGTGACTAGTGAATGGTTTCTTCTGCTGTCGCAATACAGTATAGAATGCAGCGACCCTTAATGAAACCGGTTTGCTCTCTACTGATTAATCTGTATAATACCTTCCCTAATCTATTAGAATGAATCAGGCGAATAATCTTGATCGAGCAGTTCAACAGGCTTATGGGCTGAAAATCCCCCACCCAGGAGGAATTTTATTTTTTGGGAATTAGAACCATTTCTGTAAACTTAAGTCTACCCAGTTTGAGCTGATGATTGTAGAATTCAGCCAGAACTAACAGTAGATCGTCTTTAATTTCTTCACAGAAGGTGTGGTAAAAAAAGGATCGGGAACCCGTCTAGACCATGCCTTTTCTTTACCCATTTGAGATATCACATCCGTAGTTTCCTTTTCTGTGAATGGGGCTTCAATGGACCTTAGATCCTGTAGGAGCTCGTATGAGTGATTCTGCCATAAATCAGCTTTGAATGACATTCTAAAGTCTGCTTTGTGTCGGAAGAGGCTTTTGTAGTATGATTGGAACAACTTTTTGACTTCCTCTTCGTTGTGTATCTCACCCTCCTCTGTCTAGACCGAAAGGATGAGATTAGACCGTCGAAGTGATCTGGCTGTGCGATGAAAGAAAGCGGTATTCGCATCTCCCTCTTTGAGTCACGAAATTCTGGATAGTTGTTGTAATTTAATTTCCTCCAATCTGTACAATTGTGCTATGTCTTCCCTATGTTTTAATAGCAAATTTCATTCATCTTGTGTGAGGTCTCTAGTCTCCTATGTTCTAACCTACTCATAAATTCTTTCCAGAATGTAATCTTTGGCTCTCCAGATTTGTCGTCAATCTAGTCCGGGTCCATTTCCTAAGTTTGGACTGGAATTTGCAAATTTTTTCAAACCAAATTGCCGTTGCCTCTGTTCCCCACGTAGGAAGGGACCAGTTCTCCTTGACTAATTGGTGGAATCCTTGAATCTCCAGCCAAGCCTTCTTAAATCTGAATTTTGTCTACTACCTAGAATGCACCTCCTCAGAAGAAAGAATAATGGGTACGTGGTAAGAAATGGGCCTTGGTTGAGATTTGGTGAATACAAGTGGAAACTGAGTCTCCCAATCCAAGGAGACCAAGATTTTATCAAGTTCCAACAAAATAGGTGAAGCCTGCATATTAGACCAGGTGAAGAGTCTATAGAGATAGGGATGCAACTAGTTCCAGCTCCGTGATAACCTGGTTGAACCCTTCGTTGTCGGCATCACTCCAGCCTCTACCTTGGTGTTCAAATGCGAACCTTGTAATGTTGATGTCCCATCCTACCATCAAAGGATTTTTCCATCGAGCGTGTATAGAGTGCAATTTTTTCCAGAACGTTGTTCTGGAGGATGTGACATTTGGACCGTAAACAACAATAATCATTTGGATCAAATTATCTGTCCGACATTAGAGCTGTAGAGATAGCAAGAATTCGCCAAGGAACTCATCTAGGAAAGTAAATGAATTAGGATTGAAGCCTATAAAAATATCGCCTGAAGCACTGAGAGAAGGGCAGATGTTCCATTATGTAATCCTACTCCCTCCAAGCCTCCTGAGTCTAGATACGTAAGAGAGTTTGTGTAACACCCCAAATTTATTTAATTTTATTTTTTTGAAAACTAAGTCTCCAAATTCAATTCTTTCAATTTCTATATCACTTTGATCATAAACTAAGAAAGTTATATTTCAGGAAAAATTTTGACAGAGTCTCCCCTGTAAATTTTGCCCCAAAACACAAAAAGCTTACGGAATTCTGCTCAAAATTCCGTAGCTCACAATCCACATAATATTTTCATGGGCTCCCCAGGCCAAAATGAGCAGATACACACAGGCAATATAATATAATGCTCTGGGGGCCAAACTCATAACGAATTATCAAATATCAATTAAAAACTATAAATTTCTTTGAAAAACGAGGTAAAATTTTAGAAAAATCCTTGTAAAACCTACCACAGAGCCCGGTACTCCACAACGAGATGGGTACGGATCACAAACATACCACACCAACTCACACTACACTCATCATCGTCATATACATGCTTATACACCCATAATACAATTTAGATCATAAATTTTACTATTCCTATAACTAATTAATACAAATTTTTAAAATAAAAATTTATCCTACTAATCCACGCCTCACCTCTGCACTGATGAGAACCTGCAACAGTGGGGGATCTAGGGTAGTCCTCAGACTCCCCTAACCCCCTAAACACTAAGGGATTAGCCATTTCTTGTGTGAGTACAGTTATTAATCTAATGCCAAATTAAAATAGTATAAAGAAAATAATTCAAACTTACGAATACCAAATTAAGATAATGCAACCTGAATCCTGAACACAACAACATCGTCAATACAATGAGATATCAAATACCTGGCCAATCCTGCATTCAACTATTTAATTATCCATAACTTCCCACATTTCATAATATACTTCACATCAACCTCGTATATATATATACTTATTCGACATCCGCATAGTACGAATACACATATCATCCATTACTTATCAATTTAACTACTCTAACCCAATATTCATTCTTCCACAAGTATCGTCATAATAGCATTATAACCATTTGTATGTTATTACTCCTTTCATTAATAACCATTGTATGAATACAATTCACAATACACATACTCTCTTAATAACCGGTTTCATAACCAATCCCATAATACGGGTATTTACTTTATTATGCCATATACCGTATCATTTCTTACAATTGCTTATATTCTCTTAATACCACATTTGTTCAAATCTTATAACACAAATATAACATCTAATTGCTTATTGCAATGCTCTTACACCTCATCCCATCATTAACACATTATTGATCGAATACATATACTTATTACCTCTAAAACATGCTTTATGGTTCATTTCCATCTCATTATACCACTTTAGAAATTCTCATTCTTATAAGTAATATATCTTATTATCATTTTCACTTAATCCCCAAACACAATCTGGGACCACAACATATCACATCCCATAGCCGATAGCTTGGGTAATAATCACTGTACATCAAACACACAGTTTGGGTAATATCACATCACATCTCAAGTCGATAGCTTGGTTATTAATTTACTTCAATCACTTATCATCTTCACTTCACTTTATTTCTCATTTCTATCAATCATTACCACTATTATATCCACTCACCCTGCGAATTATGCCAAGGCAGGTAGTTCCCACAATTTCTACACAAATTGCGGGCGGGTAGTTTCTTGACACAATGGTAGTTTCTTGACACAATTCCAAGGTACAACTCATATCAATCTGTATTTACTTTAATGATCACACACATAATACAATTACTTCGTATTATTCAAGATAACACATCTCTTTTATTATTTTCATCTTAAATTAATCACATGCTGCATTCATCATTTCTTTTCATACACTAACTCATAACACGTTCACTTTCACATTTACTTTATTCACAACAACTTTCTTTCCCGCACACAGTTCACATTTCACTATCCACTTTCTTCTACACACGCAATTCACATTTTACTATCCACTTTCTTTTCCACGCACAATTCACAATTTACTGTCCACTTTCTTTTCCACGCACAATTCTCAATTTACTATCCACTTTCTTTTCCACACACAATTCACATTTTACTATCCACTTTCTTTACTCTCATATTTTTTATTAACACAAAGTTATTTTATTAGTTTGTCGACCAGTGAGCCGCAGTATCCCAACAAACTGAAAGCCGACAGCCCAGTAAACACGCAGTCCGATGCTCACACAGAGTCTTACTCGTCCGAGGCTACATCTTCCTCCTAGCCGAACTAGCGAGGGAAAAACCACGCCCCAGGTAAACTGGGTACTTCCTCCCAGCCGATAGCCAGGAGGGAAAAACCACGCCCCAGGTAAACTGGGTACTTCCTCCTAGCCGATAGCCAGGAGGGAAAAACCACGCCCAGGTAAACTGGGTACTTCCTCGCGACGGCTGTCATCGAGGAAAACCAGGCCTCAAGCCGATAGCTTGGGCGATAAAATCCACGCACCCAAACATAGTTTGGGTCCACTATTCCCAAGCCGGTCCTTGGGCGTTAGGAGGTCTAGCCCAAACCCCCAGGATTGCTGTAGGTACTGGTCAACAAAACCATTTGTTATTAGCATTAATCATTGCATCTTTCCATTTTACTTTATCAACACACGCATTTCACTTATGAATTCAATAATTGCCACACCTTGACTTTAATCACAAAAATTAATACCACATTTTATTAGCACGTACCAGCTGAACTTTTATTTTCATATCAATACACCAGGTTATGCACACCCCCTGTTATTCCACACATAACTCATCATATCATATTATTACATAATATTAATGCGCCAAGATAATTATTTTGCCATAACAATCCCCATTAAGGGTACCATGATATTCACTACTTTCTTAAATCACATATAGACATACGCCAAGTTATATCATTAATAAAAGAATTATAAGGTGTTATTCCGTATCGTAAGCATATCAAAATATACTTCACCACATAATAACATCATATAATTACCCATTACTTGCCTTCGAACATGATTAGAATGTAAACATGCACCCACTTATTTAATTTCATCAATTATTGCATCACACATCATAATCATCTATATATATATTACAAATAAACACCACACATGCGGGTTTCCCATCATAAGGGGCCAAAACCACTTATTTCCTTTAATTAAATCTTATAATATCTAATTATAGCATACTAGCTCATACATCATGTTTCATATAAGTAAAATTACCTATAAGGGCTTATATGCCCCAAAACATGCACAAAACAGGCACTATAATTTCACGGATTTTCAAAACATGATCACAATCACTAATTTCGTCTAATTACATCTTATAACATCCATCCATAGCATGCTAGCCCATACACCAGGCTCCGCATATACCCAATTGCCTATATCGGCCTATATACCCCAAAAACATGCACAAAACATGCACGGGGTAAAAATATGCATAAACGATTTAATATATTTAATTTTTATATTTCAACACGTCACATTAACCCATAATATAGGTTTTGTATACTTAAAATAGTTAATTTCCTCAAATATCCCAAAAACTCAGTTTCGGACCCTTAAAAATCCGTATTTTTATTCAAAATCAGTTTTTAATATAACTTCTACGAAATACTTCACAAAGCCACGAAATTCGGCCACAATATAAAATATTTATAAATACAACATACTCACCTGACGGATCGAGCAAACAATGTCCCACGTCCGTCCTGTAGCCAGTCGAAGTTCGACTTTTTCCACCTAAATAGGAAATTATAGGACCGATTAGCTTAAAACTCAAAACTCGGCCTACGAACCTCCAAATTCGAATCCGTCTTCACCCACACGTTACAAATGACCTAAGTAGCCGAGCTACATCGACGGATTTCGAATTTGGGTCCCAATACAAACATTCCCTTATTGATCGGAGGCTTTCTAATAAGAAAAATTCATATTTTCTAATTTCTTTAATCCTCTTTTTCCTAATCTCACATATTAGGATTAATAATAATAATGAGACTCAACTACACCTCCGAACCCATCAAATTCTCACTTAAATCTCGCTCGGGCATTTCATTGAACACCGGGCGTGCACTTTTCACCCATAGTCTATCACACTCAATTTTATTGAGCTTAAGCCTATAAAAATCATCCTAAATTTATATTAATCCTTTCATAATACTCTACACCCTCATATGCATTTTCTACAATTATTTGGATCGAGTTTTCTACCCGATTTCATAAACTCCAAAATTCGAGTTTATGCCAAAATCACCACTCCCCAGTTTATTCTAATGGCTCACTACAATCTTTTTACTACCATACAAGGGATAATTCTCATGTATATAACTCTATTTTACAAACCCAAAATCCTAATTTATTAACAACTTGCAATTTATCTAACAATCCACTAATTCCCCAAATTTTCTACTTCAAACACCTATAAATCTCTCTACCATAATAATCCTACTCCATAGAAATGAACCCAACCTAATTTTTATACAATAAAATAAAAAGGAATATACCTTTCCAAAGTCCTTTCCGAAAATCGATGCTACCATGAGCTAGCGCACCCTCCAATTAGCCATCCCTCCAAATTAATTCGAAAATCATGAAGGATTTGAGTGGATTTGGGAGGGAGAGAGAAGGGGCCAGATGGGTGCGGTTTGGTCGGGAGGAAGAAAACAGAAAGGAAAAGAAAGAAGGAAAGAAGGGAAAAATGGGGGAAAGGGGGTTATTTTGGTAATATATATAAGAATAAGAATAATAATAATAATAATAATAATAATATGGTATAGTTACATATAAGCGCTCCAAATCCAAAACATTATAAATAAACCCCAACTCTTTTCTATAATTATACGAACAATACAAAATACATTAAAATTATCTTATAATAATCCCCCATAATGATAAAATAAAATAAACTATATTTCCTTACACAAAATCTCAACTCTTAACTTTAATATAACAAAAATATCAATCTACCACAAATATTCATACTAATATCAATAGTTAATTAAAATACATCAAAATAATTTTCACCACTCAAAATATATAAAAACATGCATTTTCGGTATTTTACAAATTCGAGGTTTTACATTCTACACACCTCAAAAGAAGCTCGTCCTCGAGCTATAGGGGTTAAGAAAACTCCCCAAGCGATTTCAAGATACCTCCTCCACACCATTACCTAGGATTTTCAGGTACATTATCAACGTCAAACCTTCATTGCACCATTAACAACTACCCAGCTGGTCGTCGGGTTAACTGCACTATGGCTTTACAATAACTACTAGTTTGATAGGATATATCACATCCAATGTCACCTATAGCTGGACTTAAATCTACCACGGTTCCACCACTTGATAGGTCTTTCACACCTTTCTCGACATAGAACAAGAAATTCATCCAGAATACCCAAATCTTCAATTTATATCTTCAAAAGGCTTTGCCGCGAATCTGCATAATCATTTTCTTTTGTCAGCTACACACCTCAAAAGAGGCTTATCCATACTCACCTGATAATTAATATTTTTCCTCATTCCGGTCCATTAAAATATTCTCCTAAAATCTTGATACATCTTCATGCCACCGGGATAGACAGTATACTAAATATAAAAAGTAATCCCCGTCGCCTACTACTCCAACCCATCCACATCAAGAACACCAACCCACGATAATAATGAGGATTTCCCTTACGGGTTACTGACCAGTCTGCATTACATTCATTAATCCCCTCTAGAATTCGATTTCGCGTCCTCTGTCACCAACAGAAATTTTGAATCCAAGTTCAACCAATCAGCTGTAGGCAGTAGGATAAACAGCTGTATTGATCAATTGCCCACATCTACAATCATGTCGCCCTCTGCCACTGAAATAAAATTAATTTGATCCAATGATCTTTAACATCGTCCACTCCTGGGAGGTCATTAAAAGCCAACATCTTCTTTCTATTAATAGCATTCATCACCTTATTTCTTCCCCAGGTGGTATTTCATTTCCATACCAAGCTACCAAGGTACCCAAGTCACATGTATTGCCTCCTGCTAAAATTATTTACACGAACGAGTGCTCAAACTCTTACAATCACAGAAAAGGCTGAACTATTCTCTGAAAAACTAATTTCTCAACACCTTCAATACATGCCTTACTATTACTAATTTCAAATTTGCGTAATTCACGCACCTCGTATAACCACAACTACCACATATATAAGCCACAAGCGTGCCTTCAGGCATCAAACTCCACCTGATCCTGTACTACATGCACTCCCTTCTTGGGATGATAAAAACATGAGCTGTCGTTAATCTTCCTTTAACTCTTGAAAATATCTTTCCACGCTGTTCGGATCATACCAACGGCTCATTCTTTATAAGAAAATGAGTCATCGGTATAGCAATAATATAAAATCGAGGGATGAACCTCCGATAATAGCCAATGAAAACCAAGAAACTCTGAATTTCCAACACATCCGAGGGTTATTTCCCATCTTGTCACCTTTTGAAATTTTCTTCGGATCCACAAATACGCTTTCAATAGACACAATATGTCCCAAAAGTCATGCTTCTCGCCCCCATAATTGGCAATTTACAGACATAGTATACCACTTTTGGCCCCAACCTATCGATCAGGGCTCCACCATACAGCAATTATACACCAAATATCATTCACATATACAATCATACCCTGTTAATATAAGGGTGAAAGGCCCAATTCGTCAACTTCATAAAAACTACAGGGACGTTCGCCAGCCCAAAAGATATCACTAAGAACTCATACAATTCATACCGAGTACGAAAAACAATTCCTGAGGTTTTTCCCTCTTTAAGGATTATCTGATAGTACTCGGTGTGCAACTCTAATCGGGAGATTAGTGACACTCCCCACAACTCATCCGACCAATTATCTATTCTCAACAATGAATACCTAATAGTCACCTTACAGCACACAGCAATCAATATAATGGAATACTCCAGTAGTGCACAAATTCACACCGGGATTTCTACAGAAATCAACCCATTTGCAGGGTCATGAAAGGAAATGCTGACTCAAGGTCAGACCAAAGTCTAATGGGGATCACACCATTCCACGATAAAATCCATTCTTCAACAAAACACCCACATAAAATACACTCGCTATCTCCAACTAAACGATAATGAACCCAAACTCACAAGGCAAGATCACTTGGATTAACAATTTCCTAGTTAACCTAAGCTCTGATACCAAACTGTAACACCCCAATTTTTTTTATTTTTTTTTTGAAAACTAAGTCTCCAAATTCAATTCTTTCAATTTCTATATCACTTTGATCATAAACTAAGTTATATTTCAGGGAAAATTTTGACAGTCTCCCCAGTAAATTTTGCTCCGAAACACAAAAAGCTTACGGAATTCTGCTCAAAATTCCATAGCTCACAATCCATATAATATTTTCATGAACTCCCCAGGCCAAAATGAGCAGATACACACAGGCAATATAATATAATGCTCTGGGGGCCAAACTCATAACAGATTATCAAATATCAATTAAAAACTATAAATTTCTTTGAAAAACGAGCTAAAATTTTAGAAAAATTCTTGTAAAACCTACCACAGAGCCCGGTACTCCACAACGAGATGGGTACGGGTCACAAACATACCACACCACCTCACACTATACTCATCATCATCATATACATGCTTATACACCCATAATACAATTTAGATCATAAATTTTACTATTCCTATAACTAATTAATACAAATTTTTAAAATAAAAATTTATCCTACCAATCCACGCCTCACCTCTGCATTGATGAGAACCTGCAATAGTGGGGGATCTAGGGTAGTCCTCAGACTCTCCTAACCCCCCAAACACTAAGGGGTTAGCCATTTCTTGTGTGAGTACAGTTATTAATCTAATGCCAAATTAAAATAGTATAAAGAAAATAATTTAAACTTACGAATACCAAATTAAGATAATGCAACCTGAATCCTGAACACAACAACATCGTCAATACAAAGATATATCAAATACCTGGCCAATCCTGCATTCAACTATTTAATTATCCACAACTTCCCACATTTCATAATATACTTCACATCAACCTCGTATATATATATACTTATTCGACATCCGCATAGTACGAATACACATATCATCCATTACTTATCAATTTAACTACTCTAACCCAATATTCATTCTTCCACAAGTATCGTCATAATAGCATTATAACCATTTGTATGTTATTACTCCTTTCATTAATAACCATTGTATGAATACAATTCACAGTACACATACTCTCTTAATAACCGGTTTCATAACCAATCCCATAATACGGGTATTTACTTTATTATGCCATATCCAGTATCATTTCTTACAATTGCTTATATTCTCTTAATACCACATTCGTTCAAATCTTATAACACAAATATAACATCTAATTGCTTATTGCAATGCTCTTACACCTCATCCCATCATTAACACATTATTGATCGAATACATATACTTATTACCTCTAAAACATGCTTTATGGTTCATTTCCATCTCATTATACCACTTTAGAAATTCTCATTCTTATAAGTAATATATCTTATTATCATTTTCACTTAATTCCCAAACACAATCTGGGGCCACAACATATCACATCCCATAACCGATAGCTTGGGTAATAATCACTGTACATCAAACACACAGTTTGGGTAATATCACATCACATCTCAAGCCGATAGCTTGGTTATTAATTTACTTCAATCACTTATCATCTTCACTTCACTTTATTTCTCATTTCTATCAATCATTACCACTATTATATCCACTCACCCTGCGAATTATGCCAAGGCAGGTAGTTCCCACAATTTCCACACAAATTGCGGGCGGGTAGTTTCTTGACACAATTCCAAGGTACAACTCATATCAATATGTATTTACTTTAATGATCACATACATAATACAATTACTTCGTATTATTCATGATAACACATCTCTTTTATTATTTTCATCTTAAATTAATCACATGCTGCATTCATCATTTCTTTTCATACATTAACTCATTACACGTTCACTTTCACATTTACTTCATTCACAACAACTTTCTTTCCCACACACAGTTCACATTTCACTATCCACTTTCTTTTCCACGCACAATTCACAATTTACTATCCACTTTCTTTTCCACGCACAATTCATAATTTACTATCCACTTTCTTTTCCACGCACAATTCACAATTTACTATCCACTTTCTTTTCCACACACAATTCACATTTTACTATCCACTTTCTTTACTCTCACATTTTTTATTAACACAAAGTTATTTTATTAGTTTGTCGACCAGTGAGCCACAGTATCCCAACATACTGAAAGCCGACAGCCCAGTAAACACGCGGTCCGATGCTCACACAGAGTCTTACTCGTCCGAGGCTACGTCTTCCTCCTAGCCGAACTAGCGAGGGAAAAACCACGCCCCAGGTAAACTGGGTACTTCCTCGCGACGTCTGTCATCGAGGAAAAAACCATGCCCCAGGTAAACTGGGTACTTCCTCGCGATGGCTGTCATCGAGGGAAAAACCACACCCCAGGTAAACTAGGTACTTCCTCCCAACCGATAGCCATGAGGGAAAAACCACGCCCCAGGTAAACTGGGTACTTCCTCGCGACGGCTGTCATCGAGGAAAAAACCACGCCCCAGGTAAACTGGGTACTTCCTCCCAGCCGATAGCCAGGAGGGAAAAACCATGCCCCAGGTAAAATGGGTACTTCCTCGCGACGGCTGTCATCGAGGGAAACCGGGCCTCAAGCCGATAGCTTGGGCGATAAAATCCACGCACACCAAACATAGTTTGGGTCCACTATTCCCAAGCCGGTCCTTGGGTGTTAGCAGGTCTAGCCCAAACCCCCAGGATTGCTGTAGGTACTGGTCAACAAAACTATTTGTTATTAGCATTAATCATTGCATCTTTCCATTTTACTTTATTAACACATGCATTTCACTTATGAATTCAATAATTGCCACACCTTGACTTTAATCACAAAAATTAATACCACATTTTATTAGTACGTACCAGCTGAACTTTTATTTTCATATCAATACACCAGGTTATGCACACCCCGTGTTATTCCACACATAACTCATCATATCATATTATTACATAATATTAATGCGCCAAGATAATTATTTTGCCATAAAAATCCACATTAAGGGTACCATGATATTCACTACTTTCTTAAATCACATATAGACATACGCCAAGGTATATCATTAATAAAAGAATTATAAGGTGTTATTCCGTATCGTAAGCATATCAAAATATACTTCACCACATAATAACATCATATGATTACCCATTACTTGTCTTCGAACATGATTAGAATGTAAACATGCACCCACTTATTTAATTTCATCAATTATTGCATCACACATCATAATCATCTATATATATTACAAATAAACACCACACATGCGGGTTTTCCATCATAAGGGGCCAAAACCACTTATTTCCTTTAATTAAATCTTATAATATCTAATTATAGCATACTAGCTCATACATCATGTTTCATATAAGTAAAATCACCTATAAGGGCTTATATGCCCCAAAACATGCACAAAACGGGCACTATAATTTCACAGATTTTCAAAACATGATCACAATTACTAATTTTGTCTAATTACATCTTATAACATCCATCCATAGCATGCTAGCCCATACACCAGGCTCCGCATATACCCAATTGCCTATATCGGCCTATATACCCCAAAAACATGCACAAAACATGCACGGGGTAAAAATATGCATAAACGATTTAATATATTTAATTTTTATATTTCAACACGTCACATTAACCCATAATATAGGTTTTGTATACTTAAAATAGTTAATTTCCTCAAATATCCCAAAAACTCAGTTTCGGACCCTTAAAAATCCGTATTTTTATTCAAAATCAGTTTTTAATATAACTTCTACGAAATACTTCACAAAGCCACGAAATTCGGCCACAATATAAAATATTTATAAATACAACATACTCACCTGACGGATCGAGCAAACAATGTCCCACGTCCGTCCTGTAGCCAGTCGAAGTTCGACTTTTTCCACCTAAATAGGAAATTATAGGACCGATTAGCTTAAAACTCAAAACTCGGCCTACGAACCTCCAAATTCGAATCTGTCTTCACCCACACGTTACAAATGACCTAAGTAGCCGAGCTACACTGACGGATTTCGAATTTGGGTCCCAATACAAACATTCCCTTATTGATCGGAGGCTTTCTAATAAGAAAAATTCATATTTTCTAATTTCTTTAATCCTCTTTTTCCTAATCTCACATATTAGGATTAATAATAATAATGAGACTCAACTACACCTCCGAACCCATCAAATTCTCACTTAAATCTCGCTCGGGCATTTCATTGAACACCGGGCGTGCACTTTTCACCCATAGTCTATCACACTCAATTTTATTGAGCTTAAGCCAATAAAAATCATCCTAAATTTATATTAATCCTTTCATAATACTCTACACCCTCATATGCATTTTCTACAATTATTTGGATCGAGTTTTCTACCCGAT
The DNA here is from genome assembly GCA_017893485.1 of Hemerocallis citrina. NCBI lineage: Eukaryota > Viridiplantae > Streptophyta > Magnoliopsida > Asparagales > Asphodelaceae > Hemerocallis > Hemerocallis citrina. The sequence continues at coordinate 152,847,515 of CM030362.1, forward strand.
TTCATAAACTCCAAAATTCGAGTTTATGCCAAAATCACCACTCCCCAGTTTATTCTAATGGCTCACTACAATCTTTTTACTACCATACAAGGGATAATTCTCATGTATATAACTCTATTTTACAAACCCAAAATCCTAATTTATTAACAACTTGCAATTTATCTAACAATCCACTAATTCCCCAAATTTTCTACTTCAAACACCTCTAAATCTCTCTACCATAATAATCCTACTCCATAGAAATGAACCCAACCTAATTTTTATACAATAAAATAAAAAGGAATATACCTTTCCAAAGTCCTTTCCGAAAATCGATGCTACCATGAGCTAGAGCACCCTCCAATTAGCCATCCCTCCAAATTAATTCGAAAATCATGAATGATTTGAGTGGATTTGTGTCAGGGAACAGCGTCCAACCTTGAGTTCGCCGGAGTGAGCTTGTGAGTTCATCAGAGCAATGGGTTCAAGATTGCTGATGGAGTTGTTCTTGTTTGTTTTGTTTGTTCTTGTTATGAGTTGTAAATAGTTGTAGGTGAAAGATTGCACGTGCTAAGCGCACATTTCCTTTTTATATGAATTGTTGGCGGGAAGAGAGAGGGGAACTTTGTAAACGTGCTGTGCACGTGTTGGCTGTAACTGTCTATAAAAGATAGTGGATTGTAATCTGGAAGTATCATGAATGAAATTTCCCTAATCTTTCTTCTCAGATCCCCTTCTTCTTCAATATCTTCTTCTTCTTCTCCAATCTCAGATTCTTCTCAATCCCTCTCAATCATAACCCCCTTCTTCTCCATTAATGGCGAGATCTGTAGCTGGTCGGAATCTAAGTTCCTGACAAGTGGTATCAGAACCGTTGATCCTCCAGCGCATCCTCGTCCTCCTCAATAGTCGTCACAATCTCCGCCTATCGGATTCTCCTATAATCAGCCCTAATCTCCTCTTTATTCTCAAATATACTCTCCGCAAGGCGACGGAGCCTCCTATCATCTCCCTTGATAATACTACTAAGATCTTTTCCGTGGGCCGGAAAAGCTTGCTCAAGCACAGCAGCAGCATCAGCTCTGGAGCTTTTGATGTTGATCTAAATGGAAGGAAAGTTTGAGGCAGTGTTGTCAAGAATAGATGCGATAATATTGATGTTACGGCAGCCCTATTCCCAACTGTTCAATGTTCCTTGGTTCCCGACCGGTCATCCTCAGATTCTGATCGAGGAGGTAACTAACCCTCATCTCATCTCTACTAGTTTGAAAGGAACTCTAGTTAAGCTGAAGTTTCCAAAGTTTCCCTTTTTAAAAGAAGGTGATCCAAGGGAATGGATTTGTGAAATAGAGAAATGTTTCGATTTTTATGAGATCCCTGGTGTTCATGAGATTTCCGAGTCCCAAAAATTGAACTGTGCTATGCTACATCTAAGAGGGAGAGCATCACAATGGTTCCATAGGCACATCAAACCATGAATCCATGAAATTTCTTGGTTCCTGTTCTTAGAGAAATTGATAGATCAATTTGACTCTACTGAGTTGGAAGATTCGAACAAATCGATTGTTGTAGATGAAGTAAATGTGATTGATGTTGTTTCTTGTGAAAAGAATAGGGATGGAGTAGTTTTTGATAGTTTGATGAATCTTGAAATGGAAGATTATAGTGGAGAGAAGTCATCGGAAGTGTTTGATGAAATGCAAAATCAAGAAGGTGAAGGAGAAGTAAAGGTGGTGATTGTTGAACCAGTGGTGAGGGTTATGGTAGAGGGTGATATCAATAGACAAGAGATCAACAAATTGTTTCAATTGCATTTCGTCAAGATAGCATGGGCGATTTTGAGTTGTGCTCAATCTGTGAAAACAAAGAGTCAATCAAGATGCAGTAAAGGCAAGGGTACTTATCTACAGTTGAAAGAATTTTTGAATATGAGTTCACTAACTGTTTGTGAAAATGCATCAGAGAAATTTCTACTTCTTTGGTTTCGTTGGTGGGAGGAGTATAGAGGAGGAGTGAAGATCGTGAAGGAGTTTGTAGGGGCTACTGTAAGGGAATTTAATTTCTTAATATCAATTTCTATAAATGATGGTTTGTGCTTCGGGAGTTTGGAGGAATCAGATGTGAAATTTGATGATTATGGGAGGTCGCTGGGGCCAGCGTCGAGGAGTGTGAAGGATAATGGGTGTAAGATTGCGAGGGCAGTGCCGAAGATAGAGAGCCAGAGGGTGATTTCTGTAGGTGAAATGACTGAAGCTGATAATTGCGAGGTAACCTCAATACAGTCTTTGATTGGGTGCACTGGAAGGAGATGGCTCATGGGAGTAATATCTCAATTAAAAGAAGGCCATTTCTTTTTGGAAGATCTTACAGCAGCAGTACCAATTGATTTATCCAATGCAAAAACCACTTCAGGATTCTTTGTTGAGAACTGTGTGATTGTTGCTGAAGGAGAGCTGCTTTCAAGTGGTATTTTCCAGGTGAATACTTGTGGGTTTCCACCTCTGGAGGACAGAGACACATCAATTTCGTTACTAATGGGACTTGACTTCTTTGGTGGTGGAATCTTGTCGACTGAAGAAAATCTTAGACTATCAGCATTGGAAAAGAATGCAGTGAATGATATGTTTGTAATTCTTTCAGATGTATGGGTGGACAATGAAGAGAGAAAACCATGGGAAAAATTGGCAGCAGTATTGGATGGTTATGAAAGTGTGGAGGTAGTTCCTTCTTTGTTTGTTCTAATGGGGAGATTAGTTGCAGCTCTCCAAAGTAGTCCTCGTAATCTGCAAGAAACTTGCATGTCTGCAATCAGCTCAGTAGCAACTGCAGCAGAGAAGGCTTTTATTCCTTATGCAGAAAAAGTTATGGAAATGATGAAAAGCTCTATGGTGCTTACAAATGATGAGGTTTGGTCCAAAACTATGAAAGTGAGGGGTTCTCCAATGATGTATAAGTGTTCATGTCTTGAAATGAAAGGCCTCACAAAAGGGGAAATAGATGAAGCATTCCATAGTGTTCCTGATCCACCATCAAATGCTACATCAGCTGCAACAACTGCCGCTCTTATTGCTAAAGAGATAGGTCGTTGGCTTGGAATGGGGACAAACATGTATTCTTACTCTTCATTACTTGACCAAAGCAAGGATGAATTAATTGCTTCTATTCCTGCTGGTGATGGAGCTTCTATCATTATAAAGTCAGTTCTTGAGAGAGCAGCTGATCGTTTAACTGATCTGCAGGCTGCCAACAAGTACAGCACCAATAACCCTATCCCTACTCTGTGGCAAGCATCTTTTGATGCATTCTTTGGGCTTCTCACAAACTACTGTCTGTGTAAGTACGAGAGTATAATGCAATCAATGTTACTGCAATCTCCTAATGCTACAGTGATCGGGACAGAGGCAACTAGATCTATTAGCAGAGAGATGCCTATTGAGTTACTCCGTGCAAGCCTTCCTCATACTAAGGAGCACCAGCGTACGACGTTGCTTGATTTTGCTCAAAGGTCCATGCCACATACTGGATATAATGCTCATGCTGGCAGTGGTGGACCAATAAACTCTGAATCAGTACCTGGTTAATGCATAACAACAACTCGAAGGGCGTAATCTAGAATGGAAGAGGAGTGTGAGCTTGGGGTTAAGCTCATTTTTAAGAGGGGTGGAGTTGTCAGGGAACAGCGTCCAACCTTGAGTTCGCCGGAGTGAGCTTGTGAGTTCATCAAAGCAATGGGTTCAAGATTGCTGATGGAGTTGTTCTTGTTTGTTTTGTTTGTTCTTGTTATGAGTTGTAAATAGCTGTAGGTGAAAGATTGCACGTGCTAAGCGCACATTTCCTTTCATATGAATTGTTGGCGGGAAGAGAGAGGGGAACTTTGTAAACGTGCTGTGCACGTGTTGGCTGTAACTGTCTATCAAAGACAGTGGATTGTAATCTGGAAGTATCATGAATGAAATTTTCCTAATCTTTCTTCTCAGATCCCCTTCTTCTTCAATATCTTCTTCTTCTTCTCCAATCTCAGATTCTTCTCAATCCCTCTCAATCCCTAACCCCCTTCTTCTCCATTAATGGCGAGATCTGTAGCTGGTCGGAATCCAAGTTCCAGACAATTTGGGAGGGAGAGAGAAGGGGCCGGATGGGTGCGGTTTGGTCGGGAGGAAGAAAACGGAAAGGAAAAGAAAGAAGGAAAGAAGGGAAAAATGGGGGAAAGGGGGTTATTTTGGTAATATATATAATAATAATAATAATAATAATAATAATAATAATATGGTATAGTTACATATAAGCGCTCCAAATCCAAAACATTATAAATAAACCCCAACTCTTTTCTATAATTATACGAACAATACAAAATACATTAAAATTATCTTATAATAATCCCCCATAATGATAAAATAAAATAAACTATATTTCCTTACACAAAATCTCAACTCTTAACTTTAATATAACAAAAATATCAATCTACCACAAATATTCATACTAATATCAATAGTTAATTAAAATACATCAAAATAATTTTCACCACTCAAAATATATAAAAACAGGCATTTTCGGTATTTTACAAATTCGAGGTGTTACAGTTTGGTTTCTTGTGGGCCTACTATGTCAACCTTAGATGAAATGATTACATCCCTAACCATATCTCGTTTCCCCATCCCCCCAGACCCCTAACATTCCAGATGAGGGTAATCATTAATGACAGGATTTGGGTTACGTGCCAAGCTGGGTTCTAGTTGCAATCTTAGGCGCTCACTATCTGGTTCCTACCATCTAATCTTATTCAAGAGTAGAGTGTTACACTCTCTATTGCCAACCACCAGACCACAGGTTCTAGTAAGGTGAAATACATTAGTCAGACATGAAATTGAAAATATATGCAAAAAGTTTACGTGTACATCCACCGTCAAATTTAGCAATTTTGGCTTCAACCGCAATCTCCAAATAATTACCTAAGGACTCCTCATGAGACCTCTTTGCTACTTTCTGAACCTTAAAACCCTTTGTCTTTCGTTGAAGACTGAAATTGTGCTAGGATTTAGAATTTGGGAAGGTGGAGGGGACCATCTCTGAAGTGGGAACCAAGATCATAGATTCTTGCCTCGCAAGAACACGTTATGTACCCTCGACCATCTCTTCTAACTAATCAAAATCATCATCTGAATAAGGGTCATAGTCTTCAAGGTTGAGACGTTCGTACCCATCAAAGAGAAAAATTGAATTATAGTTGGATCCCTCTCTGGGCCCAAACCCATGGATCAGCCCATTTGCAGCTAAAACCGGATTATTAAATGTGCTGACCGCTCATTGGGCCCAAGCCCATTATGAATAGTAGGCCCATCTTGAATACAAGCAATAGTAGAAGCCCATACTCCACTCATGCACACATTCGAATTAGATTCATGTGCACCACCTGTTCCCTTCCTCGAGCTCAACGCTTGACCACATGCATTGTTATATGGGGGGGAGTCGAGGTGACTGCAGGTGGGGGGATCGATGAATTAGAAGGGAAAAACAAGGAACTCCTTTCTCCCTCCATCTTCTTCATCTTACTTTTTGCTTTTTCATTTCTGCTCTAGTTTTCATAACGAAGACTTTCCAATATCCCTGTATCTTCTACCTGCTCCTTCTTGGAGTTTTCTTCTTCTGGTTCATTTTCCTGCTCCAAACATAAAGCCACGCCACAACCTACCTTTCCATTTCTAGCTATGTCGCCCTCTTTTTAAATTTTTCTACTTCACCCGACCAGCTTCAAGCTGCTCCTTCTATTTCCCCCCTTTTTAGCTTTAGTTTGATCTAAACATGGATCTAGGTGATCTGGTACAGTTGTGGCAGAAAAGTAGCTCCTTTGACCTCCGTTTGTTGACTTCTTTTGACCGTTGGATGAGGAGGCAGCCATTTGATCTTGATCGTTTCTTTGACTGGTTGTTGGAGAGGTGGTTCTGGTGGCGGCTGTCAGCGGTGCTCCTCCCATTCTGTACAGGCTTTAAGCAACTCACGGTGAGCACTTTCCACCTCGTGAGCGCCATCGATAGTCGAATCCCAAACTGGAGATGCCACCTGTATATAGAATGCTCATCTCTCTTGGCTGATATTGATGGTGCTGATTTTGGGCTTGGTGCGCTCAGCACTGGCTGTAGCTACACCTTAGTGTCCAAGACAAATCGAAAAAGGTATGTCTCATCAAAGTGTAGCATCTTGTAAATCTTGGCATCGAAGAGATATCTGGAAGTATTAGAACTATTGCCGAGACTTCCGATTTCCTTACGGTTTTAGGATCAATTTCGATCATGGTTCCAAAATCTGATACGATCTCTTGTAGCGTCTCCTTCTTCCAACAGTGAAATGGGACATTATGTATCCAAATCCAAAATTTGTCCCGCTGAGGTTGTTCAACTCTGAATTTTGGTGATCATTTGATGAAGTCTGTGGTGAAATGCCCAAAATCGACCACCCCCATTGAGGTGACGTCGATGACCATTTCGGAGAGGAGAAGGAAACTAGAAATTGAAGATGAAAATTTTCTTTACTACCCAATCTTGGTGATCCCTCATCGGCCACCGTTCATTCGGTGCATCTAAGAAGTGGTATTTTGACGATCTTCTCAATTGAATCCTTGCTATTGCGCACCATTGTCTTAACCAACTTTCCTCCTGTCGGATAACGGCGAGGCTGCTTGTAAAACGAATATTGATCAGATTATTTGGGGATCTCCCTCAGCGAACCACTCTCTGCCCCTCTGCGGTGTTGATGGTAATGTTTGTACATACGTAAGACATATGTCCCCACTTCATACACTTCATGCATCTGACCTTCTTAGTACAATCCACCCGTGTCTCATATTGCCACAGTTGAAGCATGGAGTTGGTTTCTTCTTTCGTTTGTAGTATTTTTTGTGATCTGTATTTCTTGCTACAGATACTAGTATTCTCTTTGTAGATTTGCTCACCACCTCCACCCAAGGCTCTTCTCTTCCTATCTTCGAACCCTTGTCCTCCTTTACTTGTTCTCGAGTCCCATTGAGGTTAACTGGACTCCCCTCTAGGGCCCTAGTTAGTTCTTGACGAGGACTCATGGGTTTGGGGATGTGATGAGGGTGATCGGAATTTGGAGAGATTGGTTGTTGATGAGGGTACTTGTGCGATTGGGGGTGAGGGGCACTGTGTTGTTTCCGAAGTGTTTGATTCTAGTTTAAATGAGGGGGGATTGGATGATGATGAAGGTGATGGTGAGATGGTGGATGGGTTGTATGATGGTTGGTATAGGAAGAATGTCATGGGTGATGATGGTGATAAGGTGATATTGTTGCTTTGGTGAGGTTTTGAGATTGGTTTCAAATCGGTGGTGGGCCCTATAAGACCCACTGGCAGCCTCCTTCTTCCTACTGACATGAACATAGCATTTCCTCCTATCGTATTCTATGTATCAGTGAACTATGGGGAGACTCATTTTATGCCCACAGTGGCTTGTAGGAGGACTCCCTCGTAGGGCCCCTCTTGGCTGAGGTGAGGGAGAACGATGATGAAGAGATCGGGTGTCTTCCAATCGCTGATGATGAGATCTATGAACTCCATCGTGTGAAGCTCTGATTTCTCTCTTGTCCTTCAAAGGGAAAAGCGCACACTCATTAATGTGGAGTCGGTTGGGAATAGCTAGGTCGCGTAGAGAAGAAGACGGAGGAGAGTTGGCGGTGAGGTGATGGTGGACCCCTTCTTTGGACCCACACCCCCACATCTCCAATTCTAGTAATTCCATGGCCTCAAGATTGTAAATTTGTTTTTGTAGTTGTATATGGTTTGGAGGTTGTTTTTGTGTAAGAAATTAGTAACTGAATAATGGGGGGAAGGGGGAAAGGAAAGGGGATTGGAGACAGGGGAGAAGGATGTTTGGGGGGGGGGGGGGGCGAGGTGGGGTGATTAGGGAGGAATTTTTTCCCAAACTGCCCCACTTTTTGAAAGTTTTTTCCAAACTGCCCTACTTTTTTTTTAATTCCCAAACCATCCCACTTGGTCTTTGAAAGACCGAGTTTTGTTAAAACTAACTCGGTTTTTCAAAGACCGAGTGTTAGTCTTGGATTTCGAATTGTAACACTCGGTCTTTGAAAAACCGAGTTATTTTTGCCTAAACCTGGTCTTTCAAAGATCGTGCAGTCATTTTGGTAAATACTTTCGAAAGTGGGTTAGTTTGGTAAATACTTTCAAAAAGTGGATCATTTTAGTAACAAGTTCGGTTTGTAGAAGGAAAAAACACCAATTAAGAACTAGAGACCATTTATGATTGTAACAAATGTTACATAATATTAGCAAACCACAAGCATCAACTTGACTATTTGAAAACTATGTCTAATATTAAACTATTTTAAACTATTAGTGTATAATCAAATTAAACTTTATCGGAATTTAACTAATAGTAATAACACTTTACACTAGTTAAAACACAATATGAACAGAGAAATATGAAATAAATGAAAATAGTGAATATTATAGTTAACAATGAATGTCAATAATAATTACTTAACAACCACATTTTAATATTAAACATAGAAAAGGGAGTTCCTGACCAAGGCCACCATCTTTTTCGGAAAGTACTTTTTTTCTTCCATAGACTTTGCGTCTTAAATTTTATTAACCTAAAAAAATATTGTAATTTGTTAAGTGTTTGCACCTTTAACTTTAGTACTGCAACCATTTCTAGTATGTTTCCCTTCAAAATTTAAATTTCTTTAATGTTGCACAGTCATTAGAAAAATTCTGGGCCAAAAGATGGAAGCCAAAAGATGGAAGTCCCGTCAGGATCCAGTTCAAATTGTAAGTCTCTATCTGAACAAACACAGAGACTAAATTATTACATAATTCTACAACTGGACACAGAGAATGTTAACAACTGGACATTTATAGGTTGTTACCTTATGAAGCTTAAGCATGCAGGAGATTCTATTGTTAGGTGACAGAATCAAAACCATTGGTTGACCATCAAAACATATTCTGTGGCTATCTGTTGAACTTATTGTCTTTCTATTTGAACATAATATACTAGAATGCTGTTAACCAGTGGTTCTACTTATGGTTGGGTCAGCATACATAAAAATCATTATATAAGGAGTATTAGTGTGGAATTTTGTCATAATATATATGGAGTTTGTGTGTATAACATTCTAGAGTTCTAGATCCAAGCTAGATTGTGTGTATAACAGAATTTTGGTCCAGAATTTTTCTACTGACTGTGCAACACTAAAGGAATTTAAAATTTGAAGGGAAACATACTATAAATGGTTGCAGTACTAAAGTTAAAGGTGCAAACACTTAACAAATTACAATATTTTTTTAGGTTCATAAAATTTAAGACGCAAAGTCTATAGAAGGAAAAGAGTACTTTCCGAAAAAGATGGTGGTCTTGGTCAGAAACTCCCTTTTCTATGTTTAATATTAAAATGTGGTTGTTAAGTAATTATTATTGACATTCATAGTTAACTATAATATTCATTATTTTCATTTATTTCATATTTCTCTGTTCATATTGTGTTTTAACTAGTGTAAAATGTTATTACAATTAGTTAGGTTCCGATAAAGTTTAATTTGATTATACAATAATAGTTTAAAATAGTTTAATATTAGACATAGTTTCCAAATAATCAAGTTGGTGCTTGTGGTTTTCTAGTATTATGTAACACTTGTTACAACCTTAAATGGTCTCTAGTTCTTAATTGGTGTTTTTTCCTTCTACAAACAGAATTTGTTACCAAAATGACCCACTTTTTGAAAGTATTTACCAAACTGACCCACTTTCGAAAGTATTTATCAAAATGACTGTGCGGTATTTGAAAGACCGAGTTTAGGCAAAAATAACTCGGTTTTTCAAAAACCGAGTGTTAGAATTCGAAAAATCCAAGACTAACACTCGGTCTTTGAAAAACCGAGTTAGTTTTAACTAAACTCGGTCTTTCAAAGACCGAGTGGGATAGTTTGGGAATTCAAAAAAAAGGTAGGGCAGTTTGGGAAAAACTTTCAAAAAGTTGGGCAGTTTGGGAAAAAATTCATTAGGGAGTGCTGGGGAAGAAGAAGGTCTAGCCGGCGGCGAATAAGAGGGGATTCCTCATCTTATATTATAAACGCATAATAGTGGAAATAAAAATTTGGCAACATCAGTTTCATTCCTAAATATAATAGAGTTTTGGTGATCTCATGTTTTATCTTTAGAGAGTATGTTTGGGCTTGGTAAAATGGACCAAGAGTAAGACCTTTTGTAAATAAGTAATATAGAATATGCTATTTACTATACTAAAATAATAGGGTCTGACTATGACCTACTTAGGGTCTTAAAAGGGCTAGGGTCAGGACTGGGTTGGGATACAACCTAGGTTAAACCCCAGCCTTGATCCTATCTTGATAAGTGCCTAAATTTCAGGTCTTAGTCCTACCCATTTATAAGAGGGCCGAGGCCAAGGTAGGGCTTTTCCAAGGCCAGGATCAGGGGCCCCAAGGTTATCATCCATCCCTAGTTAAAGGAGAGTCACTGATATGTGAACTAGACATCGAGACACAAGTTGCATCGATAACATCAAAATTGTAGGTTTTCAGTTTTATCTTTCAATGTTAACATGCCTTAAGCGAGCGAGTGAGAATGCTGGTAACTAGTTGTATAAATTTTGTTGTTATTGTCCAACCTGTATAACATAATGTTGATATCCTTCTTAATTCCTTTGAAAAGTACCAGATATATATGTTGAGAATTGTTGGATCTCAAATACCCTAAGATGCAGATAGTAAACTAATCCACAAGCAACAAGAAATCAAACACCACATCCACAATAAAATATATTTGTGGGAAAGATAAGAAGAGACTTTATTATACGGATCTTAATCGCCCTCAAAACTCTTTAAAAACTAGAGTTCTCTTTATATCTATATATATATTTGTGAAACCCTAGGAACATGCATAAAGGGTACAATCAAATTAAAAAAAACCCACTAAAATACCCGAAGAAACAGTTAATTGCCCTAAACAATTAATTGACTTTTATCATTCCAGGGGAATAACCTCCTCATGGCTGGTGTTCTTCTTCTATGTTCCAGCACAGTCAACTCGACTACCACAACTTAACAGGTGACTGTCAGTGCTGCTATGTTAATTTTTTTTCTCTTCTGCAGTCCATACTTTAAACAAGACTAGCATTTTTCACGTGCGGTGCACGTTTTGATAAGGGTTGGAGGATTTTCACGTGCGATATGTGTTAAGAAATAATATTGAAGTTGCACGTGCGTTACACGTAATTGAAAAAAATATTATGAAGAAAAACCTACATTTTATACGTGCAATGCACGTGTTTATAAGTAGAATTTGAGTTGTACGTGCAACATATGTGTATGTTTGGTGTTAAAAAAATTGAAAATTTATTTTGCACATGCGTTGCACATTTTAAATAGGTGAAATTTTTTGTTTGTTAGTTTTTTTTTGTAATTAATGGCAGAGACTGAGTTGCACGTACAACGCACGAATTTGTATGGTGATAAATTACAACTCCAACTCTTTCATTATAATATATATTATAGTATTTTTCACGTGCAATGTACGTTTTAATAAGAGTTGAAAGATTTTCACGTGCGATATACGTATTAAGAAATAGTTTTGGAGTTGGACATGCGTTGCACGTAATTGCGAAAAATATTTTGTAAAAAAAGCTACAATTTATACATGCAATGCACGTGTTTATAAGTAGAATTTGAGTTGTACGTGTAACATATGTGTATGTTTAGCGTTAAAAAAATATTATAAAATTGTTTTGTAAGTGTGTTGCACGTTTTAAATAGGTGGAATTCTTTTAGGGTAAATTTAAAAAAAGTACACAAAGGTTTGGGCCAGTTTAAAAAAAGTACACAAAGATTTTTTTTTTATAAAAAGGACACGAAAGTTTAAATTAAGTCCACTGGGTTAGTTAGAGTTAGGGTTAGGGTTAGTTCGAGGGGTTTATTTAAACATCTGATTAATTAAGTGATGTTTTTTAAAACAAAATAAAAGACTAATGTGGTTTTTTTAAACAAAATGAAAGATGAAAGTGATTTTTTTAAACCCTACCTTAACCCTAGTTAACCCAGTGGACTTAATTTAAATTTGTGTCATTTTTTTATAAAAAAAACCTTTGTATACTTTTTTTAAACTGGCCCAAACCTTTGTGTACTTTTTTAGAATTTTTTTTCCAAACTGTCCCACTTTTTGAAAGTTTTTCCCGAATTGCCCTATTTTTAAAAAAAATTTCCAAACTGCCTCACTCGCTTTCTAAAAAAGCGAGTGTGGTTAAAACCTCATCGCTCTTTCAGAAAAGCGAGTGTGAGACTTTTAATTTTTGAAATCTTAGACTCGCTTTTTGAAAAAGCGACATGTTTTAAACCAAACTCGCTTTTTCAAAAAGCGAATTTGATTATTTTGGTAAATACTTTCGAAAGTGAGTCAGTTTGGTAAATACTTTCAGACAGTGGGTTAGCTTGGTAAATAATTTTAGAAAGTGGGTCAGTTTGATAACAAGTTCTTTCCATATCACATTGTCACTTCATCTTCTTTTAAGCTACTATATATAAAATCGTTTGTCAGGGCTTTCTATATCACATTGTCACTTCATCTTCTTTGGTCATAATTTTATAAAGTTAGCAACTGTTTAGCAGTAGTCGTGTATATAAATAACTTGACATTATTTTGGTATATACATTATTAGTATGTTTTAAGTTGTCAAGAATGAGACCATAGATACTCTCAATCAATCTCAGCTTTTGGCCTATAATCATATGCGCAGGGTTCTTGCGCCAAAAGTCTCACACTCGCTTTCTGAAAAAGCGAGTGTGGTTAAAATCTCATCGATTTTTCATCAGCACACCTGTTAACCAAAATAGTTCACCATTAGGTCACGATCTTAGAAATCAGATCCAATGGTTAACAGATATGAACATCGACAACAATTTTGACATTTATCTACCAAAATACTGAATTGGCATATATTGATGCTCCTATCAATAAATCAACGGAAAATTCATAAACAAAATGAACAATTCATAAACAACAATATAAACAAAGGAAAGAAAAGTGATCAAGAGAGAAAATTTCTTCTTTGTTGGGAAAAAATAAACTCGGACTTTCAAAACAAGTGTAAGAAATACAAAACAATATATTATGAGAAAACCTTAGTCTGCTGACAATATTCAGAACTAGAGAACCATGTCTCATCAATTACCTAGTCAGACTTTTGTGGTATACCATTATGTGTAACAACATCCATGGACAAAAGTTACAACCACCCTTTTAATAGAAGAATTTTTGGCACAAGAACCCAGTGCATATGATTGGTAGACCAAAAGCTGAGATTGATTGGGAGTATCTATGAGCTCATTCTCGACAACTTAAAACACACAAATTATGTATATACTGAAATAATGTCAAGTTATGTATATACTCGACTACTGCTAAACAGTTGCTAATTTTATAAAATCATGATCAAAGAAGATTAAGTGACAATATGATATAGAAAGTCCTGACAAACGATTTCATATATAGTATCCTAAAGAATATGAAGTGACAATGTAATATAGAAAGAACATAATATCAAAATGACCCACTTTATAAAATATTTACCAAACTAGTCCACTTTCTGAAAGTATTTACCAAGCTGATTCACTTTTGAAAGTATTTATCAAAATAACCAAATCTGTGTTTTTTGAAAAAGCGAGTTTGGTTAAAAACATGTTGTTTTTTCAAAAAGCGTGTCTAAGCTTTCGAAAATTAAAAATCTCACACTCGCTTTCTGAAAAAGCGATGCGGTTTTAACCACACTCGCTTTTTCAGGAAGCGAGTGAGGCAGTTTGAAAATTTTAAAAAAAAAGTAGGTCAGTTTGGAAAAAACTTTCAAAAAGTGGGACAGTTTGGGAAACAATTCCTTTTTTTAAATTTAGCCATTTTTTATTTGCTTGTTTTTGTTGTAATTAATGAGAGAGTTGGAGTTGCATGTGCAGCACACGAGTTTTTATGTTGACTAATGACAACCCCAATTCTCCCATTATTATTATTATTATTATTATTATTATTATTAGAGATCAACGATTAGAGATATTCATTCAAACTTTTCTTTTCCAACAATTTGTTATTGTCTCTTCTTCGGTCCTTCGTGAAAACTTCCACAGTATGTTTTCTGATAAGAAATCAACTCACATTTTTCAAAAGCATAAGAGCATCTGTAGTCGTTGGCCATTTTGCCAAATTTTTTAAAATTTGGCAAAAAAGGTGTTGTAGTCGTTGGCCAAAGACCAAAAATTTGGGTTTCGTCGTTAAAGTAGTCGGCTATATTTGGCAGATGAAATGACAACTGTCAAAATATAGCTAACAAAAGATAATTTTTCGTCGGAGAGATCGGACGAAATATTATCTTTCGTCGGAGAGAATTTTTTTTTCAAACTTATCGGACGAGGGATTATTCCCTGTCATTTGAATTTTTTTTTAAAAAAAAAAAGGTCGGAAGGGATATTATTTCCCATCCCGTCCATTTTTTAGATAGTGCCAAAATTTCCATTTCGTCGGACGGGAGAAAATTTCCCGTCCGGTCGAAAAAAAAAATATTTTTTTTTTCTTTTTCAGCAAATGGGAAATCATTTTCCGTCTGTCCTTTAATTTCAAAAAAAATAAAAACAAATTGGCAATCGACGACTACAGTGCAAAGTTATATTTCTCATTTCCAATTGCCAAATACTCAAAAAAAAAAAAAAAAAAAACGGGGGGGGGGGGGGGGGGGGGGGGGGGGGGGGGGGGGGGTCTCCACATGCTTGAGACATGCTATGACACGAGAAACCTGAAGGTTGCAATAATTGCGAAAGGCTATCTACTCCATAAAACACTGACTTTTGAGTCTTTGACAACACGTTATAATTGTATTGTGTGATGTGCGTGAACAACTTTCATGAAATAAAGTGAAATCGTAGCAGGCACATCATAGTTGACACCACTATGTGTATGTGTCCTGTATTTGAAATGGAGCGTTGCAGAATGGCTCCTGTAATATTACTA
Organism: Hemerocallis citrina; assembly: GCA_017893485.1. Taxonomy (NCBI): domain Eukaryota; kingdom Viridiplantae; phylum Streptophyta; class Magnoliopsida; order Asparagales; family Asphodelaceae; genus Hemerocallis; species Hemerocallis citrina. The sequence goes on from CM030362.1 coordinate 152,862,530, forward strand.
GATTTGCCCGTGGGCAAGTGCCCACGGCACGTCTTCGAAATGATACCAACACATAAAAAATCCTGTAAACACTAAAACAACAATTATGTAGTTCAAGTTTGAATAGTATAATAATAATTGGTTGTAAATAAAAGTCCATGTTTCTATTAGCATATGTTGAAAAATAATTATAAATGAGGGTGTAAAATCCAACTTCTTAGAACTTTAAGTGTGGAAAATAATGAAATTTAACTGTTAAAGAGATATGTGCTATTTTCAATATAACATGTGCAATAAAAAAAGTATAAAAATTCTGAAAATTTAAAAATCTGAAATCTTAAAATCTAAATTTCTAAGTAAACAAAGAAAGAATGGGAGAGAGAGAGGGAGAGAGAGGAAGAGAGAAATATGAAAAAGTGAAGGGATAAGAGAGAGATAGTAATAAAATAATGATTTTTTTTGGGTTTGGGGGGGGGGGGGGGGGGGGGGGGGGGGGATTTTAATTTTGGGGTTTGAAATTTTGAGCAGAAAAATATGTTTTGTTAGAATAAATCTAGGCCATTGATTTTAGGGGAGATTGAATGAGAGCCACTTAATAGCTTTCTTTGTAATTTATTATATAGACTAGATATGCCCGTGGGCACGTACCTACGGCACGTCTTCGGAACGATACAACATATGAAAGTCTTGTAAACAGTAAAACAACAATTATGTAGTTCAAGTTTGAATAGAAAACAATAATTAGTTGTAAATAAAAGTCCATGTTTCCATTAATATATGTTGAAAAATAATTATAAATGGGGGTGTAAAATCCAACTTTTGGAAAATGATAAAATTTAACTGTTGATGAGATATTTGTTACTTTTAATGTAACATGAGTAATAAAATAAATGCATAAAAAATCTGAAAATTTACAAACCTGAAATCTGAAAATATAATTTTTTGAGTAAATAGAGAGAGAATGAGAGACAGAAAGAGAAATAAATAAATAAAAGAGTTGTTTTGGGGATTTGAATTTGAGTTTTGGGAGAAAATTTTTGGGCGGAAAAATATGTTTTGTGAAGTTAGATCTGGACCATTGATTTTAATCCTATTGAATGAGAGCCACTTGATAGCTTTCTTTGTGTTTTATTATATAAATATTGATCATAAAATAAGATTTTTGGCCCCACCACAGAATAATCGATGTACTGAAATAGTCAAAGATTTTTGACTGACTTATATAAACCGTAATATTTTCATGCAGATATGCTCATCGTTTGTTTGTTGTTTTTCTTGAGTTAAAATGCATAATTGCTTTTGGAAAACACACTACTCCAAACATTTTTTTCTCCCTTTTTTGATTATTATTTATTTAGTATATTTTTATCTGAAAATGTTAATTCGTTTAGGGCAATTTGATTGTATGCAAACCTGCAACTAAGGTGGAAAGTTAAAACTACAGATTAGAAAGCTTCTAATTTTTTAAGTTGATAATCCTTACAACTAGGCTGCAGTTTCAATTACAAAATGGCCTAATAGTATTGCAGCCAAATTAATAACGTCCAAGTGCCTAACCAATGACCAAAGGGGATAATGAAATAAATTAAAAGGATAGAACTATAGAAGGACAGAGGGGTATTCAGCATGGAGATGAACTAGTCCAACTCACACTACATGGCGTGTTTAGCATGTAAGTAGTTGGAACTCGATTTTATCTAAATTCCTCCGACCAAAATTTAATTGCAAGTGAAAGATTTTAACTATGAGCAAAAAGTTGTAAGAGGCTGTAAATTTCAAGTTGCAACTCTTCCAACTACTGCAATTGAGCTGAAATTCTAATTAAAAAAATGGAGGAAACAAACAACCTCCTTTTTCGAATAATCAACAGGGATAGTGAATTAGAGGCTGATATGTTAAAAGAAGATTTTTTTTTGGAACCCAGTATAATCAAAAAAAAAAAAAACAGGGATAGTGGAAAATAAAGGACAAAGTAGGGATCCTCCTAAAGTAGAATTTTTGCGGTATTGACCCACTTTTTGACAAAATTGACCAAACTGACCCACTTTCAAAAATATTTACCCAACTGACCCACTATTGGATACATTAGCATAACGCGTTGTTGGCAAAAAACAGCATAGATTAAATAGAAAATTTATTTTCCATGCCGCTTTCAGGAGCAATGACATTATTAATCGTGAACTCTCTGACTAGGGAAAAAATCAAGTGTGGAAACATCCTATTATTTATGCCGTTTTCCCCAAGAACGACATTCTCATTACTAATGTCGTTTTTTTGTGAAAAGCAACATTAGTTATAATAGTGATTACATATAAATAGTGACCACCACTTCTCCTTCATCTTTACGATCTATTTTTCCCACACTCCCGAACCCAAAACCCTAAAACTCAAGATCTCACACTTGTTTCCTTTAAAAATTCATATCTCCTACCTCCCTCCCTCTCTCCCTCTCCCACCGAAATTCAACCCCCCCATTCTGAAAAATCTCCAACACTGTCTATAGTCATCTCATACATCATCCACAATGTATTTTTAAGCCATCCAAGTTACGGTCAAATTTGAAGGTATTTTTATAACCATATGTTTTATATGCATGCATAGGTTATTCTTGTGAGTAGTTAATGACTTGAATATTCATCCATTTATGTTTAGGTATGGATGATATACCTATTTGCCTATATTTTGAGGGTGAAAAAATTTGAGACCTAAAGATAGCATATTGTTATAGCGTTGTTGAACCGGTCATTATTTGGGCATCCTATAACTTTATATATTCACAAATAGTATATAAGAAATTTGAAGTCGCGAATTGGGATAAAGATGAGAAAATTAAGCTTCCAAATACTAGTCCAGTTGTTATTCCAAGTCCAAACCCCGTTAGGAGTTTGAAACCATCTGCCGAGTCAGATGCAAGAATATCAAATGCACAAGAAGACATTAACACAACTCCAACAAAACCTATTACCACAGAATATGAGCCGGTACATCCTTTCACCTCAACACAAAATATTCTCCACACCGACAATGTCATGCAAGACTTTGACAATGTCATTGTTAATAACGAATTGGTAGAAGAGGAGGAAGATGAGGATCACGAGCTTGAATTTAAGGAGGAGGAGGATGTCGGAAAAGGTCAGGTTAATGATGTTTGCATTAATGTAAAGGTTAACAATGTGGTGTCACTAAAGCAATCCATAGTCTTATGTACATGAGGTTCAATCAAGTGAATAGATGACCCGTGCGACCGTACATGAACATCTACAGTCTTCCGTCAGCTCTTCGAACACAGATGAACTCTGCATCGACAAAGATTTCCAACTAGAGATAGTATCTAACATCAAGTTAAGATGCATTCCGTAAAGAACCATCGAGAATTCATGATGGTGAAATCATCTCTAAGTTTATACTATGTCAACTGTAAATACGCAACGATCAAATATACACCCGAGGAGATTGCAGAAAATATGGAGCTCGTAAATGAAGTGGGTTGTCCATGGTGATTGCGTGCAGTTGTTCCAAAAGGGCAATCTTTTTTTTTTTGGTGACGAACATTCAAGGTCCGCATACATATGTGAATATGACATTGAATCAAGATCATAGTAAAATTAATTCTAAAATTGTATCTTCGATGATATTAAATTTTGTGAAGGTACAACTAGGAGTAACACCAAGAGCCATAATTGAAATAGTCAAGCTTAAGTTCAATTACAAAATTTCATATAGGAAAGCTTGGAAGGCGAAACATAAAGCGGTTGAGCGCTTGTATGGTTCCTTTCAAGAAGCTTATTCTAAATCGTCTTCTCTTCTCACAACAATTCAAGCTTCAAATGTAATGCACCAGAATGAAGTGAAATATTATATATATATTACTTATTCTAAACTAAGTTAAGATTTGAATGGATTGGTGCATGATTATTGAATTAAATAACCATGCATGTGTATACATTAGGGTTAGGGTTAGGGTTAGGGTATGGTAACTTAGGGTTAATAACCTAGGGTTAAGGCTAACCCTCATTCCAATCAAACCCTAGCGCAAATCTTGATGAAGATCTAAAGGTTGGAATTGCACATGAAGAAGTTCTTCATGAAGACTTCTACTTGAGTTGGGAAACTTCTAGTCTTGTGTGTTGGCATTATCTCCTCCCTCCACTTCCACTAACTCAAGCTTACCCCAATCCTCACCCTTCATAAAATCCAGCCACTCTCCAAACCCTAGCTCCCTCACTTCTATAAAACCCCCATCTCTCACACTCTTTCATTCTTTGATCGTATCTTTTGTTCTTGGGTAAAAAAAAAACAAAAAACAAAGAGAAAAAGAAAAAGAAAGGCTAGAGTTGCTAAGTAAGAAGATCAAAAGAGATCCTTTTGTAGTAGTAGCAAGCTAGAGAAGGAGAAGAGTGGGAAGCAAGGAGCAAAAGTGTCAAGGAGTTCTCATTCAAATTGAAAGTGGGTGATTCTCTTAAAACTAAAAAAAAATAGTTTTTTTTCTTTATGTATGTAATCCTAGCATGAAGTAGGAACTAACAGAATCTTGTTTACCATGTGTAATTATTTACATGCTAAGAAAATTTAATTTGTATGGTAGAACTCTCTTTTCATGATATCTTGTTAAAGAAACATGTATGACTAGGGGGTTTGGGAATTTCTAACTCATAAACGGTTTGAAATTTTGAACTCAAATTTTGGGGGATTGCTTACATGATTTTTTTCAAAATATTTGGAAGTGTTATAGACCAAACACTATCTCAAAATTACGACAGCAACTACATCAGAAACTGCTGTTTTTGAAAATTTTGTCGTAACTTCCAAAAATCATAACTAAATATTGGTTGGGTATTTATAGCTGCAATTTTTTGTGGATGGTCTTGTATGTGTCCGGACTCATAATCCCAATTTTTACATTTTTCTGAAGTTGTTTGATGCCTCAAAATAATTGCTAAATCCTACTGATCTGAGAAGACCAAGCTGAAGATTCCTGCTTAGCGACTGAAGTTCACTTATGCATAACTACTTGTGTGTATATGATAATGTTATGAAATTTCTCAATTATCTTGTGGTATAAGTCTATTTTATGATCCCAAAATTTTAGAATTTTTAGATGAAATTTGATAAGGTTTCAAAAATAAATTGTGAATAGAAGAAAAACCCTTGTCTGAAAAGCAGTGGAGATTTTGTGTCGTATTTGTAGAGTCATAATTCTCTGCGTAGTAGAAGTTTGGATACAATTTTTGGAAACTTTTAGTGGTATATGTATAGTGATGGATTCTTAAACTTCATGAGCTTTGGCAAAAAGGTTGATTTTATATGGAACTTTGACTAGACTATGTTTAATACTTAGTGCTGATTACACAGTCTGTATGTTTGCAAATTTCTGGAAAAATGGGTTTGGAATTTTCCAAAGTGATGAACTAGGGACTTATAGTGGAGATCCTAATCTTTCCAAAAAACCCAGGAACTTGTAATTCCGAGTTGTGTAGTAATTGATATGATTTTTTGAAGGTGTTGGACAGATCCAATCACCCGTAGAAATTGTCACCTTGCATATGTGTGACTTGTTCTCACTCTCAAGCATTAAGTTGAGAGTTAGGGGCATTTCTATACCCTCGATGCTTGGTTATTTGTGTCTTACGTTGATTAAGACACGGGTAGAGATTTGATCGACACATTGAGTCGTCGACCTCGTCTCAGTAGTTATTTACACTTATCAACCATTAGGCCAACTTGGGGACTTCCACCTTAACGATTGAGGATGACTAACTCGGGCGCTGAAGAAATCATGGAAGATGACCACGGGCCGAGTTGAGGACGAGACTAAATGGGGGAAGTGGCAAGCAAGTGATCGTGTCGTCGGAGCTGTAGGTTGATAAACGGGAACGAAGGCTTCTAGTAAGGAAACCGCTCAAGACTAGGCGTAACTTAGACTAGGAAATTAGTTGGTGACCATGCTCTTGTAATGTGTCTAGGTGGACTTGATGTCTATTAGAATTTGCCGTCACCTATGAACTGCATTAGTTTCTAGCGACTGGTAGTTAGGTGTTGTACTCTCCTGTCATTAGGGATACGTGCTGCGGTACGTATCTTGCACTATTGATTCCTGAAGCACCATGGTAAGAAAGGGATGGGATTTCTTGGCGGATAAGGGGAATTATACCTTCGAGGCCATCAATTTCTATGCTGGTGGACACGAACGGGTCATATGGGCTGCGGTCCTGTGAATCTTCGGCACCATAGGTATGCTACGGCGTATCTTTAAGTTCGTCACGGCTTTTGAGTGGGGTCCGAGAGTCGGGCACTAATGGCAAACCGAGACACCACTAAGTGACTACAGAAACGGATGTGACCGATTAATCTGCAACCTCATTAATCACGATCTATCTATCAGGAACAGGACGAATACACAAGTAGGATGCATGGCGAGGGTTCAAAACCCTGAGTTTGGAGACAACAGCTTGATTTGGATAGTATTTAGTATGGGATGCATACATTTCCAATGTCATGCTTGCATTAGATTAAGTGCATTTTGGCTTGTGAATTAGAGTACTAGGGCATTTGTCATACACGGACACCTTGGACCCATCCCCACCTTCCTTCTTTTGTCACTTTTCTATTTAATCTTGATTTTTCTAGTTTGGAGATTGCGGTATTTATCAGCCTCACGTCAGTAGAATTACTGACGTGCCCACTCTTTTAGGTGCTAGATTGCCGACCCAGGGTGCCCAAGAAGCCCAAGACAGATGGTGTGCCCAAGTGACAATATCGAGTGTTCATCCTTACATTTTTTGTAAATTGTTGTAAAACTATGATTTGTAAATTTCTGAGACAGAGTAAAATTGTAACACTTGAACATGTACACCATGGAATAAAATTGTTTAATTTTTTTGTATTTTCCTATATTGTAATTGTTTGAAGGAAAGATTCTGGTTTGTGTCACGATTCACCAGTGTGGAGATTCGGGGCGTTACAGAATTGGTATCAGAGCAACCTTCAGACTATAGTCCAATATAACTGGAAAATAGACTTGGGTGCCACTAGGAGAGTCGAGTTTAGCCAGTAGTAGATTGTTATAATTCATAGTGTTGTTCTTTTTCAACTTATGTTTTATAATTTTCTATATCTGAGTTTATTCCTGTATTATTTTCTCCTAACAGATGGAAGACACACCAAATGGATTGGCAAACGGGACTCGGGCTGGACCGGATCCAGCAGGTACTCTAGCTACTCCACCTCCACCTTCGCAGCCCACTACTGTGGAGCAAGCCATCAACAGAATGTTCAGGGACCTTGCCGCTTACCGATGGAGCCATGGGCACTTGGAGGTCCGCCTAGAAAACTGTGGCCATGCCTTGATGGCCACTGACAGGCAGGTGGTTAGGCTGAAAAGGTTGAAGAAGAGGCTCTCAAGGAAGATAATGCTGATAAGGCATCAGCACATGGAGAAGATGGCTCAGCTAGAGCTTAGGCTTGGAAAGCTACAGGCCAAGGTAGCCCAGCAGCAGACACAATTAGAGCAGTTGGCAACCGCCGAGCACTCTGCTACCGGCGATCACCATGTCAGGGACATGTGTGACCTAGCCCTGTGAAGGACCCTAGGATGTCTTGTTTTGATATTTTGATGTATAAAAGATAATGTTTTCTGCCAGCACATGATGCATGGAGTAATGTTTTCTGGTGTAATGTTTTGACCACACTGATGGTGGTAGTGTTTGGGTTGTACAAATGGAATGCTAAATGTATCCTTCTTATGTATAAATGAAGAACTATTATTTTGACTACTTGTGGTATGAAATGAGTTTACACTATTATTGCAAGGTAGTAATAAGAATTAGCTTTCAGATATCTGGAAGAACCCGAAATAGCCGGAGTGGGCAAACATAATGTGAAGGCAGCGGGGCCAACAATGCTAGCCTCAACATAGGAGTGGAATTTACTCGATTGTATCAAATGCTAGGAGTGTTCATGGAGGCAAACAGAACCCAGGCGCCACCAGAAGCAGCATCGGAAGTCGCTTAAGGACATGCAACTGCAGACCCAATCAGAATGGTCGAATCTTTCAAGAGAATGAAGCTGCCAGTCTTCGAGGGACAGGCTGACCCAACCGCCGCAGATGACTGGGTACGCCAAGTAGAAATGGTGTTCGAAGTCCTGATGACACCGGAAGATAGTAAGGTTCGGTTGGCTACAATTCTACTGGAGAAAGATGCTGGGGTGTGGTGGCAATCGGTAAAGCGCGGCTGGGGAGAAGAACCTATAACCTGGGAGGAGTTCTTGGAGGAATTCAGGGAACACTACTTTCCCTTGGACGTACAGGAGGAAAAGGCGATGGAATTCCACAATCTAAAGCAAGGGAACATGTCAGTCAGGGAATATGAAACCAAGTTCACACAGCTGTCGCGATATGCACCTGAGATGGTTCAAGAGGAGACCAAGAAAGCAAAGAGATTTGAATAAGGACTTAGACCAGGGTTGAGGTCCCGAACGGTGCCTCTGGGCATACGCATGTTTGATAAACTGGTGAGGCGAGCGGCTGCAACCAAGATGGACATGAACCATGGTCAAGCACCACCAGGGAGGACCGAGACTTAGAACCGGGGGAAGAGGCCTGCCCCAGCGTTGAGGTTCGAAAAGCACGGCAGGAACCAGAAATTTCAAAAGACACGTGACAAGATGGAATGACGCAAACCAGGAAGCTGTTTCCTTTGTGGGGAACAAGGACATTTCAGAGATGAAAGGAGATCCGTTCAGACGTGCTACCATTGTGGGAAGGAAGAGCATATCAAGCCGAATTGCCCTAGTACCTGAAGAGCAATAGCAAGGCAGCATCAGGAACCATTAGTAAAGGGAAGCAACTTGTTCGTCAAGGTCGAGTATTTTTCTTAAAAGAAGAAGACGTAGAAAACAATGAGGACGTAATCACTGGTATGTGAAGGGTCATTGTAATAGGTTTTGGTTGTATTTTGAAGTTTTTGTTTGAAGAAGTGTAAATGAAGATGGTAACTTTTTGAAACATGAAGTATATATATCAATGGAATTTTGGCTACTATTTTGTTCGTTTGTTCGATAGTGGATCAACTCATTCTTTTGTGTCCAAATCTTTCTCAAGAAAGTTAAGATACACCCATGCAGAAATTCCAGAGTTAGCCTTAATGGTAGCTACACCATCAGGGGAAACTCTCACTACAGATCAATGCTATAAGAATTGTGAGCTTCAGATTAATAAAGAATCTCTGAATATCGATTTTTTAGAATTGGGTTTCGCCAGAACAGATGTGATAATTGGCATGGATTGGATGTCGATGCATGAGGCACATATCGACTGCAAGGAGAAGAAGGTAGTCATCATAGCTAAGGGAACGGAGCTCGTGTTCCACAGAGGGAAGAGGCCCAAGGAAGTGACTATTGCAGCCACCAAGAAGATGAAGATACCTGAAGAAGTGAAGAAAATACCAGTGGTGAAGGATTTTCCTCTCGTATTCCTGGAAGAATTACCGGGACTACCCCCACACAGAGATGTAGAATTTAACATTTTAATCCAACCAAGCAGTGCTCCAGTATCGAAGACACCTTACAGGATGGCACCTGTGGAGCAGAATGAAGTCAAGAAACAAGTTGAAGAACTATTACAGAAGGGACTCATCAGACCAAGTGCGTCACCCTTGGGAGCACCTGTTTTGCTGGTTAAGAAAAAGGATGGGACTGCAAGAATGTGTATCGATTATTGGAAATTGAATAAAGTCATTGTTCGAAATAAGTACCCAATTCCCAGAATCGATGATTTGTTCGACCAACTTCAAGGAGCAACCATATTTTCCAAGATCGACCTACGGTCCGGTTATCATCAAGTTCGAGTTAAGGAAGAAGATGTACCCAAGACAGCCTTTCGGACTCTGTATGGGCACTACGAGTTCTTAGGATAGCCATTCGGAGTGACCAACGCTCCAACAATCTTCATGGACATGATCAACCGAATCTTACGGCCGTTTATCGACTCATTCGTCGTGGTCTTCATCGACGATATTTTGGTGTACTCAAGGACAGAAGAAGAATATGCCTAACATTTGATCACAGTATTGAGCAAGCTACAAGAGCATCAATTATATGCCAAATTGTCCAAGCGTGAGTTCTGGGAGCCGAAAGTTGCATTTTTTGGCCATATCCTCTTTAAGGAGGGAGTGGTCACAGACCCGCAGAAGATAGAAGTAGTCAAGGAGTGGCCACAGCCGAAGACAGTAAAAGAGATAAGAAGCTTTCTGGGCATGACGGATACTATCGGAAATTTATTCAAAATTATGTCAGGATAGCAGTGCCGCTCACAGCATTGACCAGGAAAAACCAGAGCTTCGACTGGACAATGAAGTGTGAAGAAAGTTTCCAAGAGTTGAAGAACAGATTGATCTCTGCACCTATTTTGGTCTTGCCTCAAGCTGACAAGGGGTATGTCATCTACAACGATGCATCATATTTGGGGTTCGGATGTGTACTAATGCAGGAAGGGAAGGTCATAGCCTATGGATCAAGACAACTCAGACCTCATGAAAAGAATTACCCTACTCATGAATTGGAATTAGCAGCCATAATCTTTGCCTTGAAGTTGTGGTGACATTACATATACGGAGCAAAGGTAGAGATGTATACAGACCACAAAAGTTTGAAGTATATATACCAGCAGAGGGATCTGAATCTAAGGCAGAGGCGATGGTTGGAAGTCTTGGAAGACATCAAGCCATAAATCCTGTATCATCCAGGGAAGGCCAATGTTGTAGCTGATGCACTTAGCCGAAAGAGGAGTATTGCCACACTTACTGTAACGAGAAGGGAACTGGAAGATGAAATTCGACAAGCAGGCATCGAGGTAATTACTCAAGACTTAAGTGCAGTTTTGGCACAGTTAGTTCTACAACCGAGTTTGAATGAGCAAGTAAAGAAAGCTCAGAAAGTAGACGTAGAGGTCGAAGCACTGAAGATGCAAGTGAATGAGGGGAAACTTCCGGATTTCAGCATAAGAGAAGGATCGCTCTGGTATGGCAACAGGCTGTGTGTATCGAAGGATAAGGAATTAAGAGAAGATATCATGAAGGAGGCTCACTCCACCTTACTTGTAGTGCACCCTGGAAGCACCAAAATGTATCAGCATGTAAAGCAATATTATTGGTGGTCTGGGATGAAGCGGGACATAGCAGAATTTGTGTCTAGATGCCTAACGTGCCAGCAGATCAAAGCCAAAAACCAGAAGCCAGGTGGATTTTTGCTACCCTTTCCCATTCCGGAGTGGAAATGGGAGAACATTAGCATGGACTTCATCACCGATTTACCCAGAAGCTCTAAGAGAAACGACTCAGTTTGGGTCATTATAGATCGGCTAACAAAGTCCACACATTTTCTGTTAGTAAAGACGACCTGGTCACTTGAGAAGTTAGTAGAAGTTTACATTGAGCGTGTAGTGAAGCTGCATGGAGTACCGATATCAATAGTTTCTTATCGGGATGCAAGGTTTACATCTCGGTTCGGGCACAGTCTGCAATCAGCACTAGGAACCTAGACAGATTTTAGCACAACTTTCCACCCTCAGACTAATGGGCAGACCGAGAGAGTCAACTATTTTCTTGAAGATATGCTGAGAGCCTGCATTATGAATTTTGGAGGGAGCTGATAGAAGTATCTACCCTTAGTAGAATTCGCTTATAATAACAGCTATCAGGCAAGCACTGACATGGCTCTGTACGAAACATTATACGAAAGGAGGTGTAGGACACCCGTGTGCTGGTACGAAGTAGGAGAATGACAGCTGTTTGGACAAGAGATCGTACAGCAAACCACTAAGAAGATCGATCTTATCCAAAAAAGGTTGCAGACAGCATAGAGCAGGCAGAAAAGCTACACTGACAGTCGCCGAAGAGAATTAGAATTCAAGGAAGGTGACTTCGTATTTCTCAAGGTCTCACCAGCAAAGGATGTGCTCAGATTCGGCAAAAGCAGGAAATTGGCACCCAGATACATCAGGCCATATAAGATTCTGAAGAAGATCAGGAATATGGCCTACAAGCTCAAATTGCCGGCAGAATTGTCCAGGGTACATGAAGTATTCCACGTCTCAATGTTGAAGAAGTACATACGAGATCCAAGTCATCAACTGTCAGGGATTCCTGAAGACTTGCAAGTGAACCTCTCATTCAAGGAACAACCAGCCCGAATCCTCAACCGTTAGGAAAAGATATTAAGGAACAAGACCATTCCAATGGTAAAAGTTCTCTAGAGAAATCACTTCGTGGAGGAAGCCACTTGGGAACCAGAGAGCCGCATGAAAGCTCCTTTTCCTGAGTTATTTGAAGTGTAATGTTTCTCTTTTCTCCCGACTAAGTATGGTTCTGAAGACAGAACTACTCTAAAGAGGTAGTGATCTAATGCCCCAGAATGAAGTAAAATATTTTATATATATATTACTTATTCTAAACTAAGTTAAGATTTGAATGGATTGGTAAATGATTATTGAATTAAATAACCATGCATGTGTATACACTAGGGTTAGGGTTAGGGTATGGTAACCTAGGGTTAAGGCTAACCCTCATCCGAATCAAACCCTAGCACAAATCTTGATGAAGATCTAAAGGTTGGAATTGCACATGAAGAAGTTCTTCATGAAGACTTCTACTTGACTTGGGAAACTTCTAGTGTTGTGTGTTGGCACCATCTCCACCCTCCCCTTCCACTAACTCAAGCCTACCCCAATCCTCACCCTTCATAAAATCTGGCCACTCTCCAAACCCTAGCTCCCTCACTTCTATAAAACCCCCATTTCTCTCACTCTCTCATTCTTTGATCTTTTCTTTTGTTCTTGGGTTCAAAAAAAACAAAGAGAAAGAGAAAAAGAAAGGCTGGAGTTGCGAAGTAAGAAGATAAAAAGAGATCATTTTGTAGAAGTAGCAAGGTAGAGAAGGAGAAGAGTGGGAAGCAAGGAGCAAAAGTATCAAGGAGTTCTCTTGCAAATTGAAAGTGGGTGATTTTCTTAAAACTAAAAAAAATTAGATTTTTTCTTTTTGTATGTAATCCTAGAATGAAGTAGGAACTAAGAGAATCTTTTTTACCATGTGTAATTATTTACATGCTAAGAAAAGATAATTTGTATGGTAGAACTCTCTTTTCATGATATCTTGTTAACGAAACATATATGACTAGGGGGTTTGGGAATTTCTAACTCATAAAAGGTTTGAAATTTTGAACTCAAATTTTGGGGGTTTGTTTTGCCTTATGTCTAGATCTGACATGATTTTTTTTCAAAATATTGGGAAGTCGTGTGATAGCCCAAACACTAGCTCAAAATTCGGACAACAACTACAGCAGAAACTGCGGTTTGGGAATTTTTTTTCGTAACTTCCAAAAATCATAACTGAATATTGGTTGGGTATTTTTAGCTGAAATTTTTCGTGGATGATCTTGTATGTGTCCACAATTATAATAACAATTTTTACATTTTTCTGAAGTTGTTTAATGCCTCAAAAAAATTGCTAAATCCCACTGATCTGAGAAGACCAAACTGAAGATTCCTTCTTAGGGACTAAAGTTCACTTATGCATAACTACTTGTGTGTATATATGATATTGCTATGAAATTTTGCAATTAGCTTGTGGTATGAGTCTATTTTATGATCCCAAAATTTTAGAATTTTTAGATGAAATTTGATAAGGTTTCAAAAATAAATCGTGAATAGAATCAAAACCCTTATCTGAAAAGCAGTGGAGATTATGTGTCGTATTTGTAGAGTCATAACTCTCTGGATTGTAGGAGTTTGGAAACATTTTTTGGACACCTTGTATTGGTATATGTCTAGTGATGGATTCTTAAATTTCATGAGCTTTGGCCAAGAGGTTGATTTTATATGAAATTTTGACTAGACTGTGTTTAATACTTAATATTGATTACACAGTCTGTAAGTTTGCGATTTTCTAGAAAAATGGGTTGGGAATTTTTCAAAGTGACTAGGGACCTATAGTGGAGACCCTAAGCTTTCCAAAAAAACCCAGGAACTTTTAATTCCAAGTTGTGTAGTAATTGATATGATTTTTCGAAGGTTTTGGACAGATTCAGCCACCCGTAGAAATTGTCACCTTGCAAGTGTGACTTGTTCTCACTCTCAAGCTTTAAGTTGAGAGTTAGGAGCATTTCTATACCCCCGATGCTTGGTTATTTGTGTCTTAGGTTGATTAAGATACGGGTAGAGACTTGAACGACAAAATGAGCCGTCGACCTCATCTAAGTAGTTGCCTACACTTATCAACCATTAGGCCAACTTGGGGACTTCTGCCTTAACAATTAAGGATGACTAACTCGGGCGCCGATGAAATCATGGAAGATGATTACAGGCCGAGTTGAGGACGAGACTAAATGGGGGAAGTGGCGAGCAAGTGATCGCGTCACCGGAGCCGCAGGTTGATAAACGGGAACGAGGGCTTCTAGTAAGGAAACCGCTCGAGACTAGGCGTAACTTAGACTAGGAAATCAGTTGGTGGCCATGCTCTTGTAACGTGTCTAGGTGGACTTGATGTATATTAGATTTTGCCGTCACCTATGAACTGCATTAGTTTCTAGCGACTGGTAGTCAGGTATTGTACTCTCCTGTCATTAGGGATACGTGCTGCAGTATGTATCTTGCACTGTTGATTCCTAAACTACCGTGGTAAGAACAGGATGGGATTTCCTGGCAGATAAGGGGAATTAGACCTTCGAGGCTGACAAGTTCTATGCTGGTGGACACAATCGAGTCATATGGGCTGTGGTCCTGTGAATCTTCGGTGCCATAGGTATGCTGCGATGTATCTTTAAGTTCATCACGGATTTTGAGTGGGGTCCGAGAGTCGGGCACTAGTGGCAAACCGAGATACCACTAAGTGACTGTGGAAACGGATGTGACCGATTAATCTGCAACCTCATCAACCATGATCTATCTATCAGGAACAAGACGAATACAGGAGGAGGATGCATGGCGAGGGTTCAAAATCCTGAGTTTGGAGATAACAGCTTAATTTTGAAAGTATGTAGTATGGGATGCATACATTTTCAAAGTCTCCCTTGCATTAGATTAAGTGCATTTTGGCTTGTGCATTAGAATATTAGGGCATTTGTCATACACGGACACCTTGGACCCATCCCCACCTTCCTTCTTTTGTCACTTTTCTATTTAATCTTGATTTTCTAGTTTGGAGATCGCTGTTTTTATCAGCCTCGCGTCAGTTGAATTACTTACGTGCCCACTCTTTTAGGTTCTAGATTGCCAACCCAGGGAGCCCAGGAAGCCCAAGACAGATGGTGTGCCCAAGTGACAATATTGAGTGTTCATCCATACATTTTTTGTAAATTTTTGTATAACTCTGATTTATAAATTTCTGAGACAGTATAAAATTGTAACTCTCGAACTTGTACATCATGGAATAAAATTGTTTATATTTTTCTGCATTTTCATATATTGTAATTGTTTGAAGGAAAGATTCTGGTTTGTGTCACGATTCACCAGTGTGGGGATTCGGGGCGTTACATCAAATCCAGGAACGGTCGTCCATTGGGCCATGGTTGTGTCCGGTCCCGCCGAGGAAACATTCAAGGGGGTCTTTTGGGCATTCGGTCAATCGATTGAGGGGTTCAAAGCATGCAGACCAGTTATAAGTGTTTATGGAACACATTTGTATGAAAAATACAAAGGTTGTTTATTGATAGCTGTTTCGCTCAATGCAAATGGCAAGTTGTTTCCCTTTGCATTTGCAAAAGTTGATGGTGAGAGCATAGATACCTGGACATGTTTCATGATCTGTATTCGATGTTATGTCACAGATCGTGCAGGGTTATATGTCATTTCTGATCGTCATGCAGGCATTTTATCGGCAATGGACAATGAGTATGGAACATGGAATGAGTCACTTGCATATCATCATCATTTTGCTATTAATTTTCAAAAAAAAGCCAAAAAAATTTGAGGCAAAAATTGCACAGCTTGAAGCAGCTAATGTTGATGGGGCTAATTGGTTGAAGGAGAAACTGAGTGAGAAGTGGGTACTTTCCACCGATGGATGCCGTCAATATGGGATAATGACTACAAATCTATCGAAAGTGTTCAATTCAGTTTTAAAAGGTGTCTATAGTTTGCTCGTCACGACAATTGCGGAGATGATATTCTTTCATCTCAACTTGTACTTTACTAACCATCGTGATGTAGCACAGCCCCTTATTACCGAAGGAAAGTTGTGTGTAACACCCGGTAATTTTCAAAGAGTATGGATAGTATATATATAATATATGTTGGTAAAAAATATATATGCTGGTTGGTAAATATATATAGTATACTTTGAAATGGTAATGTGCTAAGGCATTATTGAAATTAATGTGAGGTGGGGGCCCACGGAAAATGATATGTAGACTTGTGCTTTGACGAAGTCAAAAACACAAGGGTGGCATGTCACCACCTGGGGCCCACCTCTTGGTTGATTTCGGCTGTTCATAAAAGAAGGTGAGTATATATAATGTCCCATATCAATAAAGATTAAGATTAAAATAATATATAAATAATATAGCCTATGATCAAGAGTCACCTAATCGATTAACCAACTTTTGAGAGGCAGCCTGTGGTGGGTAGTTGTACTACATAGTATCTAATTTGTCTTAGAAATTGTATAAATTGTTTGAGCTAGGGGCATGGCATTACAAATGGTATCAGAGCCGACTTTCGACACCAAGTGTGGGGCACTCTATATAGTCGGGCGGTGGGTTGGCTGCGGCGATTCATCGGGACTATAGACCCAGTCGGCGGATTGTGGTTGCTTGTTATAATTAGTCTGACGGTGGACTCTGGGACTATATACCCAGTTGGCGGACTCTGGTTGCCCAGAGAGGGCGGATAGAAAAGCAAATGTTCCACATCGGCTAGAAAGGAGATCCTGCACTAGATTGTGCATGCCCGTGCTCAGCGAGGATGCTGATTTCTGAAGGGGGTGTGTGTAACACTCGATAATTTTCAAAGAGTTTGGATAGTATATATATAATACATGTTGGTAAAAAATATATATGCTGGCTGGTAAATATATATAGTATACTTTGAAATGGTAATGTGCTAAGGCATTATTGAAATTAATGTGAGGTGGGGGCCCACGGAAAATGATATGCAGACTTGTGCTTTAACGAAGTCAAAAACACAAGGGTGACGTGTCATCACCTGGGGCCCATCTCTTGGTTGATTTCGGCTGTTCATAAAAGAAGGTGAGTATATATAATGTCCCATATCGGTAAAGATTAAGATTAAAATAATATATAAATAATATAGCCTATGATCAAGAGTCACCTAATCGGTTAACCAATTTTTGAGAGGCAGCCTGTGGTGGGCAGTTGTACTATTTAGTATCTAATTTTTCTTATAAATTGTCTGAGCTAGGAGCATGGGCGTTACATTGTGGGCACCACGTGTTCAAGAAATTATCGCTATACCGCGTGAAAAAGTAAATTTTCATGAGGCTATAGTGTTTCATAACCATCCTAGCTTGTTTGGAGTAAAAACTGGCATTGGAATGGATAATGGACATCAAAAGGTGGACTTGTTGAGCTGGATAGCCGTACGTGTACTTGTGGAAAATTCCAGCTCTACCATATTCCATGTTCTCTTGTAATGGCAGCTTGTGCCTCACGTGCAATTGATTATGAACCTTACATTATATCATTTTATTATAAAAGTTCATTAGCACTAACATGGACATCAAATTTTTATCATATCCAAGTTACGAATTTGCACTGCTAGGCACTAGTGGTACGTCCTTCCCTTCTTCAGAACCAACCTGCCCTTGGCTCTATTTATCAAGTGTGTTTCGACTCTCTGTCTGATTCAGATATTCTTCAGCTTGCTTCATGCATGGGCTTTCAATTTGACTCTTCTCAACCTTCAAACTTTGACTCAATCCTTCGTGTTGAAATTAAGCGTGCTATGGAGTATAAACGCTTTAATGATTAGTATTTCCTGGAATATTCGCGGTCTAAGGAGTCTGTCGAAACAACAGGCTTTATACCATCTTATCTCTTCTTCTCATTGTGATATGATCTCTATTCAAGAATCGAAATTAGATTCCATCTTCCCTTCGATCCTACGTTCTATCGGCGGTTCCCTTATTTCGAATTGGATTCCCCTGGACGCTGTAGGTACGCGTGGTGGTATCCTTTTCGGATTCAAGGGATCCAGCTTCTCTCTTGTTTCGGTTCGTCGGCTTAACTTTTTCCTCATCGTTAGTCTTCATTGGACTACTTTCAACTGTCCCTTAACGGTAGTCTCAGTTTATGGGCCATCTACGGTGAACCAACGTCGCTTGTTCTGGAACGAGTTCTTCTCCTTTCAAGGAAGTGTTTCAGGGCATTGGATCTTTTGCGGGGACTTCAATGTTACTCGTTTCCCCTATGAAAGAATGGGTAACCCTTCCTCTCAAGCCGAATCTCAGTGCTTCAACGATTGCATTCTTTCGCTTAATCTTAGCGAGATACCTACTAATGGTAGATCGTTCTTTTGGTCTAATATGCGGATTTCACCGTCTATGACTAAGCTCGACCGTTTTCCAGTCTCCCACGATTGGATCTCCCATTTTCACAATTCGTTTGCTAACGCTTTGCCAAATCCCAGTTCTGACCATGTTCCTATCGCTCTCCACTCTAACTTTAACTTTTCCAAACCATTCAAATTCTGTTTTGAGAAATTCTGGTTACAAGATCAAATCTTTATCAATCTCATTATTAGCTGCTTTTCTTCGATTACTGGTACTACCGGCCTCAACCGCATTCTCCTTAAACTCCATGCCGTCAAACATGGCTGTAAAATTTGGCATAAGGAAAGATTTTCTCATGCCCAAGACCTCAAGAGATTCCTTTTGTCTTCGATTAATTCGATTGACCTTTTAGAGGAGAGTGGCCCCATTTCGGACGTTTTGCGTGGGGAGAGACTCTCTTGCAAACAAAAGTTCGCTGAACTCCTCAACCTAGACCACATTAAATGGGCTTATAGGGCTAAGCTTCGCTGGCTCAAGGATGACGATTGTAACACCTCATTTTCCCATAATTTTGCTTCTCATTACCAACGATGCAATCGTATTTCTTCTCTTCTTGTTAACAACATTGAGCTCAGTTCTACTAAGGAGTTTCATTCCACCTTCCTCTCCTTTTACAAAAACCTATTAGGCTCCCCTAAGAATAGTTTTTTCCATTTAGTCTGAGCCCAGCTTTATGGTAACGAATCTCATGATCTGTCCAGTCTTGAAGCCCTCTTCTCCGTAGAGGAGATTAAATCGACTGTTTTTTCCTTACGAAGCGATTCAGCCCCTATCCATGATGGGTTTCCTTCTTTCTTTTTCCAAAAATTTTGGGATTTCCTTAAACAAGACCTTATAGATATGTTCGCTGATCTTTATCAAGGTCGTTTGTCTTTTGATCGGATTAACTACGCCCATATTATCATTCCCAACATTTTGGGTGCTAATTCGGTAGGGGCGTTTCATCCCATCAGTCTTCTTAACACTTCTTTTAAGCTTATTATGAAAGTTCTTGCAAGCCGTTTAAGTCTTGTTATTTCCCCACTAATTGATCCCGCTCTATCTGGATTTATTAAGAACCATTTTATTCTTGATAGCGTCGCTTGTGCCTAAGAAATTATTTTCGATTGTCATAGATCCAATTCGGAGGGCATTCTATTGAAATTGGATTTTGAAAAAGCCTATGACAATGTTGGTTGGGATTTTCTTTTTGATATCCTTATCCATAGAGGCTTCGGTTTAAAATGGATCGCTTGGATCAAGTCCAGTATATTCGCAGGCACATCCACTATTCTCATTAATGGTTTAGAAGGGAACAAATTCAAATGTAAGTGTGGTCTTCACCGAGACCCTATCTCTTCTCTTCTTTTCGCTCTTGTGGCCGACGTTTTTAGTAAACTTCTCCACAATGCTTGGGATGCTAATGCTATTGAGGGTTTGGGTGGATCTCACAGCTTTTGGGGCGTCCTCAATTTACACTATGCAGATGACACCATTATCTTTGCTAAGCCTAATGGTTATACTCTGAGAAACCTGAAACTTCTCCTTTATCTATTTGAAAAAGCTTATGGCCTTTCAATTAATTTCAATAAATCCAGGTCCTTTGGCTTGGCGGGCCTTTCAATCGTCAAGCTGAGATTGCTCACTTTTTCAACTGTGCTTCTTCCTCATTCCCGGTCATGTATCTGGGCATCCCCTTGAGATGGGGTAAACTGCACAAGTCTAGGGATGGCAAATAAGCCGGGTCAACCGCCGACCCGCCCGGGACCCGCCCGTATAACCCGGCCCTTGAAACGGCAGTTCGGGTTCGTGTCGAACCCGTGAATAGTAACGAGTCGGCCTGGGTCACCGAAATAGCGGATCCAACCTGCCCGACCCGGTCCGCGAACCCGGTTAAAAACCCCAACCCGCCCGCCAACCCACGGGTTGCGAACCGTTTAACCCGAACGGGTCAAACGTTCGACACGTCCCGTCGAACGGGTCGCAAAAAATTTGTGCCCAACGACACTGTTGTCCAGAGCCCATCAACGGCTCTAATGGCCGTTTTTTTTGGGTTTTTTTTGGTTTTTTTGTTATTTTAACCCTATAAATACCCCCCCCCCCCCCAAACCCCATCAAAAAGTTCACAAAAAACTCTCTTACTCTCTCTACTATTATAACTCATTTCTAAGCAATTTGTGAACAATTGAAGTATTCAACAAGCAAGTCTTCAAGGCATATACACGATCAAATTCCCATCGTATCAAAATCAAAATTCAACAACGTCTTCAACTTTTAAACTCTCGTCCAACTCCAAGTGATCAAGTCTTTAACTCTCCTTCAAGTTCTCCTAAACTCTTCAATTCCGAAATCGCTTATTTCTACTTCTACTTCTATTCTTATTTTCACGGATTTTTTTATATGTGCGTATCCACGGTGAACGGTGTCTAAATTTCATACCTCTCTTCTAATTTAATTTTTGTTGTAGTTATAATTTTTGTTGGTTTTTTTTATCTTCTCTATCTCAACCCTCTTATTTTCTAATTTTTTTTATAACTCATCACTCCAACATTGTCTAGTTTTTTTTATATACATTACTACATTATGTCTAGATAACGCGGTAGCGGTCGTAGCCAAAGTGGGCACGATTTCACCGGCACTTCCCGTAGGCCACCAATTGTCCCAATTAGTGAGCCCGCCAAAGAGTACCATGATCCTCCTACCCAACAATGGGGTACACACGATGTGGTTGTAGGAGACATACAATTAGAAGAAGAAAAATAACAACAACAACCAACAGAAACAACACAACCCTGTAGTGGTAGGAAAAGTAAAGGGAAAAGTAGTGATTGACATAAATTTTACGATTTTATTCCGGACGAAGAACATCCGGGTATAGGTTTGAAAGTTTGTAAAACATGTTCTAAGGCATACAAATTCAAGACGGGTGATGGCACCGGTACAATTAGTAGACACATCCAACATAACCATAAAGACCTTTTTGTTGACCTACCCGGCCAACAAAAAATCAACCCTAGGACCGGTCTAGTTGATAGCCACCCTTATGATCACGATCTTGTTCGTTGGGAAATGGCCCGATTAGTAATAAAGGAAGAGTTACCATTTTCCTATCCCAAAAGTAAGGACTTGGAAAATTTTAATCAAACGGACTTAAACCCTAATTTTAGAAGAATCCCGAGAAATACTTGCAAATCGGATTGTTTTAAAGTGTACAATGAAATGAAGAACGCTTTGATTGCAATTTTATGGAGTTTAACTTGTAGAGTTAGTTTAACTTCGGATTGTTGGACGGGTGTCAACAATATTCCAATGATGGGAATAACATATCATTGGATCGACAATGATTGGATTCTTCAAAAAAGAATCATATCATCGCGTTGCCCTATCCCCATAGTGGTGATGAAATAGCGAACCGTATTTTAGAAATTTGTGATATTTTTCATATTCGAGATAAAATTATGTGTATTAGTTTTGATAATGCATCTAACAACAATGCAGCAATTACTACTTTAAAATTCGCATTAAACCCTCCATCTGACAATAATTTTTCATATTAAATGTGCATGTCATATTTTAAATTTATGTATTCAAGATGTACTAAAAATAGTCGATCCATATATACTTAAAATTAGAAATTGTGTACATTTTATTGCATTAAGTCCCAGCGTATTTTAAGAATGGAAAAATTGGTGTAGAATTTCAAATGTACCTTTTAGAAGATTTCCAAAGGATGTTAAACACCGATGGAACTCTACTTTTGATTTACTACATATTGTTACCGAATATAAAGCAGTTGTAAATAATTTTTGTATCGCAAAAAATATGCCAAATTTTGAAATGACTCCCACCATTTAGTTTTATGCCGAATCTTTGTTGAAATTTTTAGAACATTTTAAAACCGCAACTTTAAAATTTTCAAAATCATATGAATCTACTTCTAGTAGAATTTTTATTTCAATAGTTACTATGATGCAAACATTTAACGAAATGTTAAATGATGCTTATGTTGGTGATATTGTAAAACCTGCATACAAAAAAATTTTGAAGTATTTTTATTCTCCTCCTATGTTGATTTGTGTTGCTACCGTTATGGATCCTCATATCAAATTAGAAGGTACGAAGAGTTTGATTGAAATGTTTTTTGCATTACTTGGGGAAAATGTAGAAATAGAAATAGAAATTGATTGCGCTTCTTTTTTAGTTAAATTTGAATCTACATTAAATAACTTGTATGATTATTATGATAGATCTTTTGCTTCTAGTAGTACAACTTCTGTAGTTAGTTCTTCTTCTGGTAGTTCCAAAGGTAAGGGTAAGAGTAAATTTGATGATAGAACATTTAATCTACTTACACAAATTCAATCTAAAAAACCTGGGACTAATCAACCAAATGAATTAAATTGGTATAACCAACAATATTCTGAGTCTTCTTCTTCTTCACTAGATATTTTACAATGGTGGAAAGACCATGAACACACTTATAGTATTCTTAAATATGTGGCTAAAGATTTACTAACTCCTCCTGTCTCTACAGTTGCTTCTGAAAGTGCATTTTCTTCAAGTGACAGGGTTCAAACTGATTACAGGAATTACTTGAAGCCCGACTCGTTAGAGATGCTCGTTTGCATAGAAGACTGGCTGAAGGCTGAAGATATGACACAAGGGAAAGCATTATCTATGTCCACAAGTGGGAGCAACTTACCGGAAGAACAATAACAACAACAACAACAATAGTAACCAAAATGAAGAGTTCAATACCAACAACTGAACAACAACAAGTCAATAACAACAAATTGAAGGCCACCAACTTGAAGACAATTGTAAATAGATAAAAAAATTATATTAGATCTTTGCTTGTTATTTCAAATTATAAATATTGAAGTAAATTGAAATTGTATATAAGAAATATGTTTATAAAACAAATTTGTGAATTATTTATTTCTTATTAGAAATTGTGAAACATGTATAACTTGAAATCATATGAATAATATTTCAATTTTTTTGGCAATTTCACTCTTACAATCTTATTATTATTATTATTATTATTATTATTATTATTATTATTATTATTATTATTATTATTTTAAGGTTAAATTTTTTTTATAAAAAAATCTATCTAAACGAGCCAGCTCGCGACCCAACATGAACCGACCAGGGTTGGACCCGAAAGGGTTCACAGGTTGGGTGGGTCGTCATTTCTACTTTTCGACCCGGCCCGGCTCGGCCCGGTTAAGCAATCAACCCGGCCCGAACTCGCCTAAGTTAATATCGAACCCCGGCGGGTCCGGCCCGGCCCGGCCCGTTCGACCCAAATGCCAACCCTACACAAGTTAGACTGGGTTCCGATTATCAACAAAATGGCTTCCAGACTCAATGTCTGGTTTGGTAGATAGCTTTCTCATGGGGGCCATTTAATCCTTATTAATTATGTTCTTTCTTCGATTCCTTTATATATGATGTCCTTTTTCTACGTGCCTTCTTGGGTTATCAAGAGGATTGATCAGATTAGAGGAAATTTCTTCTGGTCAGGATCTGATCTCTATAGACCCGGGACTCATCTTTGTAACTGGAAGCTGGTGTGTTCCGCCAAATTGGTTGGGGGTTTGGGGGTCCTCGACCTTAGGAACCAAAACTTAGCTCTGCTGGGTAAGTGGTTTTGGAGAATTCTAAAATATGATCCAACCCCCTGGGCGAGTCTTATCCTCCATAAATGCCACTCTCCTCATAAGATTTGGGAATTATTCCCAAATCTATCATGTGCTGCTTCTCCGTTCTGGAAGGGAGTTTGG
Source organism: Hemerocallis citrina (assembly GCA_017893485.1). NCBI lineage: Eukaryota > Viridiplantae > Streptophyta > Magnoliopsida > Asparagales > Asphodelaceae > Hemerocallis > Hemerocallis citrina. The sequence goes on from CM030362.1 coordinate 152,886,834, forward strand.
AAAGTTGTGGAACCTTTCCGGTGTGGCCTTTTCAAACAGTGCTCTAATGGCTCTAAGACTAGGTTTTGGACTGATTTTTGACTTGGGAATTATAAGATTGCCTCAATATTTCTGGAGCTTTACCAGTTTGCTCTTAATCCTCTTGCTTCGGTAGCGGATTACCATATAGCTCTTAATCCCCACAGCGAGTGGCATATCCCTTTCCTATCTCCTTTGCCTCTTACGCTGATGCCCCAATACATACACCTTTTTTCTAGTTTAAGCGATTATTCCTGGCAGCCCAAGGAAGATATCATTTGGCGTTGGACCAGTTCTGGTTCTTATTCGGTTAAATCTTTCTATAACTTTCTCAACTTTCGAGGGATTAAGTGTCACGCCCCGCTTCCCAAAATACGGAAATACGAGCACATGACCGCAGCCCAGCGAATGATGCGAATACACCATTCATAAGTTGTACAGGTAACTCAACAACAAGATAACAACAAAACCACGCAGGCATATATAATCACAATAGGATAACAAAAGTACATGACATAGTCCATAACATAACCAACAGCTGAAAAATACATAGTTACGGATCAAACACACCCGGAATACAATAAAGAGTAGCATGAATAAGACATGATCTAAAGATAACATGATAATTAATAAGACTAAAACACTTGATCAGCAACACCTTCGGGTAATTCTCCTTCCAGGCCTGCAAGTATATTATTACAAAAAGAAGAAACAAGAAAATACCCGTTAATCCAAGTCACGGGCTGCAAGTGGTATAAGCTAAGGGGATAAGTACAAAAACGAAACAAGAAGTAGGAAAAAGAGTAAGGAATCAAGAATCATGTAATAGAAGAAATACAACATGTAAACAGGATCATGAACAAGATATCATAAAACAAGTGGCATGTAAACAAGTAATCAAGTAAACAAGTCAATAGGAACATGTACATGTAATTGGATCATGCAAGTGCATGTGTTAATCTCATGTCTTTTATTAACCTAACTAGTGCAACAATTATGCGTCCCATACCACATGTTTGATATACGCAGTCAAGTGAACGTTTAGACTTAGTGGTGGATTCTATATGTCACATACTTGGAAAAAACATGTACATTCAATCTTGTATCGAGATACGTGCAATGTGAAACAAGTAAAGTGTAAACTTGTAGCGTGAAATATGTAAACTTGTAATTTGCAACTTGCAACTTGTAACTTGCAACTTGCATCGGAAAACCACGAGCTCCCGTCCGAGTACGCTCTTCTATATTGCCCACTACTAGATCTTTACCCTTATACCCCGACTTGTTATTTTTATTAATTTTAATCAACAATAATAAGATATCATATTTAAACTACTATCATGGGTAAAACAATCATGCACATAATTATGTATAATCCTAAGAGTATATATGTGTATATCATTCGTGTTCATGTAATGCATGTAGCAACAAGGTATTCGCAATAATGTATGAATAAGACAGACAAATACAAATTAGAGTCAAAAAATATACTTGCGGTATTTTTTAGAGGAAGCTTGTACAAGAACAAACGAGTTGTACAGGAGGATACTTGCCTGAATAGACGATTCTGATGAGACAAACAACAGAAGTGGCGAAAACACGTGCAAATTTTTGGGACAGCAAGATCAACAACAACAGCAAGTACGGACAACAACAGTAACACGTGTGATACCCGTACAAGTCCAATAGTCAGCAATGGAGGCCACGGCACTGTTGGCAGAGGGCAGGGGATGGGACCAGCGACGGAGGTTGTGAGCAGGAGAGGAGGTCGCAGTGGCGCGCACGGAGCTGTACTAGCAGAGGAGTAGCGCTGCTGCAGAGGTGATTGCGAGCCATAAGGTGCTGGCTACCCTGGTGGAAGAGAAACGGGGTGCGGGAAAGAGGAAGCAGGGGACAGTGGCTCGGCAAGGCAATGGTGTTGATTGAATGGTGATGCAGGCGATGGTTGCTGATGGTGGCAAGGTGCGGGCGAGCGTGTGAGGGAGGTCAGCAATGGCGTAACTTTGAGGTGCTGGCTTGCGGCGATGATGGTGCTGGCATTGGAGGCGAGTGGTACTGGTGGTCAGGGGCGAGGGAGTCGAGCAGTGGTGAGGCGATCATCGGGGTTGAGGTGAGGAAGGGCAATGGCGATGTCGAGGCTGCGCGAGTGGTTACAGGGCGGCATCGAGGGGAGCAGCGGTGAGATGGGGAGGTGACGAGAGGGCGATAAGGGAGGAGGATTGAGCGATGGTGGTGGACTGGGTTGTGGGGTGATCGAGCGAGAGGAAGTTGAGGCAAGCGGAGAAGACGATGTGAGGAGGAAGAAGGAGGAAGACGGGGTTGTACTCTGTTCGGTTGGGAAACAAAGCGGGAGAGATAGAGAGGTAGGGGGAGAGATAGAGAACGGGAATAATGGGTAATATAATATATAATAATATAATGGGTATGGTTAATGGATAATTTACTTGGAGTTAGTGGGTAGATTTCGGTTAGGAAATGAAGGGGTGGATTAGTGGGGTGATTAATTAGTTTATTGGGGTAGGTTATCGGAATGAGAAGAGATTGTGCTGACATGTTTTTTTTATTTGGGTCTTGGTTTAGATGAGTTGGGCTAGAAATTGCATTTGAGAAATGGGCTTACAAATTAAATAGTTAATCAAATCGTAGAATAGATTGGGCTCAATTAAAATAAATAATAAATATAAAAGGTGATTTAGAATAGGACTTGGTTTGGGCTATAAGAATGGGCTTCATATAAAATAAAATAGTCAATAGTAATAATATGATACAATGGCTTTGTTGGCTTCATAGGATAGAATAATTTATAGAAGAAACTGAAATACAAAAATACGGAAAATGAGAATCCGTATACTCGGGAACGAGGGTTACATTAAGTCTCCCTACGCCAACCTGCTTTGAAGCAGCTGTGCTCCATTGAAAGATAAAATTCTTACTTGGCTTGCTATCAACAACAAGTTATTAACTGTCGATGTTCTCAATAAAATGCAGTTGGCTATTGGCCAATCTTGTTCTTTCTATCTTTCTCATTAGGAGGACGCAGAACACCTTTTTTTGAGTTGTCATGTTTTACACCCTCTTTGGTCTGTTTGTAAGGAGGCTTGGGTTGTTAGTTCGGTTCCGACTGAGCTTCTATCCTGGTGGACTTATTGGAGGTCACATTGTATTAATAGTTCTTTTGGCAAATCTTGGGATCTCTCAATGATTGCGCTAATATCGATCATTTGGAAAGAAAGAAATAATCACATTTTCAATCATTCCTTTCGTCCGATTGGTAGTCTTATTGATGATTTAGTCTTCTTTACTAAGCACTGGTCGTCCGCTTTATCTCCGGATAAAGCGATTGCTTTGAACCTTTATCGTCTAGAAGCTGCTGCTTCTAGACTCCGTCGTACTACCTTTTTTCCACCTTAACTTTATGATTTGCTCTAATGGCTTTCTATTACTAACTGTTCCTTTTCTTGTTTTTTTTTGGAGCAGATCTGATGTGTCCGACAGCGCTTTTTCTTGTCTTCCTCTTTCTCTGGAAGCCCAGGCATTCTTATATAGGGGCGTCTTCAGTTTGGTATTTTGATTGCTATAATGTTAACTATTGTTCATTATTTCCAGCATCTTTTGCTTGTTCTACTAACTTCGTACCTTTTGTGAGTCTAAGTGACTTAGCTCTGCTACTTTATTGACTGTGTTTTCAACTACTTTAGTACTGTTGTTCTTTGTTTCAGTTTCTCTCTTATGTCTGTGCTATTAGTTGTCTTTCTCTTTTCTGCCGGTTCTTTCTTTTGGATTTAGGCTGTGTGATGGAAGAGCTCGCTTTCTTGTTTTGGTTTTTTTTTTAGCTGCTGTCTATTCCCCTATTTTGTTTTATTTAGGGTTGTTGAACTGCGGGTGACTCCTACCTCTGTCGCTACTTCCTTGCTGGCTTTTTTAGGGCTTCTTTGAGCCCTGTCAGCTTGCTGAGTTTGTGTTTTTTGCTATATTTCTCTTGCTGTTGCTGCTTGGTTTGAGTTTATGTTTTGTTTCTTTTGCGGGTGCCTGCTCTCCGGTGATCTGGGGTTGGCTGTCCGCTCAAGAGATGGTGTTCCCTGGTCTTTGTCTTAAGGGTTACTCTCTAGCTAGCATTTATAGGGCTTAATCGAGCCCTTACAGCTACCTGTGCTTAAGTTTCTGTTGGTATTTTTTTGCGGCTATGAGTTAGCTTCTGTTTTGTTTCTTATCCGACTGACTTCTCTCCGGTGCTCGGGGTTTGGCTGTCCGAACTTAAGTTTTTTTGTTGGGGTTTTTTTGTCTGTGTTTGTGCAGTTGGAGGTGGTTGTTATCTATCTTTTGGGTTCATTCTGAGGACTCCACTGCTGTTCTTGGAGGTACTTACAGTCTCTACTGATGGTGTGGCCTACTCTGTCTTTGGGTGATATGTATAGCGCTTTCCGTTCTTGATGCTTTGGCCAGTGTAGATGATCGGGGTCCTTCTTGCTGATGATCCGGGGTCTCTTCGGGTTTTTTTGTGCCAGCTCTGGATCCCGTTGTAATTTATTTTCTATATATAGCCTATTTTTATTATTTTTCTTTGTTTTACATCTTGTAAAACTCACGGTCCTTGTATATACTTTATTCGTTTATTATTTATTCACTAGGTTTGCCCGTTGATACGTGCCTACGGCACGTCTTCGAAACGGTACATCTTGGTTGATCATATAAAATAGTTTTGGAGGTCTAGCAAATTAATTGAAGTAGCAAACATATTATATGAGAAGCTTTTGGGGGTCCAGCAAAAAACATATTATATGATTTTTTTGAATTATTTTTAATGTTTTTAAAATTTTAATTTTTTTAATTTTTTTATATTTTTTTAAAAAATTTTTTAAACTTTCTTTTTTCTTAATTTTTTGAATAGAAGAGAGAGGGAGATAGAGAGAGAGAGAGAGGAAAAAAAAATAATTAAATAAATATAAGAGTTGTTTTGGGTGACGGATTTGAATTTGAGTTTTGGGGGAAAAATTTTGGAGGGAAAAATATATTTTGTGAGGTTAGATCTAGGCCTTTGATTTTTGGGGAGATTAAAGGAGAGACACTTGATAGCTTTTTTTGTGTTTTATTATATAGATTATTTGGGGCTGGAGTCTTCTGACTCTATCTCTGTTATCAGTTTTTTTTATCATATCCAAGACGAATCTTATTGGCCAACATCGAGTGGACCAAAACTCATAGCCAATGCGAGTCTACGTAGGACGAAAGGTCGCCTAAGAGTACTCATATTCACAACGATACTGATGCCCGAGAAGGTGGGAGCACAAGTAAAATTTGTTCTAAATGCGGCTTAAGTGGAAACAATAGGCACAACTGCAAGAATATTGCCAATGTAGGTCCATCTGAAATGATCAAAACTTGAAGTTCTATCCGTTATTTATTTTTATGCTATTGTAATACTTGGGTGTATCAATTGTAATCCGTTGATGGATCACTTCTAATATTTGGAAAAATCATTATTAATATTTTAAATATGTATCATATAAAGGTCACCCTAGTTCTGAATGTTGAACATATTTGAAATATATGATTATGTCAATCTGAGTCTAATAGAAAGCTTTGCACCTGATGTCTGTGTTTTTTTTCCAAATATTCTTAAAATAACTGATGCCGTTGTTGGGAATAACGACATCAGTTACCTGTAACATTATTCCCAACAACGACATCAGTTTAAAAAATGATCAAAATATTCGGTATTTCATAAAACTAATTGCAGCTTGCTCCTCATTCGAGATTGGACTCTCTTCTTACGTTCTACAATATCATGTGTCACGGGTATACGGGGGCCAACCTCCTCTTCATGCTCAGCTTCCTCTTCTACAATCTCTTATCCTTGTAGTTGAGAACCCACTCTCGGCCGAGTTACGCTCTTCTGCTGCTGCCCATGTGAAGATGATGATTCTGTTTGTCGTGATTGAGTCTGTCTTGGTGGTGGTGGGGGAGGTTGAGTTGTTGCTTGTGGTTGTTCTAAAAGAGGTGCCAATGCCGGTCCGTCTCCAACATCTTTAAGTGACAACCGACACGGGTCATTTCTTGCACTATCTCTTTACAAGCTTTCAAAGCATTACTTTTCAACACACGAAAATATTTTCAAGCAATATCCCATGTATTGTTAATCTACAACAACAATAAAATATGGTACGCGAAATAAACCAAATTATGTGAAACATGTATAAGCAAATTATGTACGAAGATTGTAAATTCATAATTATTAACAAATGCATGACTAACCATGAGTCGATACGACGAGGCCTTTGGTTGATACATAGGTTGATAAGTAGAATGTGTCAGTTTTGGTTTGACTAGATGCTTCGGGATCGGTATTTGGATACCCACCGGGATAGTAATTTATGGAGCTATAAATAAACGTGTAACACGATGGTACAACGCCATGTAAGCTTCTTACAAAGACCCATCGTACTGTACGATACCTTCAAGAACTGAATCATACTTTCTCCCATTCCAAATTGAGACATGAGAACGATGGTGATAGGCCCAATCCATAGTCGGCAATCAACCTTGATCGGTGATATTGTGTAGTCTTTGGTCGTACATCCGGTTCTCCGGGATTCATTGTTGTAAATCGAACTGTTGGAGGACTCGATCGGTATAGTAGAACTCCACAATTTAAAATTTATAAGTGGATCTTATGTCAACCAAAGTTGCATGTTTACCGTGCACAGTGGGGTAGCCTTTCGGGCGTGTACGGTGTCCAATTGACGTATTCTTTCCGGAGCTGATCGAGCCCATCCCTATAATACATCAACACTCCATGTGGGTTATCTCTCCATGTGTGGCGGCTAGTCCTATAAACCTTTAAAGGAGCCCTCATTACTTTGTTCTCCACAACTACTTTCCATGCATTTGAAACAACTGTTATTTAGGGACGGCCGAGGTGTATTCGTTTCCAACACCAAATTTGTAATATCCTCATCGGCCCGGTCATTTGTATCGACCTCATTGCACAGTTGCACAAGGAACAGTAAGAGAAGACAACACTACACTTTCCCAACTATAACGGCCAGCCCTATGTATATCAGCAATCAAGGGAAGGTACATTAGATGGACTACATTACTAGAAGAATTTAACATGAGAACACCTCTGATCATACTAATCATATATGTCCGAGTGTAACATTCAAGTTGGAAGTTGGTCAGTCCCTCTCCCAACCTACTATTGAACTCTGTATAAAGTCATGCATGTCGGACTGATTCACCGATGAAAACACCTTTTTCGTCCTCTTCAACCTCTCTCCCAAGATAATCTTTGACTAACATTACTTTATTGAACAAGAGGTTACTGGTCACGACCACCCCATCGATTGGAAGTCCCGATATAATCGCTATATCTTGTACCATCCCCGTCATCTCACCAACGAGTAGGTGGAACGTGTATGTCTGGCCTCCATCGTTCCACAAGAGCGGTAAGTAATTAATGGTCGCATTTTACTTTGGTCAACATCGACATTCTATGGAAACCGATATTTACCAAGTAGTTGCATATAGGTGGGTCGGCCGGAAAAGTCGTGTGCATTTGGAAACTCATATTCTTTTCCTCTCCTTTCCACACTGCTTGAGACCTATGCTCTTCTTGCAAATAGAGTAGGGTTGGGTCTACTGGACTTAGCCCTCCGTGTGCAGCGGAACACGATGCACCTACTGCAAGTGAAGAAGATGGTTGGCTAGCATCAATTTCTCTATCAATTTAATAGACCACGTGTCATGAACAAAATTAATAAACGATGTGCCAAGATAACTAGTTTAATAAACCATGTGTGAAGATAACAAAAATGTCTCAATACTCGTATCAAACTACCACTCATAACAATCCCCACCACAACATCTCTTTACACTACATATTTATACATAAATACATCTTATATCAATATCCATTCATACATAAACATAAATCTGTTTAACTTTTAAAAATATAGCAATTCTAGTTTATACAAATTTTCTCCAACATCTAATATACTACATTGTCAATTCTACTATACACAAAATATATTCTTATCCATTCATACTACTACTCATATCATTCTCCACAACATCTCATACACTACTTTTTCAATATAAATCTCAATCAACAAAGTGAAATATTTTCAAAGAAATTAAGGGTTTTCGAATACCTACCACAATTTTGAATATCAGGTGAGCTGTAGAAAAATCAGCGCAAGATGTGGGAATGACAATTAGGGTTTAAGAATGAGTATTTTGTGAATTTGTATGGGATATGAAACATGAGAGTTTGAAGGTTTTAAATTAGGATCCAGGGTTTTAGGGTTTGGATTTTTGGGTTTCGGGAGTGAGAGGGAGAGAGAGGGAAAGCGAAAGTGAAAGGGGGAAGGAGAAGAAGGGTCCCACTATTTATATGCAATAACTATTATAACTGATGTCACTTTTCATAAAAAAAAACATGAGTAATGAGAATGTCGTTCTCGGGAAAGCGGCATAAGTAATAAAATGTTTCCACACTTGCAATTTTTTTCAAGTAAGAAAATTCACGATTGAGAAGAAGGGAACTGATACCGTTTCTCCTGAAAGCTGCATGGGAAATAAAGTTTCTACCGATGTGGCTTTGACAAGAACGTCATAGATTTAACCTATGTCATTTTTGCCAAGAGCATATTCTGCCGACGTGTTCAAAAGTGAGTCAGTTGGATAAATATTTTTGAAAGTCGGTATGTTTGGTCAATATTTTAAAAAAAATTAGGTCTGACGGATTTTTTTTTCTACCTAAAGTAACTATCTTGTTTTTCTTTCACGTGTGGGCCCAAACCTTAAACTCCTAGTTGGTCCGTGAATCATCGAAGGTAGGCTTGACCTTCCAAGTCTATGTATATTGGGCGACAAATATTTCCAGTTTAGTCGTCGAAAATGGACCAACACAAGCTCTAACGTGCTGCATTTATATTCATACATACTTCTTAAGTCTTCCTCTGCTTTAATTTGATGGGGAGATGCACAGGATATTCAATATTAAAATTCATGTGTTGGTGACTTGTAATATCTGCAAGGATTGGGAGGTGGGAATTGAGCACGACCCACAAAGTAACAAGATTTTCTTTCTTTGAATAAATTTCTTGATTAGATGTGCAGACATGTGGATTATGTTTATAGTTGGTAGTTTTTGGCATTATTAGCCTACTAAATACTTGGTCTCTTAGGCATGATGCTTGTGACAGTTAGTATATTGCCACAACCGCAAGCTTATTAGTTTGGACTTTCAAACATGCATGATCACTAACTTTGAAACTAGGACTAGAATTATTTTTCAAAATGTGTTCCTTTGAAATTTCATAATAGTCTCCACAATTTGCTAATTACATATAAGTCCCTCTAACCAGTGTTCCAATTGTAACATCATGAAAATTTTGATCCGTTTATCTACTTTCAAAATAGTATTTCTATCTTTGCGATCTTATTGTTTTCTAGACCATCCTGTATTAGAGTTTTTCCTCAAAATTGGTCAAATGATTCATAATTTTCTTATTGTTGCATTTGACCATCAAATTGAACACTTCTGTTCAATCTTGGAATCAAACGAATGGCTAATAAAAAATTAGTGAATTGTAGGGGATGAATAACTCTGGGGGGGGGGGGGGGGGGGGGGGGGGGGGGGGGGGGGGGGGTGCTTTTTTTGTACAATAAAAGAATGGGACCTCTTATGTCTTAAAGGGTGTTTGATTGCTATGAATATAAAATCCAATCCTAGAAGACCACTGTTTGAAAGAAAAAAATTCTTTGAAAAGAAGTTCCCGAAAAGTGATTTTTTTGGCTCCTTTGAAGAATACCATTGTTTTAAATAAGGATAATACTACATCTACTACCAAATATATTATATTTTTCTTTACAATTTTAGGCGGCACGCTATTAGTGGAGGTTATTATAGTGTAGTTGGTACAAACATCTGATAATAGTGTACCACCTAAGGTAGTAAAGGGAAAGTTAGTAAATTTGGTAGTAGGTTTAGCATTACCCTTTAAATAATGAGTTCCACAGAATTTTAAACAAAACATCGATAATCAAGAAATGAGAGAAAACAAAAAAACAGATCACGAACAATGCTCCCCAGCCAAAATTAACTGGTTTAATTTAGATTTCATTGTTGTACTTTTGACTTTGTTGTTGTTGTTGTTGTATTGTTGTACTTTTGGCTATTATTTGGAAAAGGAGGGAAACAAATCAAACATGCTTACAAGTAATAACAAAGTTCGCGAATAATTTGCGAATTTGGTAAATTATTCGTGAAGATTTCCTCTGTTGAATCAATTCGCGATTTAATCACCAATTTTCGTTTAAATCACGCACTTCACAAATTATTCATGAATAATTTGCGAATTAAACGAATTAATCGCTATGTTAGTTAGTATTTTTTATATTTAAGAATTTAAATATATATTTACTTAGGTGATGGATACTGAGATGCATTAAATTTTCTATTTCTTCCTTCTCGAATTTTTGCCGAGTGATATGGCTAAAAATAGAGTCAAATCTGGACCGTTCAAATCAGGTACGAATCTCAAATCTCTTAGGGGTAAAATGGTAATTTTCACTACAAACGGGTCTAAAAATGGGAACTAAGTCTTTTCCAAGCCCAGTAACCCAAAAAATGGGTCTACATTACTGGGTTAGGGTGACAGCCCATCATAAATAAACTTAGGTCATTTAAAGAGTTAATTAAATTCATGATTATCCTTAAGAGACAGTTTAAACCAAATCTCTTATCATGAAGGAATTTAAACTTTATTTCTTATCCAAAAACACCTGGGATTAGACATAAATATTTATCTCTAATCCGTTTCCAAAGGCGACTATAAATACTACCTACCTCTACCAGAAATAGGTAATTAGTATTTTTTTCTACACAAAAGCTTTCATAATCTTTCAGATTACTGACTTGAGCATCGAAGGGTTCTTTGCCGGGATCAATCCCGGTGTTTCGAACTTTTTGCAAGTCAGCAGCAGCGCTGAGAACGGTCAACACCGGCTCGTAGTCAACAGGTTTGCTTTTATTGGTTTCATAAGAATTCACGATTCATCTGTTTGCTCCCACACCAAAATTAGCAGCAATAGATTGACACCGTCTATAGGAATTAGAGAAAGCAATCAGACCATATTCACCAGTGAAAGCAGTTTCTAGCCATGCCTCCAAAAGAAAAAGAGAAGGCGACAGCGTCAAGCTGAAATGCCACCCCTCTTCCTCCACCTCCACCACTTCAGGATGTTCCCCCTCAACAAGATCAACAAATACAGTAGCCTCAACCTATACATTTGCCCTACCAACAAGCTTTCCCCCACGTCCATAGGGGATGCACAGGGGGGTCTCCATGACCATGTCTCGATCCACAATCCTTCCGCCGACTCGATGGCCTCACATAGTCGTCAGGGGTCAAAAGACATCCGTCAAGTCATCGTCAACCGTCAACAAGGGGTCGACCTCCGAACCCGCTTGAATGAGAGGTGAGCCCGCGATGAGGTCCCTTATCCAGAGTACTAGAGAGGCCAGAGGGGCCTTTCTCCCCAAAGGTCAAAACCCAGAAGACTTCCTTCCCTGAGGATGAGGAGGGGGTCCCCTCGCTGTCATCAGCGAAGAAGACTCACCCCAATAGCTGATCAGCACTAAGAGTTCGCCGGGATGGAGGGGCACCGTTCACACAGGCGGAATTCCAAAACTTCAAAGATGACATCCTGTGAGCCCTCAACATTGCTCCGAGTCTGAAGTGCACCTAGCCCTCGCCATGCCACCCCACATGAAGGTGAGTCCCGAGGGTCAATTAGATTTGACTAGAGGGACGACTCGGTCCATCGCCGCCTTTGAGAGATGGAGAAGCGCGGGCAAAATCAACCTCAAAGAAGAACAACGGACCAAGAATTATTGCCCAAGCAGGCCCCCCCTTCTCCAGGGCCATCATGGAAGCCCCGAACCCCGAGACCTTCAAGTTGCCCCACTTTGAATCCTACAACAGGGAGTCAGACCCGGCCGATCATATCAAGAGTTTTAAAACTCTCATGATGATTCATCAGACCTCGGATGCACTCCTCTGCAAGACCTTCCCGGCCACGTGAAGGGACCAGCGAGAGAATTGTACTCCTGTTTGTCCCTAGCCTCTATCTTCTTGTTTGTTCAGTTTGAGGAGCTCTTCCTCGCCCATTTCGTCAGCAGCTGCCGAGTTGAGAAAATGAGCACATCTTTGCTAGCCAATAGTCATAGAAAAGGCAACCTTCTATGAGATTATGTTCGGCACTTTACCGCCGAAGCTAGGTCTATCGCCTCTCTTGACCAATCATTGGCCTCTGCAGCATTCTGACACAACATCGACCATTTTGATCTGAAGGCATCCCTCGCTAAGAAGCCTCCTTGGGACTTTTCCAAACTCCTAAGGAGGAGTGAAAAGTATATTCGGACTAAACAGGCTCTGCATTCCCATGATCAGAAGGAGCCACCATCTAGGAACAAACAGAAGGGTACAGATGAAGAAGGTCCCAAGAAGCTCCAGAAAGATAATAACGGCCAGCGTCACCCTTATCCTCGCTTTGAAAAGTTCACCCCCCATCAATGTCAGCATCTCGGTTGTCCTTATGGAAGTGGAGAAGGATAGACCGCTCCAACCTCCCCCGAAGATGAATACCCCTTGTAAGAAAAGGAACATAGATAAGTGGTACCGCTTTCACAAGGATCACAACCCTGATACAGACGATTTTCAAGCCCATAAAGAGCAGATCAAAGCCCTCATTCAGCGAGGGTAATTGGCCAAGTTTGTCAGGAAGGACAAAGCCGATCCTTCTCCACCCCGGGGAGCCATCAAGTGAGCTGAAAGCCCCATCGAGTCCCAAGACTTCGAACCTGGGGCTATCCTCCACCTCATCCACAGAGGGCCAATGGGGGGAGAGTCGAACTTCGTTCGCAAGGCCTTCATCCAAGAAGTTAACTCGGTGCAGAATTTTCCACCGCCGAAGAGCCTAGGGATTCCGGTGACATTCTCGGAAAAGGATCTAAAAGGCATAGGAACGACCAATTGTGATGCCCTCGTCATCCGTCTAAACATGGCCAATCACGAAGTATGCCGGTTCTTGATTGACAACGGCAGTTCTGTCAATATCATCTTCCAAGAAGCCTTCAAAGGTCTTAAGCTCTCCCGAGATCGCCTAAAAGCTGCTGGCTACACTCTCCATGGGTTTTCTGGAGTGCCAGTAACCATCGAAGGAGTTGTCACTCTTGATGTGACCGCTGTAAAAGCCCCAAAAACCCGAACAAAGCTTATGGACTTTATGATCGTCGATGTGAAAGCTGCTTACAACACCATCCTTGGTAGACCAGGCCTAGCTGCGCTTCATGTCGTGCCCTCAGCCTTTCACATGAAGATGAAATTCACAACCTCAATGGGGTGGGAGAAGTCATGGGAAGCCAGGAGACTACTCGGAAATGCTATATGACTTCAATAGGAGGGCCGGTCCTTTCTCTTGAAGCGCTAAAGCTCCCCCAAGGGAGCAGCCAAGCCATCTCAGAGCCAGTAGACAAGCTAAAAGAGATCCCTTTTTCTGAGGAGGACCCGACCAGGATGTTCCAAGTGAGCAAAGTCTTCCCCCACCAGGTCAAGGAAGAGATCGTCAATTGCATTAGGGGGAACCAAGACCTGTTCACCTGGACCGCTGTTGATATGCCCGGTATTTCAGAAGAATTACTCATGCATCACCTCAGCATGGCCCCTGAAGCCAAGCCAGTTTAGCAGAAGCGTCACAATTTTCCCCGGACCGTCATGTAACCCCTATTTTCCATTTTACGTATTTTGAGTGTATTTTCTTTTTCCTTGTATTTGTTTCAGCTTGTATCTCTTTTCTTGGACCGTATATTGGAACTTTATTTTCAGTATATTCATTTACATGATTTTTGTCTCTGTTATTTGATCTCCTTGATTCATTGTCTCATTGTCTCTGATTGATCGAGTTTTTATTTTTGATCCCCATTATTTTTATTGTCCATGTCCTTGTATATCTATTTATTTTGGGTTCTATTTTGTTTTGGGTCTATTGTTTATTTTTTTCCCTAACCCTGTTTTCATCTAACTACCCATTTCCCCGTTTTAACCCATTACCCAAACACCAACTACCTGACTAACCATAAAACCCAAACCCTACCCAATACCCAAATATAACCCAATACCCGAAACCACCTGTATACTTAAACCCTAATATATCTCTACCCATGCATATATAAATACCCTGTTCCTATTCACCTTCTTCATCAAAAACCCTAGCCGCCTTCCATTCTTCAAACCCTACCGACTTCAACCCATCAGCCCTCCGACCTCCCGTTCTCCTTCCGAAGCACCTGCACCCTAGCCGTGCTCTCCCCTGCACCTCCCTCTCCCGACTTCCAAGCCGCCTGACTATACCAACCCGACCCCCCCTCCTTTGCTTCACCTTCGACCTCATTGCCGGCACCAGAGCTGTAGCATCGCCGACCTGGTCTCGTCTTCCATCGCTCAGCTGCCGCAACAGAACACCGGCATTGTTCTCGCTGACTGCAGTAGCCCGCAGCAACAGTGACAGCATCTCGTTGTACCGCTGCCCGTGCACATGTTAGTTTGAGTTTTGTTCGTTGGGTTTCGTTCGTTGGGTTTCGTTCGTTGGTAGTTCGTCCGTTGTTCGTGGTGTTCGAGGTTGTGTTCGTGGGTTTTTATCGTTCGTTGAGTTCATTTTCGGGAATCCGTTCCCTTTATTCTTGCTTCTGCTTTGTCAGTTTCGTCGTCTCTCAGGCAAGTAACTTGTATTTTTTTCTTTGTATAATACAAGTACTATATACCGCCTGCAGTGTAGTTGGGTTCTAGAGGCAATTCGTGTGTGAAACCCCTTGTTGATATTCTCTCTATTGTGTTGATTCGACCATAGTTACCTCACGACATACATGACATAAAATAACCTAGGATTAATCACTTCTTGTTGTATATATGCGTGTTGTTCATATGATATCATGTGCTCATTCGTATTATTCGTGGTAAACTCATTGTGGACTTTTGAAATACCCTATACCGTGTTTTTTGGACATCTAGTACACTACATTTCATGTTTGGTTATGATTTGGATGAGTTTTATGTGAACTAGTTGATTTTGTGCATGAAGGATATTTTCAGTTTTGTCGGTTTTTCCGTTTTAATCAGTATTTTAGACCCTATTAAGGTCAGTATTTGAAAATATTTTGTGAACATGATTTGTAGAGAATTCTTTCTATTTTCTATCCCTTTTGACGGATCTCAGTTTCGTTTTACGGTTTGTGAGTTATGTCTATTTTACTATAGTGGTGTAGACGAGTTTCCAGATTTTGTTTTCTATGAATTTGGTGGAGTAGTCTATTTTTATCATGATGTTAAAAGTATTATTTTGATCCAATATTTTGCACAGTATAACTAAACCTGATTGGGATTAACCCTCAATTTTTGTGGAATTATTTGATGAGTTTTACAAACCATTCTATGTTTTCAAACAAAAACTATGCTAGTAAAATTTTCATACTGTTCAGTAAAGAAACTGATTTTCGACCTATTTCCACTTCCTGTTTGTAAAATATTTCTGAATATGTAAGTTAGCCTACTGTATCTATTTTATCATCCTTTTGGCAGATTTGGATTTGGATTTATGGTTTGTGAGATACTGCTGTTTTTGTATTACAGTGTTTGTGATTTCAGATTTACAAAACTACTGCATTTTGATATTTTCTGATTTTACTTGACTATTCTATTTATGTTGAAAAAATATGAAACTTTATATTCTGTTACTAAACATATAAGGGAATACCCCTGATTTATCGTGGATTTAATTATTGAGTTTTCATACAATTTTCCTGTTCTTGAATACGATCTTCTGATTTCTGGCTGAACGTGTTTTCTGGTTTCAATTCAGTTTTGAGTTATATTTTTGTGAAATACTATATGACTTATATATATTTGATAGATTTGGCCGGGAGTCTATTTTCCAGATTCTTTGACGGATCCAGATTTGCATTTTTGTAGCAACGAAAATCCCTGTTTTAGTGCAGTACTGTCTTGCTGTCCTGAACTAGAATTTCTCATTGTCCCTCCTTTTTATGAGTTATCTTTCACCTATGCATTTTTATTCTTCATCTTGTACTTGTTACTTGATCATGCCATATTTTAGTTGTCCTGTTTTGTACATGCACTGCTTGTTTGAGAATAATAATAAATAGCCAAGTCGGGGTTTAAGGGAAAGATCTAATAGTAGATAATACAGAAACATTTACTCGGAAGGGTATCCATAGATCCTACATGATTCTTTGATACATGATACTTGACACGTGATTACTTGACACTTGCACGCAAGACACGTGATTACTTGCCACTTGCACAACTTGACACGTGATTACTTGCACGCTTGACACGTGATACATGATACATGATACTTGGAGTTTGGAACTCGATTACTTGATACTTGTCCCTGAGTACACTACCCTCTATGGTTGCTAGAAAATAAACTAAGGACTAGATACCTAGTGAAGATGTGATGAAAGTAAGAGAAAAATACGAGTATGAGGGCCATCGGATTGGCAGTGTGAGAGTGATCCACAGACTTCCTGCTTGATGCGTCATGACATGGAGTGGGCACTACTCCGGAATTATCGTCCCGGTGGCGATGCTTGTGGGGTGTTTTAGTGGCTACGGGTGGTGCCATTGTTCCATGGCGGAGGCTGAATTGTCCATAGTCTTCCTGCTTGATGCGTCATGTCAGTGCATGGGATTCCCCTCCAGACTGCCTGGATATGGGCTCGTAGATCATAGAACATCTAGGATACTTACCGTAGTTACCGTAGTTGTAATGCCCCGATTTTCATTTATGAAAATTACTTATTTATTTTGCACATAGTGTGCACGTGCAGTTTTTGTAATATGAAATCTTATAATTTCCTTTATGGATGATGAGTATATGCATATGTATGTATATATGTTCTTTAAATTATTTTCAAATAAACACAAGCCCAAAAATCTAATTTATTTATTTTGTAAAAACTAATATTTTGGCCCATCAATTTAAGCCCATGAATTAATTCTTTTAATAACAACTTGTGAAGTAACATCTTTTAAAAGATTATTTTTATAATGTATAATGTACAAGTTTTTATATGGAGACTAGAATAGCACGTGCATGCAACATGGTGTGCATTGCACACTATTCTCCTTGGCCGGTTTTGGAGAAGTGGAGTTAGTGTATGGGTGGTTACTTAGTTGTGGGTAGTTACTACAACTCCTACTCTCATCCTAGCCCTCCATCTCATAACCATCTACTAAATCCTAGCCCTCCATCTCACTCAAAATTGTGTATAAATACCCCCTCACTTACTTGTTTTCTACACAAAATTTCATTGTGAGAAGAGAGTTATATTTTTTAAGAGAGTTGAGAGCGAGTGCTTTTGGAGGCCAGCCATCACTTCAGAGGGAGCTTCGGTGTGGAGCAAGGAGCAAGGAGTCGTGCATCGCATTAAGAAGCTTTACGGGATTCGTTTATTTCGTCAACAAGGTGGGTGTTTCTCAGGACTTCTAATATAGAGATCATGCTAGGGATAATATTGATTGTTATCATATTTGTGAAAGATGGGTGTTTCTCAGGACTTCTAATATAGAGATCATGCTAGGGCTAATATTGATTGTTATCATATTTGTGAAAGGTGGGTGTTTCTCATGACTTCTAAAATAGAACTCATGTTAAGATTGAGATTGAATTGTGTATGTATTTATAAACTGAAGTGATAAGATGATTGCTAAATTAATACTGTACGAAATGTTGAAAATACGAATGAATGAAAAAGAGCTAATGATAATTAGAGAACTGGAAATGACCGGTACAGTCGACCGATCATGTGAGCAGTCGACTGGTACACTGAAATAAAATATGTACAGTTCAGAATTCCATGAAACGATGTATTTAATATGAATTGTTAACTTGATTTTCTAGCATGCTAAATTAGAATAATATTCATCTTCGTAGATAAATGATGAGTAAAGGAAAAATGTATGTTTAGTATCTCATTGGAGAAAAGAAAACATTAGTATGTGAAATTTACATTTAATCATAAACTACGTTATGATGATGGTGAATAGATGAGAATCACATGTTTATGTTGGCATTTGAACGTACTGTAATTGAATAAAATGTTGTGTGCTAAATGAAGAACGGAAGGGAGAGATGACCCCTTAATTTGAAAATTTACCCTGTTCAGTCGACCGAATGTATGTAACAGTCGACCGTACTGAACTTGAAAAGTTGTATAATTGAACTCTGTAGAACAGCCGACTGGTTTGAATGACAATCGACTGCCCCGTAAATGATATTTAGATTTTGAACGCTGCGGAACAGCCGACTGGCCATGTGTAGCAGTCGACTCTTCCGAGCGGTTATTGAAGAACTTTCTTCGATTGAACAAGTCGACTGGATAAGCTCTAAGTCGACTGTCCAGATCACTTTTGATATCTCAGAAATTCTATGAATTGTTTTATGGTAAAGATTATGAATCTTATGTTGAATGATTATTGGTTGTGACAGTTTAAGTAAACTCTATTTGTCTTTGCATGAATTTATACCTGAAATGAAGTGAATCATTTATTTTAATTTATGAAAGTTGTACGAATGTGAAAGTTATGGACATGGAAAAGGAAAATCTATTGAGATTATGAAAATGAACTCATAAGCTGGTAACGCTCAATTTTGGTAATTGTGAATTGAAATTGAAACAAAAGAGTAGCTAAGTCTCCCACCGGCAATTGAAAATAAATGAAATGAAATTTGAAAAGAAAGACCAAGATTGGTCGTGTTGAATGAATGATTAAGTCCGGTATAGTGGAGAGGCTAACTCTAGAGCTTTGATTTTGTTCATGATTCTAATAAAATAAGGACTAGATACATAGTGAAGATGTGATGAAAGTAAGAGAAAAATATTGAGTATGAGGGCCATTGGATTGGCGGCGAGAGCGTATCCCAGGATGTCCCATGATGAGTCATGATAGGGCATGGATACTGCTCCAGAGTACCGTCCCGGTGGCGACGCTCGTGGGATGTTTGACGACTGCGGGTGGTGTCATGTCTATGGTAGGAGCTGAATTACCACAGGATGCCTGCATGATGAGTCATGTGTCAGTGCGTTGGGATTCCTTCCAGGGCGCCTAGACATGAGTTCGTATGTCGGAAAACATCTAGGATACTTACCGTAATTACAGTAGTAGATTAAGTCATGACGAGGGATTGAACCCTACAAGATGATGAACGATTAAGGGCTTGCCCTCGGACCTATGTAGTATGGGATGCATAGAATTCGAATAAGTGCGCATTAGTGTCATATAATATAAATAACTGCATTAAGAACTAAGTGCACAATCACAACACGGCATCAATAGGGTATTTTCTTTAATTTGATATGTGAATAAGTTTGTGATTTGTTAAGAAATGATAATCATTATACTGTTTCTGGCATAGAGAGGATGGCCATGTATAATTTTCGTCGGTTGAATAAACTGACGTGCCCACAGTTTTGTATGCAGGATAAATGGCTTGATAAAATCGAAAGGAGAGCTGATGCTTACAAATTATTCATTGTTGATGTACATTTATTTGAATGATGTAAAGTGCTTCCGTTGTCATTACATGTAAATTATTGTGTTATATGCTTCCGCTGTAAAATGTAAAGTGTAAAATCTCATGTAACTCTGATGTAAAATAGAAAGTTTTTAATTCCTTGTAAAATTGTACCGAATGAGACGAAAAGATCCTGTGAAAATCTCGAATTCAGTTGTATTTGGAATTCGGGGTGTTACAGTAGTAGTTTAAGTCATGGCGAGGGATCGAACCGTAAAAGATGAAGTACGATTAAGGGCTTGCCCTCGGACCGATGTAGTATGGGATGCATAGAATCCGAACAAGTGCGCATTAGTGTCATATAACATAACAACTGCATTAAGGACTAAATGCACAGCACGACACGACATCAATAGGATAGTCCCTTTAGCTTTGTTTTGTGAATAAGTCTGTGATTTTTTAAGAAATGAGAATCGTTATACTATTTCCGGTATAGAGATGATGGCCGTGTATAATTTTTGTCGGTTGAATAAACTGACGTACCCACAGTTTTGTATGCAGGATAAATGGTCTGATAAAGATTAAAGGAGAACTGATGCTTAGAGATTATTCAAATATTGTTTTATTTTTATATAAATATTGTAAATTGCTTCCGCTGTAAAATGTAAAGTTTAAAGATTTCATTGTAACTCTGATGTAAAGTGAAAAGTTTTAAATTCCTTGTAAAATTGTATGAAAAAAGCGTAAAGATCCTGTGGAATCTCGAATTCAGTTGTATTTTGGAATTCGGGGTGTTACAGAGTGGTATCAGAGCACACTTCTAACTAGTACAAATTTATAATGAACGACACCCTAGAAGTGGACATTAGAGTATGTGTTGAGTCTAGAGATTTAAATGTAAGTCACTTACATTTGTGTTGCTCTATGATTTATGCTTCTTCCTCTCTATTTCTAAGATGGCTGACCACTTCGACCCTGCTGGAGACGACAATTGGCATATCATAGAGGAAGATTACTATCCTGGACAAGCAGATTCAGAGGAAGAGTACTACCCAGGGCAAGCAAACTCTGACGGAGAGGAACGGCCTGAGTCCCGAGAGATCACCCCACCTCCGGACTCATCTGATGATTCTTCTGACGAAGAAGAACCAGTTCTGAGCAGTCTTGTTTTGTCTCATCAGAGGCAGCTAGAAACACTGCGAGAGAGAGTCGAACTATTAGAGGCTCAGTTGGCGAAGCGCAAGGATGACTTTGCGGTTCTCAGTCATCGTGTATGGGAACTCTAGAAGAGGAAAAACATGACCGATGTAGTGAAGGAGGAAATGGAGGAACTACGGGGAGAGCTTCGTGAAGCGAAGAGGAACCGTAGGAGTTAGACTGTTGTAGCTTCTACTGCTTTCATTCTGATGTAAAGAAATGTTTTCAATTCGAATGTATAAAGTTTGAAATTCAATGAAACGAAAAGTTGATTTAAAATTCATGTTTTATACTTCGAATTTAATGGATCTTTTGCATCAGAATATGGCTGGACGAAGAGCAAGAAACGGTGAAGGTCTGGACTTGGAAACGGAACTAGCGAGGGTCTATCATACACTCAATGCCGTTGCCATGAATCAGAACCAAGGAAGGGTGCCTGTGAATCCAGTACCCGAAGCAATCAAACTCGTTGAATCATTCAAGCAGATGAAACCACCGGTATTTGAGGGGAAGTCAGACCCTGACGTGGCTGACAACTGGATCCGGCAGGTAGAGACTATCTTCGAAGGCTTGGAGACCCCTGAAGGTAGCAAGGTGAAGTTGGCGACTCTGCAGTTCGAGAAGGATGCAGCTGTATGGTGGCAGTCGATGAAGCGGACAATGTGAGGTATTGTTCTTGGCTGGGAGGAATTTCTGGAAGAATTCCGCAATCATTATTTTTTCTCAGATGTCCAGGAGAAGAATGCCATGGAGTTTTTATCACTACAGCAGGGCGGCATGTCGGTTAAGGAGTATGAGACCAGATTCACTCAGCTCTCCAGATATGCTTCCGAATTGGTGATGGATGAGGCGAAGAAGGCTCGTAAGTTCGAGCATGGTTTGAGGCTGAGCTTGAGGTCCAGGATGATATCCCTCGGTATCAGGAGGTTTGACAAGCTAGTTAAACGAGCGGCAGCCACGAAGGCAGACATGGAGCAGTTCCACGCTGTTCAGAATAGAAAGAACAATTGGAACATGGGGAAGAGGCCCGCAGTTGCTGGGAGTACTCGGGGACAGCCGTCAGCCCAGAGGTTCAAACCAACGGGAGCGAATGCTGTCAACATAGATGGGAGACCCGGAAATGCATGGGTGAGACCTCCTGTGGTGACTTGTTACAATTGTGGGGAGACAGGTCACTACCGATCCCGGTGTCTAAAGTTGCAGGATGTCGTCCAAAGGGGACCAACTCAGCAGGCTGGAAAGAGACCGTACCAGCAGGGGCAAGTATTTGCCTTGACTGAAGCTGATGCCGATGAGGTAAATCATGTCATCACTGGTACGAAGGAGAATGTTTAGAGGTTCTTGTTGTTTTCCTTTCCCGTTTATTTAGTGAACTGTTACGTAATGAGTGTGTATTATGTAACAGGAGAACTTTATTTGAATGGAATGAAAGCTTTTGTTTTGTTCGATACTGGATCCTCTCATACTTTTGTATCACCTAAATTTGCTAAAGTTCTGGGAGTTGAACCGAAAATTATTCCCGGTAAGATTTTAGCAGTAGCTACTCCATCAGGGGAGACTCTAACCACTGATCGGTACTATGCTGACTGCGAGATCGTGATTAGGGATAGAATTTTCGGGATCGATCTGATCGAGCTGAATGTTTTGGGAATCAATGTTATCATTAGCATTGATTGGATGTCGGTGTACAGTGCGAATATCGAATGCAAGACCAAGACAGTAACAGTGAAGGCTCTAGGAGGACCTGAAGTCACTTTCCAAGGGAAGAGGAGATGTTCAGAGTTGGTTGCTGCTATTAGCCAGAAGAAAGGGATTCCTGCAGAGGTGCAGCAGATTCCTGTGGTTCGGGATTATCCGATTGTGTTCTTGGAAGATTTTCCTGGGTTATCCCCGCATCGTGATGTAGAGTTCAGCATCACTATTCAGCCAGGGAGTGCACCTATTTCCAAGGCACCGTATAGGATGGCACCTGTGGAGCAGGATGAGATCAAACGGCAGATTGAGGAACTATTGGAGAAAGGATTTATTCAACCGAGTGAGTCACCTTGGGGAGCGCCGGTGCTTTTGGTAAAGAAGAAGGATGGTTTGATGAGGATGTGCATCGATTACCGAGAACTGAATAAGGTCATTGTTCAGAATAAATATCTGATTCCAAGAATTGATGACTTGTTCGATCGTCTACAAGGAGCTGCTATTTTCTCCAAAATAGATCTTCGACCAGGATATCATCAAGTTCGAGTGAAAGCTGAAGATGTGCATAAAACTGCATTCAGAACTCGACACGGGCATTACGAATTCTTAGTTATGCCGTTTGGAGTGACGAATGCGCCTGCAATCTTCATGGACATGATGAACAGAGTTCTAAGGCCGTTCATTGATTCTTTCGTCATGGTTTTTATCGACGATATTCTCGTGTACTCCAAGTCGGAGGAGGAGCACACGGAGCATCTGGCAACAGTATTGAGGAAGCTTCAGGAGCATGAGTTGTATGCCAAGTTGTCCAAGTGTGATTTCTGGAAATCTGAAGTGGCATTCCTAGGTCACATCCTTTCTAAGGAGGAAGTGGCAACTGATCCTCAGAAGATAGAGGCAGTGAGAGACTGGGTAAGGCCTACTACAGTGAAGGAAGTGCAAGACGCCTGTCTATTGGTTTGAAGTTAGGGAGCGTCAAATGTTTGGGCCCAAAATTGTGCAACAGACCTCTGAAAAGATTGATTTAATCAGGAAGAGGTTGGTGGAAGCTCAGAGTAGGCAGAAGAGCTATGCAGACAACCGGAGGAGGGACCTTGAGTTTGAGGTTGGTGACTTTGTCTTTCTGAAGATATCCCCCAGCAAAGGCGTGATCCGATTCGGCAAGAGTGGGAAGTTAGCCCCGAGGTTCGTAGGTCCATATAAGATATTGAAAAGAATCGAGAAAACTGCTTACCGGCTTGAATTACCAGAAGAGTTGTCTCAGGTGCACACTGTCTTTCATGTGTCTATGCTGAGAGGTTACATTCCAGATCCAAGTCATCATTTGCCCGAAGTGCCAGAGGGTTTGCAGTTGGATCTGAGTTACATTGAGCTCCCAGTTGAGATTGTTGATCGTCGAGAGAAAGTCTTAAGGAATAAGACGATACCGATGGTCAAGGTAGTCTGGAGAAACCGGTTGGTTGAAGAGGCTACTTGGGAATATGAGGAAAGGATGATGAAGGATCATCCCGAACTCTTTGTTTGATTTGTATTTTCTTTTCTCCTGTTGTATTTCTGTTGTCCTCACCCTTTAAGTGTAGTTCCGAGGACGGAACTATTCTAAGGAGGGAGTGTTGTAACATCCCGATCTATTATATATATATTTTCGTATATATTTCATTTTATAAGGATTTGAGATCGAATGTATTTTTACATGCATAATTTCATATGTTTTCTAGAGTCCAATATTTTTCTTCATAGCCGAATATATTTATTATTTCTCTTTGTTTCCTACAAGAGTTATTTTAAAGCCTAAATAACATCCTAGGCCTAATTCTAGCCCATTATAATTAATTCAAGTATTTTTCCTTGAGCCCACAATTTTTGGCCCAAATAGTAAACCCATTTAATTTATTCCTCTTTTAATTATGGTGACTTGTAGTGTAGACTCAATGGTAGACAATTAATAAATTAGTTCTTGAACAACTTAAGAATGAGGGACACTAGGGTAGCACGTGCATGCAATATAGTGTGCATTGCACACTTTTCCTGTTAGGCCGGATTGGATCCAACAGAGAGGGAGAGATGGGAGTAGTGGTGAGGTAGTTTCTCAAGTCATGAGTGGTTATGGCAACTCCCTAATTCATCCTAGCCTTTAATCCCTAACTAGTTGATCTAATCCTAGCCATCCAATCCACCCAAAATTATGTATAAATACCCCATAGTTTCTTCTCATCTTAGTGCATTAGAAAATTTATTAAGAGAGAAAAGATTAGAGTGAGAAAAGATTGAGACTTTTGGGAAGGAAAAGATTGAGTAGTTTCTAGTGTGAGTGTTCATCCAAGAAGGTCGGGAATTTCTCGGTTTTTGCTACACCTAGGAGGAGAAGGATCTATTCGTGCATTCTAAAGGATTTTCTAAGAGCTTTCTATTCGTGTATCTTCAAAAAGGTGGGTGTTTCTCATGACTTCTAGAGTAGAAATCATGCTAGGGCTGAAATTGAATTGTCATTATGTGTGTGTTAAAGTTAGTTTGATTGAATGATTGTTATAATGAAATCTCCCATGCTATATACATCATGTGAAAATTTGAATGAATGGAAAAGAACTAAAGACATTGAAAAACTAGCTGTACAGTCGACCGATCATGTTGAACAGTCGACTGGTCTGAGAGAATGAAAGATATCATGCTAAGTTTTGTACTAATTATACAAGAATAAACAAGTGAAATTATTGCTCTTTGTTAATACTATGATTTTAAATGAAAATGGAACACAAGTGTGATTCCATGAAACGAATGGGTGAACTTAATGAAATGATATGATTAATGTATGTTATTTTTAATTTTAATCTAGCATACTGAATTGGAATAAATGTTATCTCTGTAGAAAAATGATGATTATGGGAAAATACCTTTTTCTTTGAAGTCATGGTTGTGTGGAAAATACTAGTCGTAAGAATTCCTACATTATTTAGTAAATTATGCATGTTGTGATGGTTGTTAAATAAAGTCGTGTATTAGTTTCGAGAAATGAACATATTGTAATCTTAAACTAAGATTTTGTGTGAATCGAAGGAAAGAAGAAATGGTTCCTTATATCAAATTTTAATACTGATCAGTCGACCGAATAGATGTAGTAGTCGACCGACCTGAGTATTAAAATTTTTCGAGTTAAAACCCTGCAGAACAGCCGACTGGTCTGAGTAACAGTCGACTGCCCTGAATCCTTCGATTTTTAATTCTTTTCTTTGAACAACCGACTGACTAAGTTTAGCAGTCGACTGTCCCGACCATTTTTCTTGAGTCTTTTAAATTTTTAATGAACAGTCGACTGGCTATGTCTTGAGAGTTGACTGTCCAGATTATTTTGACGTCTCAGATTTTTATTTCTGTCTCATGATAAAAATGAATATATATATATTGTTTGAAAGAGATTTGATGGACATTGGATGTGACGGATTAGAAAAGTGAATTTTATTTACCTTTGCATGAATCGTATATGAAGTGAAGTGAAATATTCTACTGAATTTATGAAAAGTTTTATGACTATGAATACTATGAACATGAAAAAGGAAAGTCTGATGTAATCATGAAAAATGAACTCATGAGTTTGAAAGACTCGATTCTTGTGAAATTGTGAATTGAAATTGAGAACTAGAGTGTAGCTAAGCCTCATACCGGCATGGAAAAGAAATGAATTGAAATGAAAAGACCAAAATTTGGGTCGCGTTGAATAAAGAATTAAGACCGGTATAGTGGAAGGGCTAACTCTAGAGAATTGATTTTGTTCATGATTCTGATAAACTAAGGACTAGATACCTAGTGAAGATGTGATGAAAGTAAGAGAAAAATACGAGTATGTGGGCCATCGGATTGGCGGTGTGAGAGTGATCCACAGACTGCTTGCTTGATGCGTCATGACATGACGTGGGCACTACTCCGGAATTATCGTCCCGGTGGCGACACTTGTGGGGTGTTTTGGTGGCTACGGGTGGTGCCATTGTTCCATGGTGGAGGCTGAATTGTCCATAGTCTGTCTGCTTGATGCGTCATGTCAGTGCGTGGGATTCCTGTAACACCCCGCAAAATTGAAAATTACAATTTTGTCCCTGGGTGTTACGCACGTATATTTTGTAATGTATTTCACTACATATTTTGGATTCGTACTATTTATGCATTTTCCGTATTGATTTTAGTAAACTAAAATATAATATTTGATCCCTGGGATTTACGTGCTTTTTACGTGTTTTGATGCACGTGTTTCCACCACTACGTATAATATTTTCTATAGGTTTAAATTATTTATTTTTATGTATTTAAATCTATTTTATAAAACGAAAATTTATTTTCCCCTTGTTTTGATTAAAATGCATTTTTCAATTTTTGCACGTATGGTGCCGTGCAAATTTTTATTCTCATTTTGCTACTCTCATTTTACTATTTTTAGCATGCATTAGTTTTATTTAGCCTTTCTTTTGATCCATGGACTTAAAGTTAAATTCTAGCCCAATAGACTAATTAAAAAGAGAGCCCACTAGGATAATTAAATTAGTTGAATAAAATGAGCCCATGTAGCAAGCCCACTAGATAATCAAACTAATTAATTAGAAATGAGCCCATGTAGCAAGCCCATTATTAAAATCACAAATTAAGTTATACATGACAAGTTACACATAGTTGTACACATTTAGAGTTATAGAAATGTGTTCATATTTGTTTATGCATGTGTGCATGCATACACAAATGTATTTGGACCATTTTTTGGGCAAGGGGAGGAGAAGAGTTGGTAGGTTGAGTTAGTGGAGAGTGGGGAGATGAAGAGATGGAGGTTTTAGGAGTTAGGAAAGTGGAGAGTTGTAAAATAAATTTGAAGAGTTATTAGGGTGAGATTTTTGCACTTTAGACTCTTCCAAAATCCTATAAATAGAGTCCCATTTCCTACATTTCTCTTGCACCAAAATCAATATCAAAATAAGTGTAAGAAAAAGAAAGAAAGGAAGAAAAAGAAAGAGAGTAAGAAAGTTATTGTGCTTGGAGGATCTCTTGCTTGGAAAGGAGAAATTGCTAGGAGGAGAGCCTTACTAGGAGCTATGAATCTTTGGAGCTAGAAGTGGTGTTCTCTTTTCTTTTCAAGCTTCACATAAGGTGGGTGTCTCCTACTTTCTAATTTTTTTTGAATATGCATGTTAATAGAAATGAATGAGTAATATAGAATTTGATTTGATAAAATAGGACAAATCTATGCATTGGATGTAATGAAATATTGATTTATTGAGTAAACAAACCCAACTTATGTTAATTAGTAATGAGAAAGAAATGTTGATTTGTTTTGTCATGAATTAGTATGCATGAATGAAGATATAATTGATTGTATGAAAAATGTTGGGAATACATTCTTTTGCAAAAATATTTTTTTTTGTAAAGTTAATTGAATACCATAAACTTGTTTTAATTGTTGCCATGCTAGTTGAAAAGAAGAGTGCAACTAAAGAATTAATTCTACGAACCATATTAGAGTGTTTGCAAATTTGTGATTTGTCAAATGTGTGATATGTAGGAGAATTGTTAAAGAATGCTATATTTCGACATATGATTAGAGATATGATGAAAAAGAAAAGAGAAGGAAATAAACTCTTTTTTATGAAGTATGTTGACATATGTCAAAAATACAATTTTTGTATGAAAGGAATTTCTTTGAAACACCCATAATCGATTAAAAAATATGTTTGATTCTTAACACAAATTTTTATTTGTAAGATGTTGGGCATAAACTAGTTTTTTTAGAAAATCATGATTTTAATTTTCGAGTTTGAAAAGAAGTGTAAATTTTGTAAAGAAAGGAAAATCTTTTTTTTTTTTGAAAAAATGAGATATATGCTAAAAATAAGTTTGGACTTGTTGATTATTATTTAAGATTTTCTTTTAGTCCAAAGAGAAGTTTATTCCAATATCCTAAAGGATTGGATTATTGGGTAAACAAGTTTTGTTAAAAAGAAACAATTTCAGAAAAGTATGAACAAAAGTAGACAAATACAACTCTTAGACAGAAATCACAATCGGGCTTGCTGGTTAGCCAATGAGTACTACTTATAAGAGATCCCGGGTTCGAAACTTGATAGTTACATTTTATTTTTATTCTTTTAAATTGATCCCGAAACCGATAATTAATATATGAGGATTTCGGTATACAAATGTCACACACAGCCACATAGACTTATTGGCTATTGAAGTGGGATTAGTTCCCTGTTCGGTGTGGTGATGGGTTCGAAACCTGAGCCATTCTTTCATATTTTTTTGATTGGTTTTAATAGAATAAGATGTTTTTTTTTAAGTATGAATAAATTCCTATTATGGCTATAAGATAAAATAGAAGCTATTAGAGATTGTTATGGAAATTTTATTGTATATTTTAAGAGAGTAAAAATGAGACTTTAAAAAGGAAATTTGATATAGAAAGCAAGAATGATTGAAGATTTTATTATTAGAAAAAAAAGGTATGACTTTAAAGAGTAAAAGAAATATACATTATGTGAATTAATTGCCTTTTGATGGGATTATTCATTTATGTTGAATGCTTGATTATTATATGTGCTTAAATTTGCAAATGAAATTGTTATCGTTGATTCATGAATGAACTATAAGAGAATTATGATTGATGTCAAATAAGACATAGATCAAATCGTGGATAAGCTAGAGACATGAAAATATCTAAGTTAAGACATGATTATTAAAGGGTATGTGTACCCATGTTTCATGTACATGAAAAATTTATGATTTAGAGTTAGTAAGACCTCGGTACCGGCATTATTGAAAGAAAGGATTTGAGAAATGATTTGGAGATATGGCCGTGGAGCTATCTCGTATTTGTTGATTAAGTCCGGTGGGAGGTAAGACTAATTCTTTGAATGGAAATTATTCATGTCTTGAACTTAAGAAAAATTTAGGCACATAAGTGAAGATGTAGTAAACTTAGGGAAACGTAAGTGGGGTGCTCTATATAGTCGGCGGTGGACTCCAAGACTATAGACCCAGTTGGTGGACTGAGGTTGCCCTGTGGGAGACGGATTATTATATTTTAGTCCGGGACTATGAGGACGGGTCAGCGGTGGACTCTGGGATCTTGAGTAGTCGGACGGATGGATTTTTGTGTTTACCGTCTCCAATGTATATATATATATACTGGGCTAGAGGGTCACATACGGGACGGTTCGTACGATGTGGAATCTGTTATAACAGCTGGCGGTGGACTCCAAGGCTGGGATTCACATTCGTGGAATAGTCTGAACTTTGTTTTG
Source organism: Hemerocallis citrina (assembly GCA_017893485.1). Taxonomy (NCBI): domain Eukaryota; kingdom Viridiplantae; phylum Streptophyta; class Magnoliopsida; order Asparagales; family Asphodelaceae; genus Hemerocallis; species Hemerocallis citrina. The sequence continues at coordinate 152,916,614 of CM030362.1, forward strand.
CTACCGGGTAGTTTTCATGACGAGGGATCGAGCCCTGTATTATGAAGAACGTAGGCGCTTGTCCTCGGACTTATGTAGTATGGGATGCATAGAATCCGAACAAGTGTGCATTAGTGTCATCCTAGTGTAGAATTGTGTGCATTAGGCATTAAGACATGACATACACTTATGTTTAGAATAATCACTTTTGACACTTTATATGTTCATTCAATCTTTTTGTGATTTGTTAAAGTATGAGATCGTTATACTATTCCCGGCATAGAGAGGATAGCCGTGTATAACATTTCGTCAGTTGTAAGTAACTGACGTGCCCACAGACTGACATGCAGGTAATGGACTATTCTTGGAGTTATAAAGTGGATATGCTGTTGCTGTTTAGAAGTTAAAGATGTTGCAAATGATGTTAAAGTTATACAAGTTGTATTTCATTGTTGTAAATTTCATTCTTCCGCTGTGTAAAACCAAGTGTAAAGGAACTCTGATGTTTTGTGAATGAAAAGTTTTAAATTCCTTGTAAAATTGTACGAAGTGAAGTAAAGATCCTGTGAAATCTCGAATTTATCCTTATTTAAAAATTCGGGGCGTTACAATTCCCCTCCAGACTGCCTAGACATGGGCTCGTAGATCATAGAACATTTAGGATACTTACCGTAGTTACCGTAGTAGTTTAAGTCATGGCGAGGGATCGAACCCTAAAAGATGAAGTACGATTAAGGGCTTGCCCTCGGACCTCTGTAGTATGGGAATCATAGAATCCGAATAAGTGCGCATTAGTGTCATATAACATAACAACGTCATTAAGGACTAAGTGCACAGCACGACACGACATCAATAGGTTAGTCCCTTTAGCTTTGTTTTGTGAACAAGTTTGAGATTTTGTTAAGAAATGAGAATCGTTGTACTGTTTCCAGCATAGAGAGGATGGCCGTATATAATTTTCGTCGGTTGAATAAACTGACGTACCCATAGTTTTGTATGCAGGATAAATGGTCTGATAAAGATTAAAGGAGAACTGATGCTTAGAGATTATTCAAATATTGTTGTATTTTTATATAAATGTTGTAAATTGCTTCCGCTGTAAAATGTAAAGTGTAAAGATTTCAGTGTAACTCTGATGTAAAGTGAAAAGTTTTAAATTCCTTATAAAATTGTACGAAAGAAGCGTAAAGATCCTGGGGAATCTCGAATTCAGTTGTATTTTGGAATTCGGGGTGTTACAAGATAACACTAATGCGCACTTGTCAGATTCTATGCATCCCATTTTACATAGGTCTGAGGGCAAGCCCTTAACCGTTCTTCATCTTGTAGGGTTCAATTCCTCGTCATGACTTAAACTACTACTGTAACTACGATAGGTATCCTAAGTGTTCTATGAGTTACGAGCTCATGTCCAGACAGCCTGGGGGGGATTCCCACGTCATGTCACGACACATCGTAAAGAACCTATGGACAATTTAGCCTCCGTCATGGGACATGACACCACCCACAGTCACCAAACACCCCACGAGCATCGCCTACGGTACGGATTCCTGGAGACATATCCACGTCATGTCACGACGCATCGTGAAGACAGCCTGTGAATATTCTCACACCGTAGCTCCGAGGCCCTCATACTCGTGTTTTTCTCTTATTTTCATCACGTCTTCACTATGTATCTAATCCTTAGTTATTCTGATCATAAACAAAATCAATTCACTAGAGTTAGCCCTTCCACTATACCGGTCTTAACCATTTATTCAAACATGACCCAAATCTTGGTCTTTCCATCTCAAATTTCATTTCAACACATTTCTTTTCAATGCCGGCATGAGGCTTAACTACACTCTAGTTCTCAATTTCAATTCATAATCACAAAAATTGAGTCTTTATACTCATAAATTCTTTTTCATAATTAACATGATTTCCATTCTTTTCTATGAATCAAATCTCATACATAAAGTTCAATTCCAATTCATGTATTTCATACTCAAATTTATTTCAATAAATCCATTAGATTCCCAAACTAGTATTTCTTTCTTTTATTTAGTTCATTCAACAAAGTTGTATTTTTCATCTATCTTTAGAGTGCACACAAAACCCAAAATAGATGAACAAAAATCCATAATCAACACACTTAAATTTTTCTTCCTTCAAACTATCTCTTTTATAACTTAATAAAATTTTCCCATGAAAATAATCACTTTTCATATTTATACAAGTGTCAATTTTCATACAAGTATACTCAATTTTTACTTCTAAGTCACTTTTATTTTAGTCAAATAATGCACAAATATTTTTCATTGAATTCAAATATTTTTAGAATAATTATGGTATTTTTTCCAAATTTTATAAGCCACAAATCAATTTTTAAAACCCAAAAAAATAAAAAGTTAAATTCCTGCCAAAGCTAGGAATCGAACTCACGACCACAGGGTAACCAACCGCCACTGAGAGCGAGAACAGCCAAGGCACTAACACGTTATAGAGTAGGGTTAACTTTAGATAAGGTGTAAACCTCTGTTTTCAGATTTTTTGAAAAAAGAAACAAAAGCTCACGCCAGATTTCGAACCCAAGACCACCAACCCAAACTCGTTGTTACAGTAACCGAACCCAATCACAGGCTAACCAATATGGACAAGTGAACCAATTGATATGATTTAGATTACTGGGGTTATAAGCGAGGTCTCTGTTCTTTTCGAATTTGTACAAAAACACATATTTTTTAGTTCTTTTTCTTCTTTAAATTTATTCAAAAACTCCAGATTATTTTTTCACCTCAGTACAGTATTTCAGTAAATAAAAAATAAATTTTTGACACAAAAAAAAATAATTTGCTCTCTAATTCATTTTGTTCTTCAATTTTCGAATTTGGGGGAAAAAGGCATATTCTCCTTAAAATTTTTCACTCAAAAATTTTTCTTAGTCCCAAATAATATTTTTTTTAATAAAGTACAATTATCTCAACAATAAACTTCATTTTTCATGCCATTTAACAACACATTAATCAAAATCACCTATATCCATGGTTCTTTATTCAATTGTTCAACATACAAGCATATATTTGTTTATCTAGCACATCATAACAAAATTGAGCATGGTAACATGATAATCATTTAACAAATCATAATTTGGCAATCAATTTAACACTCTTTTAACATATAATCTAACTAATCGCAATTTGTCTTATTTTCACAATGCATGGCTATATTGTTAGAGATTCTCCTTAATTTGTCAACCACATCCTAACATGATATCTAATTAGAAGTTTAGGAGAAACACCCACCTTAAAATGGAGAGAAACAATCAAATAGACTCCTAGAGAAACTCCTACAACGAATGAACAAAGCCTTCTCCTCCTAGATCAAGCCACGAAAATCGCCTCCTCCTTGATCAAGCTAGAACCCAAGCCTTCTTGGTCCTTGAATGTCGGCCTCCTCTGCTTTGGTGTTGAGAACTCACAACACTCTCTCGTTTCAACTCACAACTCCTCAATCTTTTACCTTACTACTTGTATTCTTTTCTCCTTTTCTATTCTTTCTTTTCAATTTTTTCCAAGTGTGTGAATGAAGAGTGTGGGAGGAGATATTTATACAATTTTCTAGGGTGAATGGAGGGCGAAGATTAGATCAAATGGTTAGAGATTAAGGGCCAAGATGTACTAGGGAGTTATAGAAACTACCCATGATGAGAGTAACCACTCTCCACCACTCCCATCTCTCCCACTCACTCCTATCCCATCCGGCTTGGGTGAAGAAGGTGTGCATTGCACACTCCATTGCATGCACATGCCACCTAGTGTCCCCCATTTATAAATTTGTTCATGTGACAAATTTAATTGTCCATGAAATGAGTCTACACTACAAGTTAGACCATTTCAAAAGAGAATTAAAGTAAATGGGCTACTCATGGGCCAAACTAACCATGGGTTTTAAAATAATTAATTTAATTAATAAAATAGAGTGGGCTTAAAGACAATTAGTCCTAGATTTTAATTAGGCATTTAAAGAGAATAGTTTTTCTTTTGGAAAAATAAAGAGAACAAATACTATAAAAAAAATATTTTATAAAAGAAATTATACAAATGAAATCATACGTGCACAACACGTAAAATCACAAATCTCATAAATGAAAACTAGGGTGTTACAGAAGAAGTACCGGCCTCATCCTACACCAAAAAAAATGAAAATTCAACATACATATTTCTATTTTTTATTGATGTCAAAAATGAACGTAAAAAATTAAAGTCAAATCATCTTACATTGGTACGTCCACCACGCTTCCTTTTTTTGGGAGGTTGTCCTCGACATGTACGTGGACCTATCCGAGTTGTTGGAGGTCTACTACCACTCCCTTCTTCGGTATTACCCATTGTCCGTGTCATATGCTATAACAAATAAAATACTACAAGTTTGATATCAAATATAATCATATATAACCTCACAACAAGAGCTAATGCAAACATAACCCTAAATGAAAATCCAAAATCTCATAATGCGAACTACTCCAAAATCTACCAATGCAAACTAGTCATATACCCAAAATCACCTCCAATGAAAATTCAAAAGCTCATGCAGCCAGTAGTATGATAATAGTAGACCCAAAATCATCTCCAATTTGAAACCTTTTCAACTATATACTCTAACTAAAACCACAACCCTAGACCCAAAATCAAAAGAAGAAAAAAATAGCATAAATAAGGAACACTTACAAACTAATGTAGGGTGGAAGTAACAAGTCCGCGTCAAGAACCACGATCCACTCCTTTCGATAAATTGGGGAAACAGGTAAATGGGTTCAAATGGTGTGTTTTAGAAGATTTAAATGGGTTAAAATGGAGTGATGAAGAGATTCCACCTAAATTACAATAGATTGAGATGGGTAGATGGCGAAATCGAAGACTAGGGTTTGGGGGTTTTGGGTTAAAAATCGCCTCGGTAGGGTTTCGAATAGAGGATATGTGAGAAGAGAGTGAGATAGCGTGTGTTACTTAAAGATGAACACAATCGACACTTGTTAACCCCGTTAGCGCGCCTGGTATAATGAGGCGCGTTAACGTGGTTAACGAGTCAATACTTAATGATTTTTTACCAACACCCCTCTTTGAAAAATTCCCCCCCCACTGTTCCTACTACAAACGTTAACCCCGTTAACGCGAGTAGTTTAAATACTACCGTTAACGGGGTTAACGAGTCTATATTGGATGAGTTTTTCTGCAAATCCTCACTCAAGGAGAAAAGTAGTATCCCCATAAGCACGCTAACAGGGTTAACGCTAGGGAAACTATTAAACTCGTTAACCCCGCTAGCGATAGGGATCTTTTGGTATTAATTTTTCAAATAGGGATAGTTTCGTACCTACTTACAAAAAGTTCGATAGTTTTGTAAAAAATTCAGAGAGAGAGAGAATTAAATAAATACAGCAGTTGTTTTTGGGAATTTGAATTTGAGTTTTGGGGGAAAGTTTTTAAGAAAAAAATGTATTTTGTAAAGTTAGATCTGAGCCTTTAATTTTAGGAGGATTGAAGAAGAGTCACTTGATAGCTTCCTTTGTGTTTTATTATATAGTTACATGAATTACCCACTCACAAAATATACATCAAAGCCTCCTCCTCCATTCCTACTTTCCTACTTTCCACGTACAACAAGATATCCATTACATACATACCCCTATTGCAGTTCCCCTGCTTCCACCCTTTGCTTCCACCCTTCATGGTCCTCATGATCCTACTCCTTCCAATTCATAACTGTCAAACCAACTCATCCTGAATCCTAATAGAATTAATTAGCTAAAAAACTAATGCCAATTAATTAAGATTTTAGCTGATTCTATTCATCCAAAAACCAAAAAACTAACTCCTACATTATAGCTTTGTAGTGACCTCAAGAGAAGGGCAAAATAGAAAATAACAAGTAATAAAGATTAAATTGATAGATAATAATCTATATAATATATTATGCTAAACCACTTTTGGTCCAAGGATTTTTCTAATTTTTCTATTTTAAATCAAAAAAATGTGAGCAAATATACGAGGCGACTTTCCACTCTTTCTCCATCTAAATTTTGAAGTGCAATTCTATTCCTTAATTAAACTTTAAAAAGCATACAATATTGCATAGATGTTATTGGAGAACTTTTTCAAAAATAGATTTGTTATTGTTTCACTTTTTAAAAATTATGTGCAATATATTGCACAGGTTTTTTTGGTTTTTGTCAATTATACTGGGTTTAAAATAAACTGAATTTTTAAGCTGCGTCAGAAAATCATTTTCCTTTTTAAAAAAAATAAAATTGAAAAGTTTTGGTGTTCCATCCATTGTGTAAAGTAAAATTATGTAACAATTCCTATATTATGTAATAACTAGCTTTATCCGTAGACACGTGCCTTTGGCACGTGTTCGTAAACGATGCAGCATATGAAATGCAGACAAAGCACATAAAGAAGTTAAAGAATTTCTGATTTCTAATTTTGTAATTTTGTAGTTGTTGAAGAATTTCTAATTTTGTAGCTCCTCCTTTTCTGAAAAGTCAAAAGAGAGAGAGAGAGATTTGAAAAAGTGAAGAGAGGAGCAGGGCCGGCCCTGAGTTCCCGGTGGCTCGAGGCGAAAGGCCCAAATAATTATTTTTGGGACCCCTAATAACAATATAATTTTTTTACTCGCAAAATACGTGACTATATTTACAAGGGGAATACAAATTTGAGGGCCCCTAAAATTGTAAAAAATTCGGGGGCCTGAGGAATCTCACCGGCCTCAAGGTGAGGGCCGGCCCTAGAGAGGAGAAATATATAGTAATAAATAGCATTGGTATCGGATCGGGTTGGGTCGGGCCTTCACTACCCGGGCCCGGATCCGGTCCCCTACGGGTCCAAAAATGGATCCGGACCCGGACTAGTGAGGACCGGGTTCGGTTCTGGGTCCGGATCCTATTAAATTATTCCTACCCGTTCGAGTAGGAGCGGGAGTGTGAGCGGCGAGCGGAGGTGGTGAGTTGATGATTTAGAATAGAGGAGAGAAGAAAAATGCCTGAGTTTTGAGTTTGGAAGGTGAAGATTTAGAATAGAGGAGGAAGGAGGGGAGGGATAAGGATAGAATATTAATTTTTATGTTGATTTTTTAGGTTTTTTTCAATGGGTCCGGGTCGGGTCTCTTTTGAGTGGACCCGGACCCTGACCCGGACCCGAAAGTACAACGGGTCCCATTTTAGGACCCGGATCCGGACCCGTATAGGCCGGGTCGGTTCCGGTCCAATGCTAGGTCCAGGTTGGGTCCGGGTTTCGGGTATTTATACTAATGCTAGTAATAAAGTGAGGATGGAAACTTTTGGGGGGAAATTTAGTTTTGGAGCGAAAACTTTTGAAGAGAAAATACTTTTGGGAGGGTGAATGTGAGTCATTGATTTTGTTTTAGATGAATGAGAGTCATTTGATAGCTTTTTTTTAAAATCGCCTTATGATTTATTATATGGATTATGTCAATATTATATATTATATATTATCTCTAATATTATAATGGGAGAAGGCCTTAGTGTCATTTGTAAATGTTTTGTCAATCTACCAACCCGTGTAACACACGTGCATAACTATTATAAAGGAGGTCCTAGGTTCAAATCAAGACTACGTCTAAATTTTTATTTTAAAAAACTATATTTATTAAAACTTGCATCGCACGTGTAAACTACTAGTATATTATAATATGTAAAGTTTGTTAGAGTTTGTTTGCTAAAAACAATTAAATTTATATTATTTAATTAAATAAACTTTTTAACTAAATTTGTAAAAATTGTCTTTGGCGGTTGAAAGGATTTTCGTAAAAAAAATGTTTATGAAGAGACATACCTCTTTGTGAAAAAACATAATTGGTGAAAAAAAATTATAGCAATTGGTGAAAAGGCATAATTGTTATGAATAGTCGTATCCTTTCACTTCTATAAATACCTTCATAGTTTCCAATTTTAAAGAACAAAAAATCTTTCTATTCGTATCTTCTTTCTAAAATTCGAATCTAGTCTGCAAATACTTTCAGTGAATGGACGGCCTGGGCAGTCGTTCCCTTGCAGGAAGGGACTCAGAAAAGGGGACCCGCTATCACCACTCCTTTTTACTATCGTAGCGGATGTGCTGAGGGATATGCTGGAGAATTGCCAGGAAAAAGGTTGGATCACGCCGGTGGCCAGTACCCCATCTACTCAAGGGTGTACGATCCTGCAATACGCAGATGACACCCTACTTTTTGGTAATGGGTCCAGACGAGAAACAGCCTGCTTTAAAGGGACCCTATACTTTTTTGAGGCCTGGTCAGGTCTCAGGATCAATTTTCACAAGAGTGCGCTGATTCCAATATCCCTATCCGATGATGAAGCATGGGAACATGCTACAATATTGAACTGTACGACGAATGGGTTCCCGATCAAATACCTAGGGCTACCACTCAGACCTGGGAAATTAACTAAATCGGACTGGCTGCCTATCATACACAGGGTGGAGGACAGAATGTCTGGTTGGAAAGGTAAATCGCTGTCACTCAGGGGCAGAGTGGTACTCATCAACTCAGTGCTGTCTAACCTGCCAATCTACTACATGTCATTTTTCGAGCTTCCAAAATGGGTGATCTAGAGGATTGACCGAATTCGAAAACGATTCCTATGAAAGGTTGCAGATTTTAATAAGGGAGGTTACCACCTCATCAAATGGAGTATCGCTTGCATGAAGAAGAAACATGGGGGGCTAGGCATAATCGACCTCAGAGATATGAACCTCGCCCTGCTGGGAAAATGGTGGTGGAAAGTATTCCACAACAGCGGGGAAGGTTGGCAGGACTTCATTCAACCTTACCTAAGGGGAAAAGGCACGAGAAGCCTAGGCTTCCGAGTAGGGGCTAAAGTTTCACGACTCTGGAAAGGAATTACCAAGGCTAGCGGCCCCTTCAATTCAGCAGTTACGTCTATAATCGGCAATGGACAGTCCACCAGATTCTGGTGGGACAGGTGGTATGGAGCCCATACCCTGAAGAACACGTTCCCAGAGCTGTATGAGAAGTCGAGTCGACCAAATATGTCCGTTGCCGAGGGGTGCAAAAGGGAAAGTTGGAGACCGTCGTTCCGAGGAACGCTCACTCCAGAACTACGCCAGCAATTGCTTGACATGCAAGCACACATCACACGGGCAGGTGCAAGGTGCGCCCAAGGCCCAGATCAGATGAGATGGGGACTCGAGAGCAAAGGAGCTTTCTCGGTTAGATCTATGTATCATAAGATCCACTTTCGAGGATGCAGACCCAGCTGGGCACAGGTATTGTGGAAGGCGAAAATCCCCCTTAAAGTCAGAGTTTTCTTATGGCTAGTGCCCAATAATGCTATCCTCACTAGGCAAAACCTTGCCAAAAGGCAACCACAGGTGGCGACCAACTGTGGCTTCTGCGACACGCATGTGGAAGATCTAAATCACCTTTTTATTCACTGCCCAAGAAGTAAGGCAACTATGATGGAGGTACTCCGAGCCTTAGGAACAGATGACTACCCCTGCGAATATGAGGATTCGTGGGTTGGCCCCAAATTTGCCTCGATTCGCCATGAAATGAAGGATGCGTGGTACATCACAATTGCGGCAACAACATGAGTGTTATGGCTAGATAGAAATAATTTTTATTTTCGTGCTTCATGTAATAGTATTTCTGGTAACCTTACTCACATCATGCATCTTATCTTTTTTTGTGCCACAGCTGCGGCCACGGGGGCGAGATGGAGGATAGCCAGAGTTTTCCAGGTAGAGGAGTTTGACGATGAGGAGGTAGAGTTCGGACCGACGCTGGACTGAGGGACTGGCTTCACCAGTCATGTCAGAGTTTCTGCCAGTTTGTATGTTGTACCAACCTACTGTACTCTTTGGTTGCTTGATGTATGGGTAGTTAGACCCACCCCCCAGGGTTTGTTGGGGGAGTTTGTTTGTTTTCTTTCATTTTCTTCCTGTATTGTACTTTTTTTTTCTCCCGGTGCGTCGGGATTGTTTTATTAACCTCTTATTAATAAAACAGGGTGGCCTTATTCCACCTTTTGCCTCAAAAAAAAAAATCGAACCTAAAATATCCTAAAGAATTCGAGATGACTCTTCAGGTTTGCTTTCTACAGTTTCTCATGGAGACTTTATTGTATCCTAAAAGGTTATTTGTAAGCAAACCAAAGTACATTTTTCGAGTGGGGATGAATAAATTCTTAAAGATAGCAATTACGGACCTCAAAGTCCAAATATTTAGGATTCCAACTAGGGATGCTTTCGGATCGGATACGGATCAGATATTGGCTATACCAATATCTGTATCCGCATTCTAAAGACGGATTCGAATACGAATACAGATATATCTCGGAAAAAAAAATTCATATCAGTATCCGTAAATTTTGGATACGAATGCGAATCAGATACAGTTTATCGGATAACGGATACGAATTCGGATATCAAACATATAGTTTTTGCTATATTTTATTTCCTCAACAAGCTCCTTATCATCAAACTACAAGGGCACTTGCGACAGTCGTAGACTACATAACTTATAATACTCAGTTTGTAGTGTTTAAGTGAGGGCATGCACATGCACATGTAAAAGATTGTAGAAAGGTAAGGAACTGAAATCCCTTCATCCAAGAAAATTCTCCAATGTGGAGAATACAGATGAATGCAAAAGTTTGTTTACAATACTGGAAAACAAGTACAACTGAGGAATTGAAAATTCAGCCTTACCGAAGTTGCAGATCTTGTTGTCATTGTACATTCAAAGACGACAGGAGCAAGAGTTGGTTCCAAAGCAAATATATGGCTAAGACAGGGTTCAAGATCAATGGTTCCACCATCCTTCTACCATACAACAAAACTGGACCAAAGCAAATAGTAGATATCAGCACCACTAAGGATGAGCATTATTAGCGTAAACTACTGAGTAAGACTACATAGGTGAAAAAAAGTAATAATCCTAGTTTTCTATTTAAAGCAAAAAGAATCGCAAATATTCCATCTATAATAATATACCAAGCAAGTATCTTATCATTTGTCATAGGGATAATAATAAAACGGGGGGGGCAGCAGGAATGCATACTACGTTCACAATGCAATAGTGTTCAACATGGAAACTGTAACATATGCCAGCACCCAAGGCACGAGAACAAACATTGTTTCGCAATATCGGAGCGTAGTCTACATAATCAAATAAGTCAAGTTGTGATTAAACTAATAAAGAGAAGTGTTACCGCTAAATCTGGTGTGGGGGCAAACAGATAGAATTTGTGGATTCTTGAGAAAACGAACATGGCAAACCTGTTGACCTGTTGACCTTCACCGACTTGTTGACTTGGTCTCTTGCCGCTACTGCGAACCTGCAAAAAGTGCGAGACACCGGGGTTGATCCTGGCGACGCATCCTCCGACGCTCAAGTCAATAACCAGAAGTGATTATGAAAGAGCGTAAATTGGCAAAATACTGATTACCTCTTAATGGAGATGGATGGGGGTATTTATAGGCATCTCAGGAATCAGATTAGGCATATAATTCCTGTGTATAGATAAGGAATGTAATCCCTAATTCCCAGTGAACGGATAGATGTGAATCAGGGCCGTTAATTAGTATTAATCAGGGACCTTGATTTTATCTTGCTGGACCGGGTGTGCAGCGGGTTGGAACCCGTACCCAGTTGATGTGGATCCGTTTATGGGTTATTGGGCTTTGAGTAAAGACCCAGTTCCCATTTCAGACCTGTCAGTAGGTGAAATTACCGTTTTACCCCTGAGCTTTAAGATTCGTCTCCGATGTGAACGGTCCCGATTTAATCCTATTTTTAGCCATATCACGAGCCCCCCACTCCTAAAGACTGAGTTTTTCAGTCTTTGAGGAGTAGTTTTACTGTTCTAATGGCGTACGAGATTTTATCGATGTTCTTAAGGGAGTTTTGGATCTTGCTTGGGGTGTAACGGTGTTATTCTGGGCTTGTAAAATGCCCAAAAATATTCTCAGAATTTTTTGGATTTTTGGTGATTTTTCCAGATTTTTCTGAATTTTTTCTCATTTTTTTGAATTTTTTATTCATTTTTCGAATTAAATAATTAATTATCAAAAATATTAATTAATTATTCTAATTTAATAATTATTTTTTCAGAATTTAAAAATAATTTTTCTGAATTAATAATTATTTTTAGAATTTTTAATTAATTTTTTTCGATTTTTTAAATATTTTTTCGGAATTTTTAAATAATTAAAACAATTAAATAAATAAATTAATTAATTAAATATTACCTGGACACGTGGCGCGATCTGTGCCGTCGGACCCCGGCACGAATCCCGAGGAGGTGCGTTTCCCAAAAAATCGTTATTTTGTCGTTTAGCGCACGTGGCGCGATCAGGACCGTCCATCACCAGAAGCGCGAATTTCTGGAAGATCCAACGGTCGTAGTCGCTCGACAGCTTTTTTCTCCGTTTTGGAGCTCGGATGAGGACTTGCTCGATAGTCGATCGGGCATAATAATTAATTTTTTATTTTTTTTCTTTCTCCCCGCGCACTGTTCTTTCTTCTTCTCCTTCGTCTGCCGAGCGTCTTCGACTTCACCCCCGGCCATCGTCTCCGAGCCCCATCTTCCACATGTCGAGCACCCCCCGTGCAGGGGTTCATGGAGCCACGATGTTTGGAGGCGAGCTTGGCGACGTGGGGGGCTTCGACGAAGTGAGAGCTCGACGCAGTGGTGGAGGTTGGAGCTCGACAGAGGAGCTCGGAACGGAGACGATGGGGATCGGCGAAGTCCTCGACCAAGGCGCGCTCGACGGAGGTGGAGCATGGAGATGCGAGGGGAGCCGGTGAAGGGGTGAGGTTGACGAAGATGGGTGCTGGAGCTCGGCCATGGCAGAGCGTGGTCGATGATGGCATCGTTGGCCATGGTGAAGCTCGTTGGCGGAGAGCTCGGAGCTCGCTCGTGGAGAGCTCGGAGCTCGTCTCCCTGATCTCGCTCGTATAGAGCTCGGAGCTCGTTGGTGGAGCTCGGAGCTTGGAGCTCATCTTGTGGAGAGCTTGGAGCTCGTGGCAACGATGGGTTCGTCGCGGAAGGAGCTCGACGAAGAGGGTGTGCCGAGAGGAGCTCGGAGACAGTTGGCGAGGCAATTGTAGCTTCGGAATGGCGAGGTTGGGAGCTCGGCCATGGAGGCGGAGATCAGAGCTTGAAGAGAAGCGCTTGGTTTTTATGGAGATGGAGGTGTGAGCTTCGGCGTCGGAGGCAGCCGACAACGGAGGGGGGAGCTCGGCATTGGAGATGGAGCTCGGCCATGGTGGTGGCGAGGCATGGAGGTAGAGATCGGGTTTTGTTCTCTTGGTTTTGGCGGGAACGAGCGGAAGAAGAAGGAGGGTAACGAGGTTCGGGTTTGGATCCCTTAACGGGTCCGAACCCGACCTTTTTTCTCCTTTTTTTATTTTTTGGCTTCTTGTTCGGCAAATCCGAGCGCAAATTTTGAGGCACATTTTTTTGCAACTTTGAAGCTCGGTAGGACAGTAGCTCGGATTGGAGATCCGAACTATGTGGCTTGATCTGGACGGTTGATCACGATCGTGGCGCGAATCTCGAGACGGGCTCAGTTCCCAAGAAAACACTATCTTGTCGTTTAGCGACGCTGGCAAGATCTGGGCCGTCCGATCGAGATCTTACACGAATGTTGAGGGAAAAGTGATTTTTCTCCATTTTGGAGCTCTGATGGGCACTTGCTCGACAGCCGACCGGAGGGAAGAGCTCGGATTCGATTTTGACAGTTGCTCGGGTTCGGTTTTTCCCTCGCGCGAGTGGCTCGATTCGGATTTCCGAGCTATTCAGCGCAGCTGTATTGCCGTCCACTTTTCCAGTGCTACGGAGGTCCGATCGGGGCGTGCGACCCCATGTTTCGAAGCTAATTCGAAGATCTACAACTTCTCTTTAGGAGTGGGATGAAGATTCACCCTCCTTCATGGTCAAAATAGCCCCACAACATTCTTGTCTTCATGAAGTTGATAAGTGCTTTGGTCTTGGGGATTTTGGAAGAGGAGCTCCACTCCTAGGGGCGGAGAAGATGTGCTAGGAAGACCCTTGTAAGATGTGCTAGGAAGACCCTTGTGCTAGGAAGACCCTAGGGGCGAAGAAGGGGCGCGAGTGGTTCGGATCGCTAGTCGCTCGGCTCGAAATACCGAGCGACGTGGAGCGATCTGAGCCGTCGATCTCAGCGCGGATCTCGAGGCGGGCACAGTTTCCAAGAAAACACTATCTTGTCGTGTAGTGGTGCTGGCATGATCTGAGCTGTCTGATCGAAATCTTACTCGAATGTTGAGGGAAAAGTGATTTTTCTCCATTTTGGGGCTCGGATGGGCACTTGCTCGAAATCCGAGCCGGACCCTTTGATGTTGGGGTCGGATCGGCACTTGCTCGGCATCCGAGCGGAGGGAAGATCTCGGATTCGACAGTTGCTCGGATTTTGATCCTGCGTGTGCCGAGCTATTCGACCTGTATCGAAACGTTTTGCCTTTTCGCCAACCGTTGCTGCTCGGTTACAAAGTCGTTTGGGCTTTCGTAACGCCTCAAGAGCCGATCAAGAGTCGCGGGTCTGGATTGGGCGAGCGGAGTGAAGAGCTCGGCTCTGGAAGTGAGCCATTTGTGAGATGAGTTTGAGGAGCAACTCTAGGAGAGAGTTGTGAGCTCCGAACTCGTTGAGAAGAGGTCTGCTTCGGAGGCGAGCGGAGTGAAGAGCTCGGCTCTGGAAGAGAGCCATTTGTGAGATGAGTTTGAGGAGCAACTCTAGGAGAGAGTTGTGAGCTCCGAACTCGTTGAGAAGAGGTCCGCTTCGGAGGCGAGCGGAGTGAAGAGCTCGGCTCTGGAAGAGAGCCATTTGTGAGACGAGTGTGAGGAGGGACTCTATGAAAGAGTTGTGCTCCAAACTCGTTGAGAAGAGGTCCGCTTCGGAGGCGAGCGGAGTGAAGAGCTCGGCTCTGGAAGAGAGCCATTTGTGAGATGAGTTTGAGGAGCAACTCTAGGAGAGAGTTGTGAGCTCCGAACTCGTTGAGAAGAGGTCCGCTTCGGAGGCGAGCAGAATGAAGAGCTCGGCTCTGGAAGAGAGCCATTTGTGAGATGAGTTTGAGGAGCAACTCTAGGAGAGAGTTGTGAGCTCCGAACTCGTTGAGAAGAGGTCCGCTTCGGAGGCGAGCGGAGTGAAGAGCTCGGCTCTGGAAGAGAACCATTTGTGAGATGAGTTTGAGGAACAACTCTAGGAGAGAGTTGTGAGCTCCGAACTCGTTGAGAAGAGGTCCGCTTCGGAGGCGAGCGGAGTGAAGAGCTCGGCTCTGGAAGAGAGCCATTTGTGAGATGAGTTTGAGGAGCAACTCTAGGAGAGAGTTGTGAGCTCCGAACTCGTTGAGAAGAGGTCCGCTTCGGAGGCGAGCGGAGTGAAGAGCTCGGCTCTGGAAGAGAGCCATTTGTGAGCCGAGTGTGAGGAGCAACTCTCAGGGAGAGCTTTATCTCTGAACTCGCTGTTTATGTGAGAGAATCAACGGTTGTGGGAGCAATTTCGAATGGCGAACCACTTCTAACCCGCTGAAGAGCAAGTTATTTGAAGCAGAATCGAGCCAAGTGTTGGACTCCGAACTCGTTGTTTAAGAGAGCGGCAACAGTTGTGGGAGCAATTCCGAATGGCGAACCACTTCTAACCCGCTGAAGAGCAAGTTATTTGAAGCAGAATCGAGCCAAGTGTTGGACTCCGAACTCGTCGTTTAAGAGAGCGTCAACGGTTGTGGGAGCAATTCTGAATGGTGAACCACTTCTAACTCGCTGAAGAGAAAGTTATTTGAAGCAAAATCGAGCCAAGTGTTGGACTCCGAACTCGTTGTTAAAGGTTAGTAAGTTGCGGGAGGAGCCATGTAGAAGAGGCTGGACTCCGAACTCACCATTTAGCGAGTTGTGACTCGGAAAGATCGAGAAGCAAGAGCAATAATTTTCAATAAAAAAATGTAAAGTTTTATTGAGATAAACTAAGTGGCTGCTTCAATAGGACGAGCCATTATTACATGCTATTGGCCGGATTACAAGCATCAGCCTTATTGAAAATCAAAATCCTACTTCTACGATAAGGTGAAGACCTCTTGGGAGGAGCTGGGAGGTTCTGAGTCTTGAAGCTCGGCGGGCCTTTCCGTTCGTTTGTAGGCTCCTCAGGGGGAAAGCTCGGATGCCTCTTTTTGGACGAACTTGGTAAGGTGCCCCCGCTGTATGAGTTCTTCGATCTCCTTCTTGAGAGCCCGATAATCATCCGTGTCGTGGCCGTGGTCCCTGTGAAAGAGGCACCACTTATCCTTGTTCCTCTTCTTGCCAGGGGTATTCATTCTAGGGGGAGCGCGGAGTAGTCCTTCCTTGTCCACCTCCATAAGAACTTCTGATATATTAGTAATGAGGGGGGTGAACTTCTCGAAACGAGGAGTCGGGCGGCGCTGGCCATTGCCGTCCTTTTGGAATTTTTGGGACCCCTCTTCGCTTGTGTTCTTCCGTTTGTTCCGGGAAGATGTCTCCTCAAGAGCAAGGGGGTCGAGGGTCTCTTCCGCCCGTATGTACTTTTCCACCCTAAGTAGGAGCTCTGAGAAGCCCCGAGAACGTTTCTTGGCAAGGGATGCCCTAAGGTTGGCATTAGTGACGTTGCGCTCGAATGCGGCAGAGGCTACTGACTGGTTGAGGGAGGGAATGGACCGGGCTTTGGCGGTAAAGCGTCGAACGTAATCCCTTAGGCGTTCACCCTTTTCTTGGTTGAGGGTCACCAGAGATACACTTGTTTTCTCGGTCCGACAGCTACTCACGAAATGAGTAAGGAAGAGCCCTTTGAACTGATGGAACGAGAAGATGGAGGCCGGGGCGAGTCGAGAGTACCATTCTCGTGCAGACCCCTTCAGCGTGGCAGGGAAGATCTTGCAGAGGAGGGCGTCTGAAGCATGGTGGATCATCATGAGAGTTTTAAAACTCTCTATGTGATCCGCGGGGTCTGACTCCCCGGTATACGACTCGAAGTGAGGCGACTTAAAGTTCTCTGGGATGGGGGCCTCCATGATGGTGCGGGAGAATGGAGGTCTGCTCAGACGGAGGTTTATCGCTCGCTGCTCTTCTTCTCTGTCAATTCGGCCGAGGCGCCTCTCCATCTCGTGGAGACGGCGGTAGACCGAGTCTTCTCTTTGATCATACCTTGCCGAGCCCCGGGACTCATCTTCGTACGAGGGTGGACTGGGGCTGCGGCGATGGTAGCTTGGAGATGGACGAGGACTGAGAGTGCGAAGGCGATGGCTCCTAGTTGGCTCATGAGTAGGCGGCCTCTGGTTGTTCTTTAGGGTGACATTGAGGGCCCGTAAGACTGTCGCTTGGAAGTCTTGAAGATATGCCCTTGTGAATGGTGCCTCTCCAGCTTGGTGGTCCCTATGTGTGCCTCGGCTTACTGGAGAATGAGTTCTCCGCCGATGACGTTGAGGGGACTCCCTTCGCTCTCTTCGAGTAGGGGACCTTCTGTAGTCTCAGCGATGAGGAGATCGCTCATTTGGACGTTGTTGGCGGGAGGCTCCCTCTCGGGCCTGCCTTTCATCCAAACGGTGGCGAAGATTCTCTTCCTTCTGCCGATTGAGGATGGTATTTCGAAGGTCGGAAGCTCGGGGATTACGGGATGCCATAGAGTCGGAAGAGGGGTTGAGTATTGGGATGCGGTCCTGTTGGAGAGGTTGCTTCTGAGGATCGAGATGCGAGCCCCCCGCACCGGCATTCTGAGGCCCGGTTGGCCCCCGAGGGGGCTGAAGATTCTGAGGAGGGAGTTGGTCCAGCCGCAGGGGGTCCTCTGCCTGAGGAGGAAATTGCCCCTGCTGCTGAACGGGTTGGAGGGGGACCTCCTGTTGTGGTTGAGGAGGGGTAGGCCCACGGTTGGACCCCCTGGATCTGAGTTTCCTTGGAGGCATGACGGGGGAAGGTCTGACCAACGGGAAGAGGGGAGGCTGCTATTCGTGGTGTTTCCCACAGACGACGTCAATCTGTTACCGCTAAATCTGGTGTGGGGGCAAACAGATAGAATTTGTGGATTCTTGAGAAAACGAACATGGCAAACCTGTTGACCTGTTGACCTTCACCGACTTGTTGACTTGGTCTCTTTCCGCTGCTGCGAACCTGCAAAAAGTGCGAGACACCGGGGTTGATCCTGGCGACGCACCCTCCGACGCTCAAGTCAATAACCAGAAGTGATTATGAAAGAGCGTAAATTGGCAAAATACTGATTACCTCTTAATGGAGATGGATGAGGGGTATTTATAGGCGTCTCAGGAATCAGATTAGGCATGTAATTCCTGTGTATAGATAAGGAATGTAATCCCTAATTCCCAGTGAAGGGATAGATGTGAATCAGGGCCGTTAATTAGTATTAATCAGGGACCTTGATTTTATCTTGCTGGACCGGGTGTGCAGCGGGTTGGAACCCGTACCCAGTTGATGTGGATCCGTTTATGGGTTATTGGGCTTTGAGTAAAGACCCAGTTCCCATTTCAAACCCGTCAGTAGGTGAAATTACCGTTTTATCCCTGAGTTTTAAGATTCGTCTCCGATGTGAACGGTCCCGATTTAATCCTATTTTTAGCCATATCAAGAAGTAACATACTTTTCTTAGAACTTTGTATAATACTAGATACAGGAACAAAAACAAAAGGAAAGGTAAAGCTCAAAACCAAGCCTGAATTAAAATTCATATTTTTCATAATTTTCCATGATCAAACTCAGCTACATATAACAAGAATTCCTACCAACGAAGAAATGTCTACATATACAAGACTACAACAGTCAACCATCCACTAAAATTTATCAAGCTACGAAGCACCTATGCAACTTACAAATATTTTTGGGCATGTATAATGCAAGTGGCAATCAAAGGGTAGGTAATCAAATTGGTCTATAGTGACTAAACTACTCCAGAATTTATTGTACTCATCAAAAATGATTTGTTCATTTTCATACTAGACTACTAATGTTGGTAATTAAATACAAACATCGATATTTTGTGAATTTACATTCTAAAGTAAAATCAAATAGCATGCATATTTTCCAAAAATTTCACAATACCTGAAAGTCTGAAACACGAGATTAAGGAATGCATGTTGTTTGGTTTCAAATATCAACTTCACCTAGTCTTATATAAGTTTATACACACGACCTGCAACTAAAATCTTTTACCTCTTACATTGCAAAAATTAGATGTTGCATTCAATGAATAATCTAAGTTATAATTAAACAACTATAACATGCTATAGTAGTCTTTACTGATAAAGGTTTGTAGTGAGGTGTGTATATGTTTCAAAATAAATAAGCTAAATAGGCCTTTGCAGTATACAGTCAATAAATCTCTTCATAAATATGACTATATCATAAGGATTCTCTGAGTTTCTCTGTTTGTGTTGATGCTATAATGAACAGTGTGACATACCTGGATTTTGGAATTCTCTTTATGATACTGTGCCTTAATTCCTGTAACTTCCAGTAAGAAAATAGCACGGGATTAGGACTTCATTAACATTACAGAATATACTTTATCACTTTGCACTTGTGAAGATGCAGCCAACTTAAAACTACCAAAATACGATGAAGAATAGATTCAAAGATAGAGTGAGATTTATACCGTATCGTGAACTCTTTGGCTTTTGTCGGAGGCAAAGACAACAACAACAGCAACAAACGGCGAACAATAGCAAGGAGTTTGGTGGATGGTGGTCGGAGGTTGGTACATCTGCAAGTTTATGTAGACGATGGGGATGGGTGGAGGAGAAGGTTGGAGAGGAGGTTGGTCGGAGATCTCGACGGCGGGGAGGTTGGTGACGGAGAAACAGTCACTGAGTTTGGGTTTCTGATTTGGGCAACCGCAATTCGATGGGGATGGGTGGAGGAGAAGGTTAGAGAGGAGGTTGGGGATCACTACAAGGAAATTGCCATATACCAACGGGCATCTGTAGTGACAGATCACTAAAACCGTGGGTATAGGCATCATATACCTACAGACGTGTAATAAACTGTGGGTATAGGTATCCTATACCTTTAGAACTTTTAATCCGTAACTATAAGTTTTACTGACGGGGTGGGTATATTCCATAATTTATTTCCCCCCAACTTTTTCATTTTTCCCCCAAATCCCAAATACCCCAATTTATACAGTCTCTCTCACACCCATCTTTCTCTCTCTCTCTCTCTCTCTCATCCGAATCCCTGATTCACCACATCGCCGTCGTCAGTCCGCCACATCGCCGTCGTCGTCCATCTCCCACCATCGCCACCGCAGCCGCCGTTTTCCTCTCGCCATTTTCCTCCGCCGCCACCCACTGCCGTTGCCCACCTCTTCCTCCGCCGTCGTCTTTCATTATCCGCCGTCACCCACCGCTTCCACCATCACCCGCCTGTTCCAAACCCTTCCTCGGTTGGTTGTCTTTGATCTCGATTACACCCTCTGGCCTTTCTATTGGTATCAATTTAACCCCTTCTCTCATTTTTTTTCTCTTTAATCATATTATTATATATATCATAGATGTAGTTTCTTCAACGTTATTCTGCAAGTAAACCAAGATATAATTTAATTACAATCCCTTTAAGCTACGGTCCTCTTCAGTCAGAAAATGGGTTGTAGAATTGGTTGCACTCTAGTTGTTTGATGAAATGTCGAGTTGAAGAGGTTCTTCGGATTGAACTTGATAACAGCATATAATTCATCACGTTTCTCCTAATGATATTTATAAAGATCATCTTTTTATGGTAGTGCATACTTGCTTAGGGTGTGTTTGGAATGGAGTTATTAAGTTTCGATAAGCAGAGTTTTGTAGAGTTTTCTTTCAAAACCTTAGGTTTCTAAGTTGCACTGTTACTCGCATGGTAACTATTTGCAATTGAATGTCAAACCAACAATCCATACTTACTATATGATCAACATCGGATTGTTGATATGGCTATTAGGCTATGCAATCAGACAATATATGAGAAATAAATGAACATTAATTAGAGTTGTGGGAGTATATGAGATTGATGTAGACTGCGAAATTCTACAAAGCTTTGGGATTATAATGGAATGTTCTGTTAGATGACAGTTATCTATAGGATTTCTAAGTCATAATTGATGGGTTCGTGTTGTGGAAAAATTATGATATTTATTTGGACTAATATAGAAGAAAATAAATATCTGTTATGCTGGTCCATTTTGAATCTTCTATATAGTTAAAGTTGTGATGACTCTTTATCTGAATCTTCTAAAAGTGATGGCTTAATGTTTAAATGCCAAAGAAGTGATAATAATTGAGAATTTGTACTCACAAAGACTAATATCTCTCTCTCTTGCAAAGATTACTTCCTGGCATTATTATTTTAAGATTGTAAGTACTTTTAACATATGTTTAGATTCCACTGCAAAAGTTGTTTGTTTAAGTTTTGTTTTGGTTGGCTTCCTAGTTTATCTTTTTGCATCTTCGATTTCATTAGACTCAAAGGATTGTGGATGATGCTTCATTTGCATTGTCGTCTTCAAGCAATATATAGTGTTAAGGATGTTTGTATATATGTGCTTATATTTTCGGAACTAAGTGATTTATAATTTATTGAGTTGAGCTTGTGCTTAAATTTTTTGATCTGAATAAGCTGTCTGGTTCATTTGATGTGTATTACTGTATTAATTTTCAAATTTCAATTCAAGCAATGACTGAAACATTTGGTGAAAAAGTAATCAAATGTTAACAAACACAACTTCTATATAATAAATCATAAAAGTAATCAAAAGGAAAAGGAAAATACCCACTTTGATTTGGTGAAAAAGTCTTCAATCGCCTTCTCCTTGCTTCTTCTTGCTCCAATCCAATAGTAGTAGTATTGTAACACTCCCCAAAATTTAAATGACAATTTTGCCCTCGGGTGTTACGCACGTGCATTTTGTACTGTTATTGATTATATCCATAATGCATTTTGATATGTATTTTGAATTCTGATTATCTATACAATCTCGTATTCTTAAAATCACATTTGGGACAACTCAAATGCTAAATTTCAATCTTTGAGTTTTTACGTGCTTTCTACGTATTATCAATGCACGTGTCGATTTTCGGATATTCCACCGTTACGTGCAAAGTTTTCAATGAATTTCAATCATTTATTTTTATAAACATGTTTTAATTTATTTTGTAAACGAAAATTCAATTTTTGACTATCTTTAGTTAAAATAAACTTTCTACGTGCAATACACGTGTTTTCTGTATGTTTGAGTATATTATCAAATATGTATATTAAATATACTTTCTATTGCATTCCAATTGATTATAAATATTTTTTGGTTCATAAAATCAATTTTTGTATTTTTGAGATTTTACGGGCGACGCACGTGTTTTGGTGCACGTATTGTAAGCGTATTATTCTTTCAAAATAAATTTCATGAAATTGTTTGTGTCTATTTTTATTGTGCATGAAAAGTATAATTTTAAAGATATTTTTACATATTTATTACATATATAAATAATTATTTTAAAAGGATTAAATAAATAAATTATTTTGTACACAAAGCACGTGCACGTGCACACGTGCGATGTGCACACAATTTGGGGACCGGGCTGCTCATGAGGAGAGGGAAATTCTGGAGTTCTGATTTTGAAAACAAGAGGGAAAGTAAGTTACAAAATTTATAATGGGTTAGTGGTGTTCATGGGGAGGTAGTTATACTAACTACCCATTAGCCTTCTTATAAAAGTGCACTCTTAGCCTCTCTTTCTCTCATCCCTTTTCTTTTCTCTCCTGCCCATGCCGAAAGAAACCCACCAAAAACCATCAAAGCTCTGTCCTTTCTCCACCTAAATAACCATTCCACTTGCCTATATACATATACTAATGTATATATATGTGCACACATAGTATATGTATATGAAAGAAGATAGGAGATGTTCTTGATGATTGCCGAATGGAGATGGAGATGCTCATTGATGGATGCTTGCCGAAATGTGGAGCTTGGAGGCTTGCTTTGGTGCACGGATTTCGAGGAGGATTGCAATTGGAGCTTTCTTTAGGAGCTCCTAATTCTAGGAGTTCATTTGGGTAACAAATCTTCATTTTTAGGTGGGTGTTTCTTAAATGCTTTCTAATTTAGGAATATAATCTGCATGATAGATGATATGTGATTTACTTGGTTGAAATTGAATTGATTGCATGAAATTGATTATGGTAAATGCAAATTGCTATGCTTGTTACGATTGCTAGTTGAATTGCTAGAATTGAAGTGATTGTATGAAATTGATGCATATTGAGACATTATTGGAATAATGCAAAGTGTGGCAAAAAGTATGATTTATAACCTCAAAATGTTATTTATAAAATATAGAGATTTTTGTAAAGTGATTTTGATAAAAGAAAACAGTCTATTTTGGAAAATCGATTGAATATGTGTTTTGATGAATTTTGAGGACTTCATCTAAAAAAATAAGAAACTTGAGAATTTGATAGTATATATGATAATGTTTTAAAAGGAATATATTCTGGAAATGATTTATATTTTGTATATGGACGTACCAATTGATTAAAAGGTCGAAAAGTGTAGGCAAAGATGCAAATTGTGGATTTAACAGTCGACTGATTACTTCCACAGTCGACTGGTAAGTGTTAAAAGTTAGTTTTCATCAGCGGGACAGTCGACTGAATACAGTTACAGTCGACTGCTGCTTTGATGTTGAGTTTTCAAGATATTTGCGGGACAGTCGACTGATACTGCCACCAGTCGACTGAACCGAACTGTTTATGGTTCTTGAGTTTGAAATTGATTTTGACAAATGAAAGTTAAATAAGTTTTGAATACAAGATTTTATGATTATTAAGATTTGATTGAGTTTTATTGTGAAATGTACACAAGGTTATGAAAGATGAAATTGACAAAGGAATTAAATTGGAACACTGCGGAACAGCCGACTGCCGTGTGCAGCAGTCGACTCTCCCGAGTGGTTATGAAGAATGTGAATTGACTGAACAAGTCGACTGGAAGAGTTCCCAGTCGACTGTCCAGAGTGCTTTTGATATATCTGAAATCTTGTGAATTGTTGTGGTAAAGATTGTGAATCTGGATATTGGTAAACTCTATTTGTTGCTGCATAAATTTATATGAAATGAATCATAATTGAATTGAGAATTTACATGAAATGAATCATAGATGAGGATTGAGAATTAAATGAATATGAAAGGCTAAGATCATGATGAGAAAGTCTGTGAGACTCTAAATTGAATTATGAGCTGAAAGTGCTCAATTGGAAATTGTGAATTTGAAATTGAAATGAAAGAGTAGCTAAGTCTCCCCCGGCAGTGAAATGAAATGATATTGAATAGAAGACCAAGGTTGGTCATGTGTAAATGAAATGATAAAGTCCGGTTTGGTGGAGAGGCTAACTCTAGAGCTTTGATTTTTATTCATGATTCTAATAATTACTACATTGTAAGGCTGTAATGAAAGTAAGAGAAAAACATAAGTATGGGAGCCTAGGGTCTACGATGCGGATGTGATCCACAGAATGCAGCTTGATGAGTCAAGACATGGCGTGGGCAATATACTCCAGAATGATCGGGATCTTGGCGACGCTTGTGGGATGTTTGGTGACGGCAAGAGGATCGTGTTCAGGGAGGAGGCTGAACTATCGCAGAATGCATGCTTGATGAGTCAAGACATGGCGCGAGGTTCCCCTCCAGGGTCTTGGACACGTGCTTGTAATTATGGAACGTCTATGACACTTGCTGAAATTACAGATAGATACATAGTGGAGATGTAATGAAAGTGAGAGAAAAACATGAGTATGAGAGGTAGGGTACGGTGCGGGTGTGTGAGCCGCAGAATGCATGCTTGATGAGTCAAGACATGGCGCGGGCACAACTCAGTAATGATCAGACTTTAGTCACGCTTATGGGATGTTTTGGTGACTGCAAGAGGATCGTGTTCAGGGAGGAGGCTGAATTACCGCAGAATGCATGCTTGATGAGTCAAGACATGGCGCGGAATTTCCCTTCAGGGTCCAGGACACGTGCTTGTACTCATAGACCATCTAGGATACTCACCGTAGTTACAGGAGTAGATTAAGTCATGGCGAGGGATTGAACCCTACAACAATGAAGAACGATTAAGAGGCTTGCCCTCGGACCTATGTAGTATGGGATGCATAGAATCCGAACAAGTGCGCATTAGTGTCATATAATATAAATGAATGCATTAAGGACTAAGTGCACCGCACAACACGACATCAGCAGGATAGTCCCTTTGTAGCTTTGTTTGTGATCAAGTTTGTGTTTGCTAAAGTATTTAAGAATCGTTATACTATTTCCGGCATAGAGAGGATGGCCGTGTATAATATTTTGTCAGTTGTAAGCAACTGACGCGCCCACAGTTTTATATGCAGGAAATGGAGTTACATGAAGATATAAAGAGAATTGATGCTGTTGATTACTTAAATGTTAAAGTTGTAACAATTGTACATTCATTATTGTTGTATTTTATTAATTCCGCTGCTTATTGATGTAAAAGACTCTGATGTAATTATTGTTGAAATAAAAGTTTTAAATTCCTTGTAAAATTGTACGAAAGAAGTGAAAAGATCCTGTAGAACTCTCGAATTCAAGTTGTAATTGGAATTCGGGGTGTTACAAGTGGTATCAGAGCCACGCTTCTAAGTAGTACAAATTTATAAGGAACGACACCCTAGAAGTGGACATTAGAGTGTGAGTTCAGTTTATAGAGATTTAAATGTAAGTGGTTTACATTTGTGTTGCTCTATAGGCTGATGTTTTTCTCCCCCCTTTTTCCTATTGGATGGTTGGAGTCATGAATGGAAGTTGTTATTGAATTTTCATTCATTCATGATGCTCTCCTCGTATACATTGATTTGAGATTGTATGCGAACTCATTTTTCCTGGGTATCAGAGTGGCGCAGTGGAAACGTGGTTGGCTTTGAACCGTCGTTCATGATGCCTTACACATGGACACACTTCCCCCTCAAATTATTTTCTGTGGATTTTCATCATAGTACTTTTCAATATTAATATTTTCCAAATAAATATTTTCCTATACTATTAAATCATTTCAAAGCCTAGTATTTTGTCCATTTTTCTTAGTCTTGATCTTGTTGAACTTATTTTAAATGTGTCTCCATCTTAAAGTTTTGTCTTTCGTGTTTTATGTCACTTTATGTTCATCCGTCTATATCTGCTATTACTTTATATATTCTGTTAAATTTATACTACAACTATTATTTTTAATTATTATTACCTTTTGAATTTCGCTTGTGAATTTTGCTTATGTGTATTCATTTTGCATGATTTGATTTTGTGATACGATATTCTTTCGTTATCTCGTATTGTCTTATATATTTCAATATATTTTAACAAGATATTTTATCCATATAGATACAACATACTAATTCGATTTATTGTCTGCATTCAATATTATTGTTAGTACATTTGTTATATTCATTAATTTTGTAATTTATGTTTCCTTAATATAATGCATATATTCGCTATTCATGCTTTACTTTATCCTCTAAATTTAAATTGTCTTGATACTATATATATTTTCCATTGATTTTTATATGTTTCATATATTTCAAAATATTTGCTATACATATAATTTCACCCTCCTCAAATTACTACATTATTATTTTTATGTATAATTATTTGTGTCTATTGCCCTAATTTGCTACATTACATCATTAATGTTTCCATTTGTACTTCCAACATGTGCATATATTTCACATTATTTTAGTGTTGCTAATAATTTTTTCACTAGTACCCTCTATGTTGATATATCCTATACACCTATTTTGACATTCGTTGTGTAAAATCTTTTCTGTATCATTGATTTTTAAAACATGAACACCATACTTTATTAAACATCCCATATCCAACCTAAGTATACATGGAAGATTACATCTTCCCATCTTCCGCTTTGGTGTAACTTAATGTCGAGAGGGCAAATATGCAACTAGACATCATTGGAGGCAAACTGCAACTGGAAGTCGGGGAGACAAAGTTTGCAACTGAATGTCCAGAAGTCAAACTGCAACTGGATGTCGGTGAGGTAAAGTTTGCAACCGAATGCCCAGAAGGCAAATTGCAACCGGATATCGTAGAAGCAATTATGCAACTTGAGATCAAGATAGGCAAGTCTGCTGTTGGATACCAGCGAGACGAACCTAAACCAAAAGGAAATATTATACTTAGATGACCCCTACCTTGTTTTCTATAATATTCACTTATAACTATTTCATTGTGTACTAGCTTGAACAATTTTATACTGATTTCATTATTTATCAAACTTGTGTATTACCACTTAAATCTCAACTATCTTGCCGTCTTCTTTGTATTACTTTGCATTTTTTGTGAGTTAATATTTCGTACCACTTTATTGTATTTTGCTATTTTAAAATTTGGTGGCTACTCACCTAATAGTTTTCTTTACTATACTTCTGTTATAATTCATGATTCACTTCTATATAATTAGTTTTGCATTGTTACTACCATAATGTATTATTTTTCTCCTACACATCATCTGAAAATTTTGTATCATGATGTTGTTGTTTCGCCCTATAATTTCCGTCTAAGTGTATATATACATGATTTTGTATGCCGATTTTCTTGATCCACTTGACAAATCGAAATTATTTGGATTTTTGCCTTTTGATCATACATATATAATTATTGTATTTACCTTACAAATTACTTTATAATATCAATTTATATACAAAATCATTTTTTTTTTCTCTCTGTACTTTTCTTTATTATATAACTAGTTTTCGCGCTACTTTCAATGGTACGTTTTACTACTACAGTGTCTTGTTTGACTGCTGCAAATCATTTATAATTATCATATCATGCTATTTATTTCATCCCTACAGTCTTTCGCCTATGCAAGTATGTGATTTTTGTAAGTTGGTTTTTTCGCTCTACTGAATAATTCAAAAGTATTTCAACGTATGCCTAATTTTCAAAATGTATATATATAATTATCTTACAAATTATTTTATGATATTAATTGGTATACAGGATCATTTTATGTCTTCTATACTTTTGCTATATTTCTTTCTCATATATTTCTCAAACTATTAAATTGCTAATTTTTGTCATATAATATCAATTTGGTTTGCGAATTTCTACCATTTATTACATTGATGAATTTTTAGTATTGAATCTATTTATAAAGTACCCATTAACTATGTTTTTCTTTATTGCATTGTTTTCTGAAATTATTTCACAATTAATGACTAAGTTTATTTACTATTTTATCTAATGGTTTACTTGGTAGTAATTTGTATGTAAACTCTTTTCAAAATACACTATCCCCTATTGTCGCATTTGTTTTCTTATGCTATTTTCCTAATTTTCTTGGTTAGTTCTTGTAAAATTTTGATATTCATAAATTTCTTAAATAGATTTTTGTCTCATTTTTTCCACATTGCTCACTTTTATGCTATCTGTATTTTCTTGATGTTTGTGATTTTTATATGCTATACTGATATTTTCTTTAGTGTGTACAAAATACAACCTTTACTATAGTGAGTTCCAGGGACGGAACTGTTCTAAGGGAGGGAGAGTGTAACACCCCGCAAAATTTAAATGACAATTTTGCCCTCGGGTGTTACGCACGTGCATTTTGTACTGTTATTGATTATATCCATAATGCATTTTGATATGTATTTTTAATTCTGATTATCTATACAATCTCGTATTCTTAAAATCACATTTGGGACAACTCAAATGCTAAATTTCAATCTTTGAGTTTTTACGTGCTTTCTACGTATTATCAATACACGTGTCGATTTTCGGATATTCCACCGTTACGTGCAAAGTTTTCAATGAATTTCAATCATTTATTTTTATAAACATGTTTTAATTTATTTTGTAAACGAAAATTCAATTTTTGACTATCTTTAGTTAAAATAAACTTTCTACGTGCAATACACGTGTTTTCTGTATGTTTGAGTATATTATCAAATATGTATATTAAATATAATTTCTATTGCATTCCAATTGATTATAAATATTTTTCGGTTCATAAAATCAATTTTTGTATTTTTGAGATTTTACGGGCGACGCACGTGTTTTGGTGCACGTGTTGTAAGCGTATTATTCTTTCAAAATAAATTTCATGAAATTGTTTGTGTCTATTTTTATTGTGCATGAAAAGTATAATTTTAAAGTTATTTTTACATATTTATTACATATATAAATAATTATTTTAAAAAGATTAAATAAATAAATTATTTTGTACACAAAGCACGTGCACGTGCACACGTGCGATGTGCACACAATTTGGGGACCGGGCTGCTCATGAGGAGAGGGAAATTCTGGAGTTCTGATTTTGAAAACAAGAGGGAAAGTAAGTTACAAAATTTATAATGGGTTAGTGGTGTTCATGGGGAGGTAGTTATACTAACTACCCATTAGCCTTCTTATAAAAGTGCACTCTTAGCCTCTCTTTCTCTCATCCCTTTTCTTTTCTCTCCTGCCCATGCCGAAAGAAACCCACCAAAAACCATCAAAGCTCTATCCTTTCTCCACCTAAATAACCATTCCACTTGCCTATATACATATACTAATGTATATATATGTGCACACATAGTATATGTATATGAAAGAAGATGGGAGATGTTCTTGATGATTGCCGAATGGAGATGGAGATGCTCATTGATGGATGCTTGCCGAAATGTGGAGCTTGGAGGCTTGCTTTGGTGCACGGATTTCGAGGAGGATTGCAATTGGAGCTTTCTTTAGGAGCTCCTAATTCTAGGAGTTCATTTGGATAACAAATCTTCATTTTTAGGTGGGTGTTTCTTAAATGCTTTCTAATTTAGGAATATAATCTGCATGATAGATGATATGTGATTTACTTGGTTGAAATTGAATTGATTGCATGAAATTGATTATGGTAAATGCAAATTGCTATGCTTGTTACGATTGCTAGTTGAATTGCTAGAATTGAAGTGATTGTATGAAATTGATGCATATTGAGACATTATTGGAATAATGCAAAGTGTGGCAAAAAGTATGATTTATAACCTCAAAATGTTATTTATAAAATATAGAGATTTTTGTAAAGTGATTTTGATAAAAGAAAACAGTCTATTTTGGAAAATCGATTGAATATGTGTTTTGATGAATTTTGAGGACTTCATCTAAAAAAATAAGAAACTTGAGAATTTGATAGTATATATGATAATGTTTTAAAAGGAATATATTCTGGAAATGATTTATATTTTGTATATGGACGTACCAATTGATTAAAAGGTCGAAAAGTGTAGGCAAAGATGCAAATTATGGATTTAACAGTCGACTGATTACTTCCACAGTCGACTGGTAAGTGTTAAAAGTTGGTTTTCATCAGCGGGACAGTCGACTGAATACAGTTACAGTCGACTGCTGCTTTGATGTTGAGTTTTCAAGATATTTGCGGGACAGTCGACTGATACTGCCACCAGTCGACTGAACCGAACTGTTTATGGTTTTTGAGTTTGAAATTGATTTTGACAAATGAAAGTTAAATAAGTTTTGAATACAAGATTTTATGATTATTAAGATTTGATTGAGTTTTATTGTGAAATGTACACAAGGTTATGAAAGATGAAATTGACAAAGGAATTAAATTGGAACACTGCGGAACAGCCGACTGCCGTGTGCAGCAGTCGACTCTCCCGAGTGGTTATGAAGAATGTGAATTTACTGAACAAGTCGACTGGAAGAGTTCCCAGTCGACTGTCCAGAGTGCTTTTGATATATCTGAAATCTTGTGAATTGTTGTGGTAAAGATTGTGAATCTGGATATTGGTAAACTCTATTTGTTGCTGCATAAATTTATATGAAATGAATCATAATTGAATTGAGAATTTACATGAAATGAATCATAGATGAGGATTGAGAATTAAATGAATATGAAAGGCTAAGATCATGATGAGAAAGTCTGTGAGACTCTAAATTAAATTATGAGCTGAAAGTGCTCAATTGGAAATTGTGAATTTGAAATTGAAATGAAAGAGTAGCTAAGTCTCCCCCGGTAGTGAAATGAAATGATATTGAAAAGAAGACCAAGGTTGGTCATGTGTAAATGAAATGATAAAGTCCGGTTTGGTGGAGAGGCTAACTCTAGAGCTTTGATTTTTATTCATGATTCTAATAATTACTACATTGTAAGGCTGTAATGAAAGTAAGAGAAAAACATAAGTATGGGAGCCTAGGGTCTACGATGCGGATGTGATCCACAGAATGCATGCTTGATGAGTCAAGACATGGCGTGGGCAATATACTCCAGAATGATCGGGATCTTGGCGACGCTTGTGGGATGTTTGGTGACGGCAAGAGGATCGTGTTCAGGGAGGAGGCTGAACTATCGCAGAATGCATGCTTGATGAGTCAAGACATGGCGCGAGGTTCCCCTCCAGGGTCTTGGACACGTGCTTGTAATTATGGAACGTCTATGACACTTGCTGAAATTACAGATAGATACATAGTGGAGATGTAATGAAAGTGAGAGAAAAACATGAGTATGAGAGCTAGGATACGGTGCGGGTGTGTGAGCCGCAGAATGCATGCTTGATGAGTCAAGATATGGCGCGGGCACAACTCAGTAATGATCGGACTTTAGTCACGCTTATGGGATGTTTTGGTGACTGCAAGAGGATCGTGTTCAGGGAGAAGGCTGAATTACCGCAGAATGCATGCTTGATGAGTCAAGACATGGCGCGGAATTCTCCTTCAGGGTCCAGGACACGTGCTTGTACTCATAGACCATCTAGGATACTCACCGTAGTTACAGGAGTAGATTAAGTCATGGCGAGGGATTGAACCCTACAACAATGAAGAACGATTAAGAGGCTTGCCCTCGGACCTATGTAGTATGGGATGCATAGAATCCGAACAAGTGCGCATTAGTGTCATATAATATAAATGAATGCATTAAGGACTAAGTGCACCGCACAACACGACATCAGCAGGATAGTCCCTTTGTAGCTTTGTTTGTGATCAAGTTTGTGTTTGCTAAAGTATTTAAGAATCGTTATACTATTTCCGGCATAGAGAGGATGGCCGTGTATAATATTTTGTCAGTTGTAAGCAACTGACGTGCCCACAGTTTTATATGCAGGAAATGGAGTTACATGAAGATATAAAGAGAATTGATGCTGTTGATTACTTAAATGTTAAAGTTGTAACAATTGTACATTCATTATTGTTGTATTTTATTAATTCCGCTGCTTATTGATGTAAAAGACTCTGATGTAATTATTGTTGAAATAAAAGTTTTAAATTCCTTGTAAAATTGTACGAAAGAAGTGAAAAGATCCTGTAGAACTCTCGAATTCAAGTTGTAATTGGAATTCGGGGTGTTACAAGTATAAATTAGTATAGTAGTAGTAGGAGTAGAAGTAATATTAGTGAAGTAGTAGTAGAAGTAGAAGTAAATATATAGAGAAAGGGAGGGTGGAGGGGGCTGTCAGCCACTGCAGGAAGAAAGAAAGAAAGAGAGAAGGGGAGAGAAGTGTGGAATTGTCTAGAAAATGCTTAGGTGTCCCACTTTTTTACATTTAATCCCCTTAGCTTTATGTAATTGCTCTTAACCCCCAATTGTTTTTTGTTAGGCTGGGCTTCTTCTTTCTTTCTTTTCTTTCTTTCATTCTTTTTTTTTTGGTAAACAATGTTTGGGCTTTAAGGCTAAAAAAAAATTATTGCAATACTAATAGTATACAATAATACTAATAGTATAGGATAATAACTATGTATGATAAAGATAACAATAACAATGTATATGTGTATTCATTATTAGAAATTTAGGGGTATTACACAAAATGTATGCTAAGGCTTCCTTTTGCTGCGCAAATTCTTACTGAAAATCAGATGTAAACTCTTCATAGTGTTCAAGGTTTTGTAAGCTAATAATAAATATACTAAAAGCATGCGAGAAGTAACATGGCTGGACACTACATGAATTTTTATCTGTGGCAGAAACTTTTAAATGCGTAAAGCCTTTTCCATCTTAAAGTTATGTATAAATGAAGTATGACATACTGCCTTTACCTGAAACTAATAGTTTTTAGATCCAGTTGTTTTTATAAGTGAGAACAAAAATATAATGCGAGTAAAATTTACATGTCTGTAAGAAACAAAAAAACTCACATATATAGCGTTTAGTGTTAGTATGTTTGTAAATCACAGTTAGGGTTGCTACATTTGTCCAGAACCTGGACCCTTACCGTAGCTACATTCAAGTGAGTATTGACTGGGTTATCAAGTTGGACCCACCTAAAGTCTTCAGGGAAGTTTGGTTCTCCTGCAACCAGATCTGCCTCGCTTACAAAAGGTTCGGGCCTAAGGACCCAATATTATTTACTAGTAATTTACAACTGCAATGCACGTCTTAATAAATATGTATATTTTACAAGTAATTAAAAAACTTCAGCATATTCTGGCTTTAAACCTGAGACCTCCTTTATTTTAGGTATGCACGAGCGATACATCGGTTTGTTTGTCTACAAATATTTGTATTTGTTGAATTTAGTTTGGACGTGTATTACACTTGTTTGTCTAGTTACAAAATTAGGGTTTGTTCAGTTACAAACCCCAACTCTCCCATTAAATTAGTAGAGATGACTTGGAGTCAATCACTTGGGGTTCACTTCTCTAGAAAATCAATAAGGATTTCACTTTTCTCAACTTGCATTGGCTCTATGTTATGACTATGATTATTTATTTTTATAGAATTGGGTAGTTCTACCTTCTTCATAAAAATTAATATTCTTTGCATCACCTTTGATAGTATATCTATTTATCCTTTTATTATTCCATGTATCTCGAGATCATTTGTGGATAATAAATGGGGTATTAAAAAGAACATATATATTTCATGAGTTATATGACTTTGAAAACATCCTTTATAATGTTTTTATGTAATTTATTATGTGGACCAGGGATCCGCATAAGATACAAGATGATGGATAGGGTACCCAACTTGTAAAATCAACCAATAAAATAATGATCCGACCACGTGAGAGGTTAAACCGGGACCTAAAATTACTATACTTGCACAAATACCCTGTATGTCCATATCTATAAATTGTAGTGTTGCCCAACACCCTGTATGTCCATGTCCATAAATCATATGTTGGGAGTACATCAATTCTATTAGCCAATGTTAATGTTATTTTGAGTGTTACTGTTTCTGTGAATTCATAATTCATTCCAGGTTCAAGCGTGTAAAGATGTTTACAAATTTTCTTTCATGTATATGATGAGGTCTTTATATGAACTACGTTGATTTTGGCACTCATACTACTAGTAATTTACACGTGCGTTGCACGGCTTAATAAATACATATATTTATTTTTAAAAGTAAAAATTCATGCACGCGTGTTGCACGGGTTGGTAGAAGGACAAATTACACTAAGGCCTTCTCCCATTATAGTAGTAGAGATGTTTCCTAGTAAAGCATTCAAGTATAAATGTGAATATTTGTTAAATGCATTTTCTATAGAGTTCCAGTGAGCAATTTCTGGACCATGAAGTTGTAGTTATTGCAAAGGATACGTATAAAGTTTAGCCCTTTGTACTAGCTAACAAGCATTTGAACTTTTGCAGTCTGTTCAATTCATACAATCCAAGTATGCTGATGTCTACTGCTTATTATCAAATGGACCTCTATCAGCGGCCCTTATATGAGGTATGAATAAAGCCAAGTTGATACTACCCATTCTATAAGGTCGCTAGCTTTTGGTTTCAGAAGGTTCCTTTCCAGTATGATTTTACTGTTGTAAAGGGAAGTATTGGCTGTTTTATTTTTGGGAGTGGGGTTCACACCATCCCAAGTTTTTCTGAAATTGTCTCGGAGAGTGCTTTTATTACTAACCTTCATTATGCTAAATGACTCGAATGTTTGAAATTTTTAATTACATCCTGAGGAAAGTCTTTTGTATTTCTATGAATCATTCTTCTCGTCTCATGAACCTCCAAAACATTTGGGGTTTGCTCACTGATACGTTATATTATTCATAAATTTACATCTTTGCCTGCTCTGCAACTTACTGACGGGTATTTTTTATTTTATTTTTGCTAAACTACTGATGGGTATTTGTTATTGCTTATTTTCCATTATGTGGTTGCCTCTAGGAAGCATGGAAATATGAAATGGTAGTCTCTTGTAGGACATGGGGTCATGACTAGAGAGAGAGAGGCTTCACTGGAACTGGTAGAGCACAAATACACAGATTGGAATTGATCCAATTGATCTAATAATTACGTGTAAAGTTTTCGCCTTTGTGTGGGCTTTGCTCCACCTAAATTTTCTGTCGTCTATTGGATTATCTCTCCTCATATCTAAACTAAATTTGAATTCTGCCCTGCTATGTTACATCTTATTTAAGAGACCCTCTTTTTAATATAGCCTTCAAAAGGCAAAATTTTATGTTTTACACCTTATAATGTAACTGTCTGTTTGCTTGCATACGCATGAAGATCAAGATGCTATTCTATAATATTTTATTAATATTAATATGCAACGTTCAAAATATAGTAAAAATGAACCAATGGTCTTTTATATTTATGCTTGCCTTTTCAGTTCCATTTAGAATAGCTTGCCTTTTCAGTTCCGAATGCAATTCAGTTCATATTGATTACATAGTTTTTTGTGAGAATGATAAATGCAGGTTTGCTAAATTCATATTTATCTTTTCAACATTTGTATGCAGGTTTGCGCAGGGGCTATACTTAGTTGCCTCGTGTCCTATTTAATGAGGAGCTCTTCTATATAAAATGGAAATTACTCTAAAGTTCCAAAGTTGCCTGAAGCTTAATTCTGATGGGAACACGAGTTCCCAATCATTATTGTAAATAGCTTTTTGTACTGTGCTAAGGAGCTATATTTCTGGTGATAAACAAAGTGAATTTTATTTTGTAATTTGACATGCTTGTAATACTTCATTAATTTTTAAAATGATTGAAGTTTAATTTTATTTAATTTTGTTTCATAAACACATTTATTTATTTTATTGTGTATTTAGTTTATAATTGGATTAATATTATAAAAGAAAATATTAAATTATCATAAGCATAATTAATAAGAAAAACTTATGTATAGAGCGATGAGTATATATTCAAATATGTGGATGCGAAAATTATCACTATAACCTATAGCAGTGGAGTTTCAACCGTCAATATAGGAAGGCAAGAGGTGTCGTTAAAACCTATACCGACGGATACGAAACCGTGGGTATAACACTGAGGTTTTGTCCAACGGGTGAAAAAACCATTGCTATAGGCTATAGTGACGGCATTGTGCCGTGGATATAGCTAATTAAAAACTACGGAAAAATGTGTTCATTGGTATAGGTTTTACGGGCTATACCTACGGTTTTCTGCCTTTTACCTACGGATTTTTGCTGTCACTATATGTCAAATTCCTTGTAGTGGATGGAGAAGATGAGACCGGGTTTGGGGGTTTTTTGATTTGGAAATTAGGGTTTCCGATTTGGGGATGCAGTTGGGTGATGTAGTCTTGTAGATGTGAAGACAATGAGGATGGGTGGAGGAGAAGGTAGGAGATGAAGTTGGCCGGAGTAATCGACGGCGAGGAGAACAAATTTCGACGGGCTTCGAAGAATCGGGAGAAGGGTTACAGTTTGCTGTCTCGGAAATAAGAGAAATAGAATAGTATTAGAGGATTAGGGTAGGGTTTTCTTTTAAGTATATCACTATATATAATTATGAAATAAATATATTATAAATTAAGCAGATATCCGTATCCGAATCAGTTTTTTTAGGGATATCAGAAAATAGACTATCTTCAAGATCTTCAAGAAAGAGCAAGAATGAGTGTTGAAAGGAGTATCGAGGACGGAGACAGCCCACTTGAACAATTTGCCATTCACCCATTCATTATGATGAAGATAGGCAACTTTTATTTCTATCCGTATCCGAATTTTTTTGAATTTGGATATGCGAATCTGTATTGTATCCGCTCGGATATGAATTTTTTATATCCGCATCCGCAAAAATTTCGGATTCGGATACGGATCGAATCGGATATATTCTTATCCTAGAGCATCCCTAATTCCAACTCTATATTATTTCCAACAAAATTTGCATATTATAATACATAATATGGGCGCACTTACCTTTCATTAGAATGAAGGATTCACCTAAATCTAATATGTCATGCGTTAATAATCCAACATTTTCATTAAATCAGCACTCACAATTTTTTATTTTATTTGTTTTATAAGATATTTTAGCAGTTAGTCAATCATTGAAAGCTATAAAAGTTGATGTTTTTTCAAAAAAAAATAATAAAAATAAAAGGCTAAATTACAAGGAACTGCTCTGTATTTTCTCTCTTTTCATAAAACTACCCCAACAGTACTTTAAATTTTAATGTGCATAAACTCCAAATTGTCGTTTTTATTTTCAGAAAAGTACCCTGTCGTTTGAGCCATGTTTACTAGCAATTTTGCGTGCACTGTACGTGCTCATCCTGGACCGAAATACCTCTGTCCGTTTCCCCCCAATGTACACTATTATCCCATTTCCCCCAAATTTTCACTCAATTACCCCCCCATTCTTACCCTTTTTCACCTTCTTCCCCAAATTTCTCCAAACCCAAATCCTAATTGCTTTCCAAATTGGTAGCCCGCATCTTCAACTCAGAGAGGTAGACAAGGATGAGTTGCTGAGTTTGGACCCACAACCAAGTTAAATATGAAGTTTGCTAGAGTTTGAACTTGAAGTGGTAGAAGGAAGAGACAAGAAGAAAGCTTAAAAAAAAAACGAACTCACCTTTGAAGCTTTGACGAAATTTATGTTTCGATTTTGGAAAATTTGAGGAAGAAGGTGAAAGGGGTAAGAGCATCCACAGTCGTTTTCTAAAATTCCCATATTTTCAAATTATAGCAAACGAATACAACAGAGACGCTGCAGTCGTTTCTCAAATTCCCATATTTTGGCAAACTTGCTATTTCCATTTCTCAAATATGAGAAACGATCTGAGCTTTCTCAAATATGAGAAATGATACCCCGTCTCTTCGATTTAATTATTTTTTAATCCTATCGGACGGAGGATCATATACCGTCTCTCCTATCCTTTAAATTTTTTTTTTTTTTAAAAGGTCGGACGGGGAATGATACTCCGGACGGGGTATCAAACAAACTCGATGATCCCTTGAAAGTTTTTACAATTGAAAATGTCAAGTGTGGTCTTGTTCCATAGGATGATTGCTAGTCGCTGCCACAATGTCATTCAAATACATATATCTCTTTCTTCGAAAGTACATTCAATTTAGTAGAATTTTCTTCTTTCCTAATTGTACTTTTTTTTGCTAATTAAATTAAATTATTAGATAGGAACACTTAGCTGACCCGACATCTAGGTAAGTTTTGCTGCCATAATTTCCAGGCAGAGAAATTTTCTTAGAAAATTACTATCATGTATGAAAATATGAAAGGTCAAAGTATTATAGGAGGAAGTTTCCTCACGTGCCATGCTAAAATTTAATATTTCACTTCTCATACAAAATGAAAGAAAACATAAAATCTAGAACAAAAAGTAGACATTATTTTTTTCTTTTCCGTGCATCAATTAGTTGCAAAATGAATGTTTAATTACTATAAAACAAATATGATTCTTGATGCAAGAGAAAACATATTTAGGCTGCATGAGCCACCATCATATTTATGTTATATGGTATTTGAATGGTACAAGTAATGCGTTTGAGAGAAAGGAATAGAGTAACTTGTTAGCATTGATGTTAGACCATTTCTGGGGACATAACCTCCAATCAATTTTCAAAGTCATTATTTTCCAAAGTAACCAACTCAACTCAACCCTTCCCTTCTGGCAAACTTTCGCGATTTTGCAATATATATACCATACATACATTAATCAATCTTAGACCTCAATTTCAAGCAGTGATGTCAAAAGCATTTGCATTTCGCCTAATTTTCTCTCATGCCTCCTAAGACTAGCTCTTGGAACTTGCTCACTCGCAATCAATCGTCGAATATAATTTTGGTCGTACGAGAAAAGGCAAAAAGAAAGACAAAGAAGGGGAGGTCAAAGAAGGGGAGGTCATTCATTTCGTCAATTAAACTTTTAAAAGTAGTGTATATAGAGTTGGAAAGAAGCAAACCCTGGCTCTCAATTATGCACAATTATATAGTATGCATAGAGTAAACATAGACAAAAGATGGAAAAAGACTTGGAAATTAAGGGAGATATCTCATAAAGATAAAATGGAAGTTAGTGGCTGTAAGGCATGAATGAATCAAATTAA
This sequence comes from Hemerocallis citrina, assembly GCA_017893485.1. Taxonomy (NCBI): domain Eukaryota; kingdom Viridiplantae; phylum Streptophyta; class Magnoliopsida; order Asparagales; family Asphodelaceae; genus Hemerocallis; species Hemerocallis citrina. Next base: position 152,955,905 of record CM030362.1, read on the forward strand.
GGGAGAAAACGAAAAGAATAGAAAAGATTGGCGGCATTATGTGTGCCTATTAAAGAAGTAACACGTTTTGGGTTATTCTTTTTTGAGCTTTGTTTTGAACAATATCTCTAATCTCTAATACTATAATGGGAGAAGCGGAGTTGTCATTTGTAAATCTATCAACGCGTATAACGCATGTGCATAACTATTATAAAGAAGGTGTTAAGTTCAAGCCCAGACTACGTATGAATTTTACTTTTAAAAAACTATATATATTAAGACGTGCATCGCACGTGTAAATTACTAATAATCTCTAATATTTTAATGGGAGAAGGCCTTAGTGTCATTTGTAAATCTATCAATGCATGCAATGCACGTGCATAACTATTATAAAGGAGGTCTAGGTTCAAACTCATACTACATCTGAATTTTTATTTTAAAGGCTCTGTTTGGTTCAAAAGAGGGGGGGGGGGGGGGGGGATTTAATGGAGGGGAGGTAAAGGGAGGGGAGGAATTTTAATCATATTTTCTGTTTGGTTCGAGGAGAGAAGGGAAGGGGAGGGGAGGAAAAATAATTATTTTCTTGTTTGGTTCACAAGGGGAGGAAAGTGATTTTATAATTAAATTACTTGTATACCCTTTTACATTTTAGGAGAGCTTATGCATTACTGTTTCTAATTCTAACTTGGTATTCTTTATTGTACTTCTTGTTAACCTAACTTAGCAAAATAATACATGCAGGACTATAAGCAGATACAATTAGTCTCAATAAAAATGTTCAACAAAATAATGAAGACCAATATATAAATCAAGCTCAACAAAATATTCAAGTTAAATAGTAACAAACAGTGTAATAATAAGGTATGTAGCAAATGTGCGAACAGTGATTATATTGATTATTGGAAATTTCAATTTTTTTGTTTTTGTTTGAGTCACAAACAGTTTAATAATTATGATTTTTTTTAGTCAAACAAACAGTTTGATAATCACAAACAATTTTTCTACCTAATTAAGTAGTCTTTCCTACAATTTAATAATCACAAACAGTGTAATAGATTTCGTAGTCTTTCCTTATAGCACTCATGGATGAATGAATCTGGAACCTATAATCATATAGAACTCATGAATTATATGATTACCTTATAGCACTCATGAATGAATGAATAAGATAATGGCAGAATAGCACTCATGTTCAAACTGTATAATATCTATATAATAAATTACAAAGAAAGCTATCAAGTGGCTCACAATCAATCCCCCCTAAAATTAAAGGCCTAGATCAAACCTCACGAAACATATTTTTCCTCTAAAATTTCAAACCCTAAAACCAAAATTTTCCCCCCAAAACTAAAAAACTTATTACTTTATTACTATCTCTCTCTTCTCTCTTCACTTTTTCATATTTCTCTCTTTCTCTCTCTCCCTATCTCTCTCTCCCATTCTTTCTATATTTACTTATAAATTTAGATTTTTAGAATTTTAATGTTTTCTTTCCACATGTTATATTGAAAATAGTAAATATCTCTTCAACTCCACACTTAAAATTCTAAGAAGTTAGATTTTATACCCCCGTTTATAATTATTTTTCAACATATACTAATGAAAACATGGAATTTTATTTACAACTAATTATTGTCATACTATTCAAACTTGAGCGATATAATTGTTGTTTTACTATTTACAGGCTTTTCGTATTTTGTATCGTTCTGAAGACGTGCCGTAGTAGGGGTGGCAACTGGGCCGGGTCAACCGGCGACCCACCCGCGACCCGGCCCACGAACCCGGCCCGTTTAAAGCTTTCGCGGGTTCGGGTCGAACCCGGTGAACAGTACCGGGTCGACCCGGGTCGCTATTTATGCGAATTGGATTCGCGAAATCCGGCCCACGAACCCGGTCAACCCGCGAATTGGACCCGCCAACCCGCGGGTCGACCCGCGAATTTCGAACCTCGACCCGTGAATTGAACCCGCGAATTTAACCCGCGGGTCGCGCTGGGTTTGGTGCCGTTGTGCTTCTAGCCGTTGGATTTCTGGCCGTTGGGTTTGGCCCGTTGGGCTCGGCAGCACAGCACAGCAGCAACGGCTCTTAGCCGTTGCTTGCTTGCTGTTGTGAATTTTTTTTTTTTTTTTTGTTTTTTCCCATTTCTAATCCTATAAATAGCCCCCAAAAATCTCCAAAAAAATCACACCTCCCTCTCTTACTCTCTCTACTATTATACATCAAAAAAAAAAAAAATTTGAACAATTGTAGTAAACATCAAACAAGTGTACAAGGAGGCGTATACACGATCAAATTTCGGTCGTATCGGAGAACAAAATTCAACGTCTTCAACGTCTTCAACTCTCTTCAACCCTCGACTCAAATCTACTTCAACTCTTCAATTGCGAAATCGGCAAAGCGCTCCTCCATCTTTTCTATTATATTCTAATTTTCACGATTTTTTTATACGCGTATTCCACGGTGAACGGTATCAAAATATCTCTATCTCTCTTGTTTTTTTTTTTCGTTGTAGTTAAAATTATTGTTTGTTTTTTGTACTTCTCTATCTCAACCCTCTTGTTTTTTAGTTTTTTTTTGTATAATTCACCGCTTCTACATTGTAGATTTTATTTACATACCACATTACTACACTATGTCTAGATCACGCGGTAGCGGTCGTAGCGGACAAGATTCTTCCTCATCTTCACGTAGGCCACCAATTGTCCCAATTATTGAGCCCACCCAAGATTACATTGATCCTACTATGGAACAATGGGGTACACACGACATGGATGTTGTAGGTAACATTCAAGTAGAAGAAGAACAACAACAACAACAACAACCCGAAACCACACAACCCCGTAGTAGTAGGAAAAGTAGAGGAGAAACTAGCGATTGGCACAAGTTTTATGAGTATATCCCGGACGAAAATATTCCGGGTGTAGGTTTGAAAGTGTGTAAAACATGTAGCAAAACATACAAATTCAAGAGGGGTGACGGCACCGGTACAATTAGTAGACACATACAACATAATCACAAAGAACTCCTTGATCAAATACAAGGTCAACAAAAAATAAACCCTAGGACCGGTCAAGTAGATAGCCACCCTTATGATCCCGAACTCGTTCGTCGGGAAATGGCCCGATTAGTCATTAAGAAAGAGTTGCCATTTTCCTATCCCGAGAGTAGGAACTTGGAAAATTTTAATCAAACGGCCTTAAACCCTCATTTTAGAAGAATTCCGAGAAATACTTGCAAATCGGATTGTTTTAAAATGTACGTTGAAATGAAGGACGCGTTGATTGCAATTTTATGGAGTTTAACTTATAGGGTTAGTTTAACTTCGGATTGTTGGACGGGTGTCAACAATATTCCAACGATGGGAATAACCTGTCATTGGATCGACAATGATTGGATTCTTCAAAAAAGAATCATATCACTTGCGGCGTTGCCATATCCCCATAGTGGCTCTGAAATAGCAAACCGTATTATAGAAATTTGTGATGTTTTTCATATTCGCGATAAAATTATGGCTATTAGTTTTGATAATGCATCTAACAACAATGTAGCAATTACTACTTTAAAATCTGTATTAAACCCTCCAGCTGACAATATTTTTCATGTTAGATGTGCATGTCATATTATAAATTTATGTGTTCAAGATGCATTAAAAATAGCTGATCCATATATAATTAAAATTAGAAATTGTGTACATTTCATTGCATTAAGTCCAAGCATTTTACAAGAATGGAAAGCTTGGTGTAGGGTTAGAAATGTTCCTTTTAGAAAATTTCCAAAGGATGTTAGACACCGATGGAATTCTACTTTTGATTTATTGAATGTTGTCACCGATTATAAAGCAGTTGTAAATGATTTTTGTATCGCAAAAAATATGCACAATTTTGAAATGACTCCCAACGATTGGTATTTTGCCGAAGCTTTGTTAAAATTTTTAGAACCTTTTAAAACCGCAACTTTAAAGTTTTCAAAAACATATGAATCTACTTCTAGTAGCATTTTTATTGAATTAGTTAGCATGATGCAAATATTTAACGAAATGTTAAATGATCCCTATATTAGTGACATTGTAATACCTGTATTTCAAAAATTTTTGAAATATTATTTTCCTCCTCATATGTTGATTTGTGTTGCTACTGTTATGGATCCTCGTATCAAATTAGAAGGTACGAAGAATTTGATAGAAAGGTTTTTTGCATGTTTAGATGACAATGTAGAATTAACAATTGATTGCGCTACTTTTTTAGTTCAGTTTGAATCTACATTAAATAACTTGTATGATTATTATGATAGACGTTTTGCTTCTAGTAGTGCAACTTCTGTAGTTAGTTCTTCTTCTGGTAGTTCTAAAGGTAAAAGTAAAATTGGTGATAGAACATTTAGTCTACTTGAACAAATTCAGTCTAAAAAACCTAGGACTAATCAACCAAATGAATTAAATTGGTATAACCAACAGGATACTGAGCCTACTCTTTCCCCACTAGATATTTTACAATGGTGGAAAGAACATGAACACACATTTAGTATTCTGTCTATTATGGCTAAAGATTTGCTAACTCCTCCTGTCTCTACAGTTGCTTCTGAGAGTGCATTTTCTACAAGTGGCAGGGTTCTATCTGATTACAGAAACCGGTTGAAGCCCGAGGCGTTGGAGATGCTCGTTTGCACAGAAGACTGGCTGAAGGCTGAAGATAGGACGCAAGGGAAAGCACTATCAAGTTCTATAAGTGGGAGCAACTCGCCCGAAGAACAACAACAACAACAACAATAGCTTTTCATCTTATGTTAAATTAGAAAAATTGTAGTCAATTCAAATTGTACATAAGAAATATGTTATTGTATAAAACTTATTTGTGAATTGAATTTTTCATTTCATTTCGTTATAAATTGTTCAAACTGTATCACTTAAATTCGTATGAATAAAATTTCAAAATTTGTTGTCAATTTCACTCTTCCAATCTTATTATTATTATTGTCACGATTTTTTTTGTTTATTAGTATTATTACTTACTCAGTATTATAACTAAACATTATTTGGGGATATTTGATTCAATTTGAAGAATTGTAGTATTATTACTTATTAGTATTATTACAAAATTTAGTGAATTACATACTTAGTATTATAATTAAACATCATTTGGCCCGATATTTGAAGAATTGTAGTATTATTACTTACTAGTAGTAATGTAGTATTACTTATTTACTTAGTATTATAATTTTAAACTACCAAAAAAAATTACTTACTTAGTATTACTTACTTACTTACTTACTTAGTATTACTTACTAAGTATTACTTACTTAGTATTACTTACTTACTAAGTATTACTTACTTACTACTTAGTATTACTTACTTACTTACTTAGTATTATAATTTTGAAGAATTGTAGTATTATTATCACTTATTAGTAGTAATTACTTACTTAGTATTACTTACTTACTAAGTATTACCTACTTAGTATTACTTACTTACTTAGTGTTATAATTTTGAAGAATTGTAGTATTATTATTACTTATTAGTAGTAATGTAGTATTACTTAGTAATGTAGTATTACTCACTTAGTATTATACTATTATTATTAGTAGTAATGTAGTATTACTTAGTATTACTTCAATTTAAGCTACCACAAAAAAAAAAAAAAAAAAATTATATATATTATTAAACGGGCCAACCCGCGGGTCGACCCGGCCCAACCCGGGTTGAGCCCTAAAGGGTTCACGGGTTGGGCGGGCCACCCAATTAAGATTCTGACCCGGCCCGGCCCGGCCCGTATAATACCCCAACCCGGCCCGGCCCGCCTACCCAAGTGTGCCAACCCGCATGGGTTGGGCCCGGCCCGGCCCGGTCGACCCATCTGCCACCCCTATGCCGTAGGCACGTGCCCACGGGCAAATCTAGTAATTTTGTAAATCATGGTGACATGGATGCTACTCATGAATAAGATAGTTTGAAGATAGCACTCATTTTGAACTGTAGAATTACGTGATTAAGAAAAATTACGTGATTAAGAAAACTTTGGATGAAAAAATTACAATAAGAAAAATTACGTGATTACATGATTAAGAAAGCTTTGGATGAGAAAAATTACAATGATTAAGAAAACTCCAACAGGTAACCATCATGATAAAAAAATTAGAGAAGGAGAATGCTTACCTGATTTATAAAAAAAAACTCGAACCGTAGTTGAAACGAAGAGGGTTTCCATTTTTGGAAGAGATAGAGGCGCGGGTTTGTAATGACATTTGATATTAGGGTTTAGTTTTAGATTAATATTTATAGATCTAAAAAGGGCAATTTTGTATTTCACAATATTATCCAGGATATTTTAGTCCAATCACTTAAAAAAATAGACCCACTTTCCCTCCCCTCCAAATCCCCCCAATATTGGAGGGGAGCCAAAATTGGCTCAAGAGGGATTTTGCTCCCCTTCATCCCTTTTCCCTCCCCTCCATTCCCTTCCAACCAAACAGACAGTAAGAAAAACTATATTTATTAAGACGTGCATCACACGTGTAAATTACTAGTAATATTATATTGGGAGAGTTTTTTTTAAGGAAAAGGTGGAATTATATTGGGAGAGTTGGAATTGTCGCTTGTAAACTTACCAATTTACGTGTATTGCACGTACATAACTAATATTAAGGAGGTCTCATGTTCGAGTCCTTACTATGTCGGAGTTTTTACTTTAAAATAAAATTATTAAGTCGTGCATCACACTAATAGAAAATGTCATTCATGGTTAGTGCACATTCGTAAGGGTTTTTTTCTCACTCTCTTGTAGTTGTGTAGTTGCGAAAAATCTCCTGGTTAATGTATACATCCACAATGGAATTGTAACTATCCGTTGTAAATATTAGCTACAATAGAATATTGCAAGAGAATGTTAGGTTTCGAAAGCAATCTCAGATTAAATACACAGCGAAAAAATTACGAAAAAAAATATTGAAACCTAGCCATGGATCCATATAAAAACCATAAATCGTGTTTATGAGTTATACCTTAAAGATGGATCTGTTGTCTCCACAGTATACCGATCACAATACTGCAATATTACGGTGCCTCTACGGTATCCACACGAATGGAGCGAAAAATGGCTCTTCCTCAGACTGCGGTGCTAGCTGCGGGTAGGGGATGCTCCTCCTCACGATCTCTCTCTCACACTTTCTGTGACGGCTAGGGTTTTTCACGTGTGTCTTTTCCACCGGTACATATCATATATATAGGTGCATAAAACCAATCCTAAGAGAGTAATGAGGATGTTGAGCTCACAATCTGACCTGAGTCAGATTTGTGTGTAAGCCTTTGAATTTTAGTCGGCCCATTTAATCTAATTAAAAATCCAACCAATGCCAGGAGTCCAAGTCTTACTTGGATCCCTAATTAAATTCTTCTCATGAATTTAAATTCCAATTTCGATACATTCTAAATGTGTGACCCGGTAGGTTCCCATTACGTTGATAGTAATACTAAAATCTTATTCCAGTGTTAAACAGTGAGCAATACATCACTGCTACTCAAGTAACGGGAATGTCAGTGATTTGACATAACCTATCCGTGACCAATATTACCACGTAGTCTAGTTCCTTTGTCCAAATATCTTAATTGATCACAAAGCATAAAGCGTACCACTCGTATATAGTTCAATCTTTAGTTTCTTAATGTCCGCGTAGATTGACTAAAACAAATTAGATCAATATCTCATATTGACTCATTTGAGCATGACCATGCATTTTGCAGTCTCACTCTATCAAGGGTTCGTAGATATCGCTCCTGTTATTTAAGAGGGACATATCCTATCTAAGTCACTCTCACATCTCCCAACATGATTTATAATATATCTAATAGTCGACTTTATAATCACTTTATTACAGGCAACGTTTGGCGGCATTAAAATATATAACTTCTCATGTAGGGAACCATAGGGACTTCAAGTCAAATAACTATGTACACCATGGTCACTGTGAGAACCACTTATGACACTCATGTAACGATCGATGCAGCATTCTCATGTGGGTTAGTCTAGTACATTATTATTACTCTAATATGCACCCACGTGAAGACTTGATATCTCATATCCATGACCCATGAGAATAGTTATCAATCTATGCACACACTAGTTTCTATGTATAATCGTTGTCCTAATTCACAATAATACGTGACTAGGGGCATTTAAGAACAATATTCTGATTTCAGCCAATAGGATATCACAATCAAGTCATGCACTTGATAACCTATGTAGTTGAACTTACTATTCTAAGGACTTCATTATGTTCATTTAGTTCACAATAAATATCACAATAAATGAAATGCCTAAATATGAAATAAATGTCATGATACAATGTAAACTATGTCAATACACAACTGGCCTCTAGGGCATACACCAACATAGAAGTTGTTCCTTGCTGTTCCCAGCCATAAAAGAATATCTACAACAAATTTTTCTCTTGTAGATGTGTTTTGAAAGGGATTTTCCCCGTTGCTGATGAACTATCGCTACAGAAGTTCGCAAGGTAGTCATTCCCTTGCAAATGTTCCCCTGTGTATACAATTGAACGCATTTTTTCCATTGCTGATTATATTTTGATAGCTTAATCTAATTTACAAAAACAATGTATTTTTTCATTCAAGAACATATAATTATTTCACTCTTTGATGCACACAATTATATAAACAAAACACAATGTGTCTAAACACAAAACACAATTATATAAACATAATACCAAAATAAGCTTTAATATTATAGAGTATAGAACATTCTCATTACAAAATTATGTTTATTTCGAAGTGCCAAATTACCAACGGTACATTCTAGAAGGAAAGATGAGTTTTAATACATCAAAAACTACAACAAAAGTTTTCAAAAGTACTTCTAACTCGTCGCTACTGCTTCCATGTATCCCCAACTTCACTTTATCAGTCACGGAAGGTCTTCTGCATGTTCCTCATTCTCATCAGCTTTATAGTCATCACCACACATAGAGACACATACATAAAGACCACAAAGTTTGTTTCCTCTAGATCTAGGTAGTAATCGTTGTGTCATATCCAAAAAATGTCCACACCAATAACAACATATAATTGGTCATGAAATTCCTTATCTAGAATCGGTCTAATCAACTTGAAATATTGTTCTGAGGACCGAACTATAAATCTTGCATTAAAGAGAAAGAATGGAAGTGATAATTGAGAATTGATTTGTAATAATGTCTTGCATGAAAATGATGCAAGGGCTAAGAACTCAAATCTTACAGCAAGTTGGAAATCTGGTGGTGTGCCCATATCTAGGTTATCGAGTTCAGGAAACATGTTACTTCCATCAAGTAAACTGTTGCTTCCATTGCCTAATCCACAACTTGCTTCCATTGCTAATCCAAAACTGGGGTCGAGTACTTCATGGCAGAATAGTAGATCTTCCAATGAATTTGGTTCATGTTCTCTAATAGCTTAAGACTCACCAGATGACCATAAAGAATCCAAACCTACGTTCATTTGATGAGCAGCCAATTCTGGTACCTTGACTTCTGGATGCACTTCCTACTGATAAATAATACTAATCAATAACCAAAATTTGATGCTAAACACAAATCAATAACTCATTATTGGATCAAGAATACCTGTGGATTGCAATCTTGAGCTTCAGACAATGGAAAGTTCTTTTTAGGATGAGGCGGATGTGTTATCCATTGTATGGTTAATGAGCAGATGGATGGTTTTATTTTAGGAAAGTAATTTTAAGTGTTTAATACGTGTTTAATATTAAAGATTAAAAAGTGCTCTAGTAATGGAATATATTATGTTACAATTGTTTCCTTGCAATTATTGCAATTGCAACAGATTAATAGAATCTTCTGCGGATGGCAAAAACATTCACAACGAAGGGGTTTGTTGTAATTAATCCATTGTAGATGGTAGCACTAACAAGGAAATTATGACGCTCGTAAATGATTCGTTGTTATTGCAAGATTTTGTACTAGTGACACGTGTAAATTAATATAAGGGTAAGCAAAGAGTTTGACGCCTACAATATTATTATTTTTATTATTATTGGCCTCCATTCTGAGGTCTCAACTTAGCCACAAATTTGTTCTCTATCCTGATACCTCAATGGTTTTTATAATTGTTGTTGTTATTAATCCTTTAAATCTTATGAATCATGCTAACATTTGTAGTATACTAATTAAAATCTGTGAATGACAATACCAATAGACCATAGTCCGAAGTTGTGGTAAAGGTTGAGAGTTTAGTATTTATATTTTAACACGCACCCAAAAGTTGAAGGCTATTTTTTTAGGCCAAGACCTAGATCGTAAGCCATTTTTCTATAATTATTATTATTTTTGAATATATGGGATTCAAACCTGGGTTGCTCTGATGCCATTTTATCAGATAATTCATTAACTTGAAATAAGTTTAATATAAATCTATACTATATGCTTAGCAAATAGGGATGTTTTACGGATTTTCACAAACTTTGAATACATGCCTGAAAATTAGCTTGAAATAGGGATATCGGGCTGGGTTGGACCGAGTTTACCATGGATCCTAACCAACCGAAAATCTCTAAAACTTTTTTTTTAAAAATCTAATATCAAAAGCTCTACCTTACCCACTTGTCCTTGGACAGAGCTTCAGCCTTTTAGGGCCAATTATAGATTTTTATCCTCAACTGATATGATCTTCACCGTATGGAATTTCACATTGCAACTCAAACTAATAACATTTTTATCTCTAATATTATAATGGGAGAGTTAAATTTTTTATTTGTAAACATACCAACTTATGTATATTGTGCTTGTCGGAATAATTCTGACCTTCAACTCGTAGTGCTAATAGTATACAACACAAGCAATAGAAACTTCCAAGACTTAAAGAAATACAAAGATTACAAAAGATATTACAACTCTCAATCTCTCTCTCTCACCTTTGAAACACTCGGCACAATCTCTCTTGAAGTTCGACAATGATAACGGCTCACCAAATCTCTCTTTTTGGATGATCAAGGATTTTACTAAACCCTAGAGTGTACGGCCATATATATAGCCCCTAAGTAAACCCTAAAGGATAAATACAAATATAGCAATTGGGCCTTTAAACTCATAAGCCCCAAAACAATAAGCCGCCGATGTCGGTCGACCGTACCCCTAGTGACGATCGACTGCAACGTGTAGAACCAACTCCGAGAGCTGACCGGTCGACTGCACCCCCTAGGTCGGTCGACCATCCTCTCCTCTGTTGGACTTATACACTCGAAGAACTCTCAGCAACTAGGGTCGGCCGACCGCAACCCTCCAGGCTACTCTTCTTCTACTTGCTGCTTGTCTTCTCTTGCTTCTTTGTCTTCTCCTCTTCTTCCCCAACTTCAAGTACTCCGTGCCTACGTGTATTTGAGGCCACAATTCCTAACAATCTCCCACTTGGACCAAATATACCACGCTTCAAAGTTATTGCAATCTTTCTTCGCATTATCTCTGCCATCACCCACTTTCATGGAAGATCCAAGTACTCTCCACTCTCATGAAGAGCACCTCCGCCACTCCGCCACATGAAGTGCACCAACTACCTCTCATCACCTCATGAAGGATGTGCTCCACCAATTGTATAGAGCACGAATACCAGAGAAACAATCTCCCATGTCAGATTCCCTGTTATGAGACTCCCCAACTCGCAAGATCTCTATCAATACCGGGCATGGTTCAAAGTCTCTCAATGCACCCTCTGCACTACAAACTTTCGTGGACAACACATCCACAAACTCTGCAGACTGTTCAACCCCTACAGTCCCATTTCGGTTACCTCATCGACATCACTCCGCATATCGATACCAGTGCTTTTTATCACACAAGAGAGAATTGAAGCTCCAGTTGCCAATTCGCAAAGTACCCTTACCGCAGCAACGTCTTACCCTCTAGGATCACTTCCATGGTCAGCAGCTCCCACTAAATTAGTAACATCCCCTCCACAACTGAAAGAACTCAGTTGCACCCTACACAACCTACTACTTGATTCCGGCTGAGAGTCAACTACAGGAGAACCACCCATTACGTCTCTAAGCAAATACAGCGTTCCCTCACGCTTTCCTTTTGCAATCACCCTTGAACCTGCAGCTATACACCACTCCTCACTACCAATTGTAGTAGACAACCCCTCTTTCTCTAGTCTTCCAATCGAAATAAGATTTTCTTTCAAGTCTGGAACATGCCTTGTCTCCCACAAGACAATACTTTGATCATCAATGGTGTTCATGCGAACAGTACCAACCCTACGTACAGGACACCAGTGACCATTTCCCACGATCACATCTCCAAAAGAACCCTCCTCGTAGTCATCAAATATCTCTCTCCTCGGAGTGCAATGAAAAGAAGCTCCCGAATCAATACACCAATCTTGAGTGCTCAACTCCTCCCGAGCTGATAAACATAACTCCTCAACAAGCCCTCCTTGGACTTCCTTTGGGTTATCTCTCTTTGGTTTCTCCTGCGTTTTCTTCATATAAGCCTTACAACTGCACATCATGTGACCCTTCTTGTGACAATACCAGCACTCAGGCCCATGTCTCCCATCGCTGTCATCAGACCCACTCTCAGATGAACTCCTATGATCCTTTCTTCTTTGATTGCTCTTAGATCTCCCACGTCTCTTCACAACGTACATGGCGGAATCTCTAGAAGATGATGATGGATATCCCCCGTTTCTCACCCTTCTTACCTCCTCGTTCAGAATGCTACTCACCATATTCTGTAGAGTAGTCGAATCTGTCATAGTGCCTGTAATAGTTTGTTCCAGCGTACCCTAACTATCGGGTAAAGTAGATAAAAGTAACAATGACTGCCCCCTCTTTGAAAACTTCAAACTTGCAGCTTCCATATGGTTGTAAACCATACAGTAATTGTTCACATACTCTGCTACTGAATCCCCTTCGTTCAACTTCATATCAACCAATTTCTTCAGATGAAGAATTTGATTAGATGTCGACGGTTTCTCATACATATCCGTGAGAATCTTCATAGCCTCCTTTGTAGTCTTTGCCTTCGAGATATGAAATACCGCCTTCCTACTCAGCCCCAACTGAATCTGTCTAGCGCCTTCTGATCCAAACGATTCCAATCCACCAAGATCTTCGCATTCTTGTCTGTACCTACCGGCTTCTCATCAAACAACGGACTATCAAGATCTTTCTGACGAAGATACGCTATCATCTGAATCTTCCACATTGCGAAGTCACTCCCATCGAATTTCTCGATCTTCATCTTGTTATCGGCCATCTCGAACCAACTGCTCTGATACCACTTGTCAGAGAAATCTACTCCCATCAACTCGTAGTGCTAATAGCGGAAGTACACCATAAGCAATAGAAACACACAAGACTTAGATGAACCAAGAACAAGCCACCACAATATATGGATCTCACAAGAACACAACCAATATGCAGAGATAACACATACTTCTTATTCCCAAAGAAATACAAAGATTACAAAAGAGATTACAACTCTCAATCTCTCTCTCTCACACCTTTGAAACACTCGGTACAATCTCTCTTGAAGGTGGACAATGATAACGGCTCACCAAATCTCTCTTTTTGGATGATCAAGGATTTTACTAAACCCTAGAATTTACGGCCATATATATAGCCCCCAAGTAAATCCTAAAGGATAAACACAAATATAACAATTGAGCCTTTAAACTCGTAAACCCAAAAACAATCAGCCGCCAATGTCGATCGATCGCACCCCTAGTGACGATCGACTGCAATGTGTAGAACCAACCCCGAGAGCTGACCAGTCGACTGCACCCCCTAAGTTGGTCGACCGTCCTCTCCTCTGTTGGACTTATACACTCAAAGAACTCTCAGCAGCTAGGGTCGATCGACCGCACCCCCAGGTCGGTCGATCGCAACCCTCCCGGCTACTCTTCTTCTACTTGCTGCTTGTCTTCTCTTGCTTCTTTGTCTTCTCCTCTTCTTCTCCAACTTCAAGTACTCCGTGCCTATGTGTATTTGAGGCCATAATTCCTAACAGTGCGTACATAACTAATATGAAGAAGGTCATAAGGTTCGAGTCATCACTACGTTGGAGATTTTACCTTTTTTTAAATATATTTATTAAGACGTGCATCACACGTGTAAATTAATACGAAGGTATGCAAAGAGTTTGACCCTTACAAATATTATTATTTTTATTAATACTGGCCCCCAATCCGAGGTCTCAATTTAACCACAGTTTTGTTCTCTACATTAATACCTCGCGAGTTTTTTATTGTTGTTGTTGTTATTAATCCTTTAAATCTTATGAATCATGCTAACATTTGTAGTAACTAATTAAAATCTGTGAACGATGCTACCAGTAGACCATAGTCCGAAAGTGTGGTAAAGATTGAGGGTTAGTATTTATTCTGACACGCGTGCAGAAGTTGAAAGCCGTTTTTCTATGCCCAGATCTTGATTGTAAGCAATTGTACTATAATAATTATTATTTTTGAACATATGGGATTCAAACCAGGGTTCTCCGATGCCATTTTATCATATAATTTGTTAATTGGAAAGAAGTTTAATATATATCTGTACTATATGCTTAGCAAATAGGGATGTTTGAGGGTTTTTCAAAAACTCTGAATACATGGTCGAACATTATCTTGAATTAGGAATATCATGCTGGGTTGGACCGAGTTTACCAGGGATCCTAACCAACAAAAAGTTCTCTAAAACCTTCTATTTTTCCTTTTTCTTTTAACACCTCTGGCTGTGAGATCTAATATCAAAAACTCTACCTTACCCACTTGTCCTTCGATAGGGCTTTGGCCTTTTAGGGCAAATTTTAGATTCTTATCTTCAAACTGATAAAGATCTTCACAGTAGGAAATTTCAAATTGCAACTCAAAGTAATAACATTTTATCTCTAATCTCTAATCTCTACTATTATAATGGGAGATGGCCTCAGTGTCATTTGTAAATCTACCAAAGCGTGTATTGCATGTGCATAACCAATATGAAGGAGGTCGCAGGTTCGAGTCCTCACTACGGCAAATTTTTTACTTTAATTTTTTTTAATATATTAAGTGTGCATCACACGTGTAAATTATTATCCATCTATCTATCCATCTATCTATAATATAATATATAATAACTATTATAATAGAAGAGTTGGAGTTGTAAACCTACCTGCTTACGTGCAACACACGTGCAACTCCAACTCTCCCATTATAGTCTTTACATTTACTTTTAAAAATATATAATCTTATTTATTAAGACATGCATCGCACGTGTAAATCAGAGTAATTAATACGTGCATCGCACGCGTTTATTACTAGTCTCTAATATTATAATGGGAGAGTTGAAATTGTCATTTGTAAACAAACCAACTTACGTGTATTGTGCGTACATAACTAATATGAAGGAGGTCTCAGATTCGAGTCTTCACTACGTCGAAAATTTTACTTTAAAAAATATATATTTATTGAGACGTGCACCGCACGTATAAATTAATATGAGGATAAGCAAAAAGTGTTTGACCCTTACAAATATTATTATTTTTATTAATACTGGCCTATAATCAGAGTTCTCAACTTAGCCACAGTTGTGTTCTCTACCCTAATACCTCGGTGGTTTTTATTATTGTTAGTTGTTTTTAATCCTTTAAATCTTATGAATCATGCTAACATTTGTAGTATACTACTAATTAAAATGTGTGAATGCCGCTACCGGTAGGCCATAGTTCGAAGTTGTGGTAAAGATTGAGGATTTAGTATTTATATTTTAACACGTACCAAAAAATTTTTTTGATGTAAGCGGATAGAGTCTGAAGATTCCAGCCCGATCAAAAAATATATTGATAAAAGGAAATAAAACTGTACAATGCCGAATAGAAGGTTTTACAAGATGTAAAACAAAAGGACAGCTGAAACAAATATGCTGAAAAACAACAAAGAAGCGAAACACACAAATAATAACACAGTCATTGAAACAAAAAGAAATGACAAAAGCTGAGATCGCAGGGCAGGCTTGGTCGGGGAACGGGACTGCGATGAACCACCAAAAGCGCCGTCGGATGCCGATGCTGGATACGATGATACTATAGACCTCCGAACTAGGTGGACGACGAGAGAGGAAGGGGAGAGCCGGAAGCTGATATTAACGCTAGAAGGGAACCAAGGCACCCGTCAACTTGAAGATGCTTCAGGGACACCAGCAATCAGGCTCACCAAAAACCGGAACCGCAAATCAGGAGCCCCGCAAGCGAACACACAAAAGACTCGCAATCAGAATACCAAAATCGGTAAACGGCATAGCTCAACAATGGAACAGAAAAAACACAGTTCCAAAGAAACGAAACAAGCACCCAATCCAAAGGCCAACAGATAACACAAGCAGTAACGCAAGAGTAAAATCCACTATGCAGTGGAGAAAAGCACACCAACACGAAACCCATCTCCCAACAAAAAGGGAAGTATCGGTTAATCAGCAAAAGAAGCAAGCAATCGCCCTCCAAAGGGAGAAGCCAAGTAATCGCAGTTCATACACATCAAGCTAAATACAGCAACAACATCAAGTACTATAATTAAGCACAGCAGAAGGTAAAAGGAGAGAAAGATATCCACTACAGCCACTATATAGCGCAATCAAGACAGAGAGGCCCCAGTGGAGTCGAGAAACGTTTAAGTACACAAATCAAGGAGATAGAATGCTATAAATACATAGACGCGCGCTCACCCACCTAACTTGTTAACACAGTCTAGAGCAAAGGAAAAAATATAGAACTAGCAAGATCAGTAGAAACAAACAAAAGCTGCACCAAATATAAGGAACCATCAGAAAAGTGCAAAACCCGACCCAAGCCTATGAAGCGAAAGAAACCACAGCAGCAACACCACAAAAGTTCCAAGTCTGGAACCAAAAGAGCCAGCAAAAACCCCAGAGGGAGAAACAAAAGCTGATGCCATTACTCCTGCAGAGAACGGCAAAAAGATCCAATCAGATTGTAATCAGAGAGAATAGCAAGAATGCAATAATGTAAGAAAAAAAACAGAGCAACACAGAAACGCTAAACAGTAAGAGTCACAACGCATTGAGATTTGAGAGAACTAAAATGGATTCTTCTAAACGATGATAATAAAAAGATTGTCTAACATCGACTTTAATCTGCGACGTCCAAAATTTAAATAGAAATAGAAACTCTTCCGTAAGGGCAGAGATGGAGGAGACTTGGTGAGAGAATAATCTAAGATTCCTTTCCCTCCAGATAATCCAAATAATAATGTGGGCAGAAAGGTTCCACCCCTTTCTAAACCTGGAGGGAACAATGGAAGACTGACAGCATGAAAGGAGGTTAGAGGGCAGCGCTGGGATACCCCAAGCAAGAGTCACTATTTTCCAAATAGGGCAAATGAAAGGACAGCCAACGAAGAGGTGATTAATATCTTCCGAGGCTTCCGAGCAAAGGGGGCACAATTGGCCCCACGCTAAATTTCTCTTATTAAGCACCTGAACAATGAGGAGCTTGTTGTTGAGAGCCAGCCAAGAGTTAATTTTAACCTTAAGAGGGACGCAAGATTTCCAAACGAAATCTGCAAAAGGGGAAACGACACCTCTGAAGTTGAGGAAATTGTAAAAGGATTTAACTGTGAAGGCACCCGAGGCAGTCCAACGCCAAGCTATGTCCTCCGAGTGGTTCCACTCGTACTGGTTAAGGGCATAAATCAGCTGATGAAGATCAGCAATCAAAGGAGGAGTTAATAGAATCAAGAACGGGATAGTCCAGCACCTAAAGGTTCCGATGCAATAATAGGATTCAGCAACATAGGCCTCAGGATATACGGCGACCCTGTAAAGAGAGGGATAAGCTGAGGCGAGGGAAGTATTACCTAACCAAAGATCAGTCCAGAATTTGGATCTAGACCCATCAGCACAAATCCTGTAGATACTGGAATGAAAAGCAGGGGAAGCCTTCCAAACTCCTTTCCAAAAAGGAGAGGCAAAACGATGAGGAGAGGGGTTCAATTGCCACCAAGGAGATGAAGAGTAATAAAATTCCTTGATGCAGTGAACCCAAGATAACTGAGGCGATTTGTGGAGTCTCCATAACCATTTACCCAGAAGCGCCAGATTATGATCATGGAGATTTAAGACTCCCAAACCACCATTAACTTTCGAAGAGCAAACGATATCCCAGTTGCACAGATGAGAACCTTGCTTAAAGAGAGCAGAACCATCCAAAAGAAATTGCTACGAATTTGGTCGATCCGCTTGATAACCCATGAAGGGATGAAATAAAAGGACATCAAATAAAAAGGCATAGCGGAGAGCACTGAACTGAGAAGGACTAATCTCCCTCCTCGGGAGAGCAGTTTTCCAGTCCAGACGTTCAGCCTGGATTCGATTTTATCGATGATAGGGTACCAATCCGATCTGTGGAGCTTCCCCCATCTCAGAGGGATACCCAGATAAGAAATGGGGAACGAGGTGATTCGGCAGTTAAAAAATTGTGAAACTTCGTGGTGGCGACTATCGTTACCACCGAGCCAATACACAGAGGATTTGTTGAAGTTGATGGCAAGGCCCGAGGCTTGCTCGAAGCAGTAAAGCAAAAGTTTGAGGTTGCATAAGGAAGCGCGCTCAGGTTTGGAGAAGATAATGGTATCGTCCGCATATTGCAGATTAAGGATACCATCAAAACTACGCGAGCGGCCTAATCCTTCAATGACATGAGCTTCACGAGCGTTGCGAAGTAACTTACTGAAAACATCTGCCACCAGAGAGAAGAGGAGAGATGAGAGTGGGTCTCCTTGGCGGAGACCACACTTGATTTTGAATTTATGACCTTCGGATCCGTTAACAAGGATCGACGAAGTACCAGCGTGCAAGCTGGATTTAATCCATCCAATCCATTTCGAACCGAAGCCACGGTGCTGCAGTATCTTAATGAGAAAATCCCAGTTAACATTATCATAAGCTTTTTGGAAGTCAAGCTTAAGAAGAATGCCATCTAATCTGCGATGGTGACACAGGGAGATGATTTCTTGCGCAGCAGCGACACTGTCAAGAATAAATCGGTCCTTAATAAAACCTGATTGGACAGGATCGATAAGAGGAGGGATAATAGCACTGAGTCTAGAAGCCAGTACTTTCATAATGATTTTGAAAGAGGTGTTAATATGGCTAATGGGTCTAAAATCAGCTACAGAATTGGCTCCTGGCGATTTAGGAATTAGAACTATGTGGGCATAATTGATGCGGTCAAAAGCAAAGGTGCCTTGATGCAAGTCTTGGAACAGATCGAAAAGATTAGCCTTGATCCAGTTCCAGAATTTTTGGAAGAAGGGTTTAGCGTTTCTGTGTTGCTCTGTTTTTTTCTTACATTATTGCATTCTTGCTATTCTCTCTGATCCCACGTACCAAAAAGTTGAAGGCCATTTTTTAGGCCAAGACCTGGATCGTAAGCAATTGAACTATAATTATTATTATTATTATTATTATTATTATTATTTTGAGGGAAAATGTGGAATAAGGCCACCCTGTTTTAATAAGAAATTAACAAAACAAGCCCAGCATACTGGGACAAGTTACAACTTACAGACAGAAGAAAAAAAAATATGAAGCGACATAACCAGTACATATAATCAGCTCTCACTCTAAACTACGAGAACCAACTAATTGTATGTCCGTCAAGCAAGCTTCGAGCACCCACCTCCACGGCACGCGCACACCCACCTAAAGCGAATCAAGTGGGATTTGAAAATTTTCCGCTCCCATCCTTCTACCTCACCAAAGCAACTTCACACATGGCCCAATCAGAGTCGCACCCAAAATGAGAGCCGTGGAGAGGGTACTCACCTTTGTCACGTTATAGCTCTCATCAGCAATTTCTCACCAAACAAAACACTCGGTCACCCTAACCACGAACACCGACAAGGAGAGAGTCGTGAAGATGATACCTTCACCTCTCACACACATCTACTCTCTCTAGTGATTTCTCACAAACACTAACAGACACCAGCACAGAATAGAGATAAGCAACATCTTTACTCTCTCACTCTCTCGCTCACGCAAAACCTGAAACAATCACAACTAACAGAAGCATCACCTTCCCCTCTCGTCCCTACGGACGGTGGACGTTGTAGATTGCAGGTTTATTGATGAGGGCGTAGTAGCCGCGCTGTTGCGAAACTTGTGGTCGTTGATTAACGGGTGTCAAATTCAGGGTGCGACTACCCCACTACCGATCAAAAACAGATACATCTCCATCTCAATAATTTCTATAGGACACCTCATGGGGGGACCCCGTATGCGGGCCCAAGCCCCACCTAGTGCTGTAAAGGTGCGCACCTATGGGGGGACCCTGTCTTCGGGCCCTAGCCCCGTAACCGTGCAACACCGATCTCAGGCACCTCATCCACTCCCCCCACACAAACAATAACCAGATCAACCCGTTGTCGTCTCTAACTCCGGTACTACCCTCACACAAGTGAGCGCACATCACGGAGAGACCCCATCTTTGGGCCCAAGCTCCATAATCGTGCATGACAACTTAACTCCCGGCATTTGCACACGCACTACCAACCCTCGCAAAAAAGCTGAGAGTGTGGACATGGTGGCAAGCGCACAGAACATTCGAACAAAAAACTAGCAAATCCACCCATTCCCAACCTAACCCCAACTCCAATCCCAAACAACACACCCGAGAACGTGGACATGGTGGTGACAGCGAAGATCACCCGGGCCACAAGCTCAATTTCTGACAGCGTTGTAACCGGGTCCGAAGGGGATGGACGACAGTGGCATGCCTTGAGCGGCGCGCCTCGCAGGCGAGGGGGATGGGGGCTTCGTCGAAGATCAGCAGCGCGCCTCGCACAGGCGCTCAGATCCGGATCCTGAAATGAAGTGGCAGGAAGGCGGCTGCTCTGGCTCGGCAACGTCACGAACTCCAACTCCATCCACCATCGATCTGGGGCGACGTGGACTTTGTCTTCATTCCTGTGGCGAAGGCGGTTGCTCTGGCTCGGCGACGTCGCGATCTCCATCTCCAACCACCCTCGAACTGGGGTGACGGGGAAGGGAATGATGATAGGGAGGGACGTTGGCAGTCGTCGCGACGGGGCGACGGCACCGAAGCTTAGCCGCCGCCCCCTACCTCCTCTCACAGATTTGGGGTAACTTTTTTTTCCAAAAGTTGGGTTTTGCCCTTTGGAGTGTTCCCAATTATAGAGGTTATTTGAACATATGGGATTATTATTATTATTGAACACATGGGATTCAAACCTGGGTTGCTCCGATGCCATTTTATTAGATAATTTACTAATTTGAAAGAAGTTTAATATATATCTATACTATATGCTTAGCAAGAAGGGATGTTTTACGGATTTTCAAAAACTTTGAATACATGTGTGAACAATAGCTTGAAATAGGGATATCAGGCTGGGTCGGACCGAGTTTACCATGAATCCTAACTAACCCAAAAATCTCTAAAACCTTTTCTTTTTATTTACAACTCTGGCCCCTAAGATCTAATATCAAAAGCTCTACCTTACCCACTTGTCCTTGGACAAGGCTTCGGCCTTTTAAGGTCAGTTTTAGATTTTTAACGTCAAACTGATAAGGGATAATGCTACACCTACAACCTATTCTTACAACATTTCTTTTACAACCTTAGGTGGCACAATTTCATTGGAATGTATTGTAGAGTAGGTAGAAGGATAATGCTACACCTACAACCTATTCTTACAACATTTCTTTTACAACCTTAGGTAGCACAATTTCATTGGAATGTATTGTAGAGTAGGTAGAAGTGGGTTGTAAACATCTCCAATGAAATTGAGATACCTATGGTTGTAAGGTTGTAAAGGTTGTAGGTGTAGCATTACCCATAAATAAAAGCCACTTGATAGCTTTCTTTGTATTTTATTATATAGATTTTTTCCCTAGCTACTTTTAAAAAATGTTCTTGGTTTGAGTTGCAATTTGAAATTCCCTATTGTGAAGATCTTATTAGTTGGGTAATGCTACACCTACAACCTTTACAACCTTACAACCATAGGTGTCTCAATTTCATTGGAGATGTTTACAACCCACTTCTACCTACTCTACAATACATTCCAATGAAATTGTTTTTTATTTATTTAGAAGAAAATGAACGGTCTAGATTTTCATTCCCAAAAGATATTTTTCCTCCGAAATGTTTCCCCCCAAAACAAAACAACTCCTTCATTTACTACTCTCTCTCTCTCTCTCGTCCCCATCTTCTCATTTTTCATAATTCTTTATCTTTTTTTTTTCTTTTTTTTTTGTTTTTTTTGTTTTTTTACCCAGGTATTTCAACAAACAAACAAAAAACGGTGAATGTTTTTTTTTGTTATGCAATTTTGGATTATGATTTTTTTTATTATTTCAAATTTTTAATTATGTTTTTTTTTCCGGATTATGCTTTCATAATTCAATAACATTCACTTCCATTTAATTGTTTTTGAATTACCATATTTGATCTAATTGTATTATACTTCACTGAGTAATTGTTTTAGATTAGAATTCATCACTGAGTTAATTTTGATTAAAATATTTTTTTCTTTGTTATGCAATTTCGGATTATGCTTTTTTTAAATATTTGGGCATTTGTTGCTTTTAAAGATCGTTGCGAATTTTTTAATTGACTCGCTTGATCGTGCTTTTATGGACAAAACAATGCTTAATCTCTGTATTTCGGGTTTTTGTAGCAAAATTGTATCTTGATCTATTTTGCTGTAATTTTACTTTATGTATACATCACAACAAATTATTTCTTTTAAATTCATACATGGTTAACTACATAAAAAACAAATAAGGGAGAACTAACTCATGCAGTTAGAAAATGAATTGCTACTTATGTTAGACTCCAAATCAAAAAAGAAATCTCTTACGCTCAAGTCACACATAGCAAGGAATTTTCGATTCACTACTGTTGTAGATTCACAATACTATTTTTGAATCTCAAGCTGCTGACAAATAATCCTGCAATATACAAACCAATAAACATCAAGGTCACTTCATAATCCTACTTCAAAGTACATCAATACATCAACGTCTACTAGCAAATAAACATCTATATAAAACATCCCTTACTGTTTACATGATTTTTTATATGTTGTATCGTTCCGAATACGTGCCCACAGGCAAATCTAGTATAAACATAAAATAGCTCCTTCATTCTTCAAATGAATTAAAGTATACCAATCAATGATGCATATAATTAATCCTAAACTTTATACATCAAATCTAGATCTTCCACATCAATAATATATTTTTTTACAGATGAGAAAGAACTTAAGCAGCACAAATAAATAAATAAATAAATAAATAAATATCTAAACAATGTGACTAAACAAATGAACTAACCATAGAAATATTGGGAACACACTGAGTGGCCAATATGCCCCCAAATTACATGGAGTACTTAGGACATGGATAGAACCCAATTATTTAAACAAAAATATAAATTTTCATCTTTGGAATAAAAATAATAATAATTTATTGGTACGTGTGTAGCATGAAATATATAGTATATTAATATAGTATATTTGATGCTGTTTGTTTTTGGGGTGTGGGGGCAGTTAGTGTGAGTTCTTGTAATTTGTGAGAGGGAGACTGCAGTGCTGGCGTCGGTCCGATCCCGGGGAGCGAGAGCGGCTCGGAAGTAGGAGCGGGGCGGTAGATGCGAGTGGCTCGGCTTGGATTATGTAGCTCGGCTCGGATGTAGTGGCTCGGCTCAGGTCTTTAGTACCCGCACACTGCCTAGAAACACCAGGAGAAGTCCCGGCGACATACCCTACGACGATCTAGTCAGTCACTGGAAAAGAGACTGGACATCTAGGGTTCAGGTGGGAAAAGTTTAATTACCTGCCAAAGTGAGGAGGAGGTTGGATATTTATAGGCAGGGGTAAACGGGTCTGGAGCCCTAATGGGCCGGGTTGGACCTGTTTGCCTATGGGCCAGAGCTGGTTGGGGCCCATTGGACTGTAGCTAGCCTGGTGATCACGGGGGGAGGGTCCAGAGGAGATCAGAGGGTCCTGATGCTGCCACTTCATTTATCCCATATCACAAGCCCCCCACTCCTGCGGGACTGTGACTGGCCGGTCATGGAGGAGTAGTTGGGTTTCATGAGGAAGAGTGGGAAGAGGGTTCTTGTATCTTGGGCTGGTTGGGGTCTGCACTGGGCTATTTAGGGCCCTTATGGTCAAGCACGAAGGGCTCGGTAGGTTGTCATGGCAATTTGCTTTCGAGCGCTATCGAACGGGTCTTGGTGATTCCCTTTGTTCATAATGTTGAATGGGGTCGGCTCGGAGGGGTGAGCCCAAGTGGCTTGGCTGGTCGAGATCTAGGTCAACTATGCTCGAGATCTAGGTCGACCGTCGAGGCTTATGGGGATTGACAAGACAATTGAGCTCAATTGACTTGGCTTGTTGAAGCCACCCCTATGCTCGAGATCTAAGTCGATCGTCGAGGCTTATGGGGATCGACAAGACGAGCGAGCTCAACTGACTTGGCCTGTTGAAGCTAACCCTGTGCTCGAGATCTAGGTCGACCGTTGAGTCTTATGGGGGTCGGCAAGACGGGCGAGCTCAATTGACTTAGTTTGTTGAAGCTACCTCTGTGCTCGAGATCTAGGTCGACCGTCGAGGCTTGTGGGGGTCGGCAAGACGAGTGAGCCCAAGAGACTTGGCTTGTTGAAGCCACCCCTGTGCTCGACATCTAGGTCGACCGTCGAGGTTTATGGGGGTCGACAAGACGAACGAGTCCAAGAGACTTGGCTTGTTGAGGCCATCCCTGTGCTCGAGATCTAGGTCGACCATCGAGTCTTATGGGGGTCGACAAGATGAGCGAGCCCAAGAGACTGGGCTTGTGGAGGCCACCCCTGTGCTCGAGATCTAGGTCGACCGTCGAGGCTTATGGGGGTAGGCATTATGAGCGAGCTCAAGTGACTTGGCTTGTGGAAGCCACCCCCGTGCTCGAGATCTAGGTCGACCATCGAAGCTTGAGAGGGTTGGCAAGACGAGCGAGCCCAAGAGACTTGGCTTGTGGAAGCCACCCCTGTGCTCGAGATCTAGGTCGACCATCGAGGCTTGTGGGGGTCGGCAAGATGAGCGAGCCCAAGAGACTTGGCTTGTTGAAGCCATCCCTGTGCTCGAGATCTAGGTCGACCATCGAGGCTTGTGGAGGTCGGCAAGACGAGTGAGCCCAAGAGACTTGGCTTGTTGAGGCTACCCCTGTGCTCGATGTAACGCCCTACCCCAATACTCAGACAACTTTTATTATTTTTAGAAGACAAATTAGATACTATGTAGTACAACTGCCCACCACAGGCTGCCTCTCAAAAGGTGGTTAACCAATTAGGTGACTCTTGATCATAGGCAATTTTATTTATGCTCAATTAATTTTTGTGTACTCCCGATATGGGATAACTATTCACAGATCTCATCTCTTTAATCCCGTGTACAAGTGAAGACACCCCGTGGGCCCCTTTCACCCGTGCCACGTCAGAATCGAAGACCAAACCAAGACATAGCTCTTGTCTTCCATAACGGGTGGACCCAGAGCAATGCTGACGTCATCAGCTTTCTCAACACACACAACAGATGCTTTCAGTTGTACTTCATACCGTGCCCCCCCCCCCCCCCCCCCCCCCCGCCCTCACACCTAATTCCATATTTTTTTACTCTTATAGAAGAATCTATAGGTCCACCCCTTATTTTATATATATATATATATATATATATATATATATATAATTTTGAAATTACGGGGTATTACATATTGTAACTCCCCACCCCCATTCTCAGACAATTTTTATTATTTTTAGAAAACAAATTAGATACTATGTAGTACAACTGCCCACCACAGGCTGTCTCTCAAAAGGTGGTTAACCAATTAGGTGACTCTTGATCATGGACAATTTTATTTATACTCAATTAATTTTTGTGTACTCCCGATATGGGATAACTATTCACAAATCTCATCTCTTTAATCCCGTGTACAAGTGAAGACACCCAGTGGGCCCCCCTCACTTGTTCCACGTCAGAATCGAAGACCAAACCAAGACATAGCTCTTGTCTTCCTTAACGGGTGGGCCCCAGACCAACGCTGACGTCATCAGCATTCTCAACACACACGGCAGATGCTTTCTGTTGTACTTCATACCGTGCCCCCCCTCACACCTAATTCCAAATTATTTTACTCCTATAGAAGAATCTATACGTCCACCCCCAATTTAATTTATATATATATATATATATATATATATAATTTCGAAATTACGGGGTATTACATACACCCCACCTTTAGAAATCAGCATCCTTGCTGAGTACGGGGCATGCACATCTAGTGTAGGATCCGCCTTTCTAGCCGATGTGGCGTCGTCCTCGATCCCGGAGATCAGTCACACTCAACACCGCAGATCGGGTACCCGGAGATCAATCACTCTCAGCACCGCAGATCATACCCGATCACGGAGATCAGTGACTCTCAACACCGCAGATCATACCTGATCCCGGAAATCAATGACTCTCAACACCGCAGATCATACTGAGGCCCTTCTTCCACACCCGGTGTCGAAAGTCGGTTCTGATACCATTTGTAACGTCCCGCCCCAATACTCAGATAATTTCTATTATTTTTAGAAGACAAATTAGATACTATGTAGTACAACTGCCCACCACAGGCTGCATTTCAAAAGGTGGTTAACCAATTAGGTGACTCATGACCATAGGCAATTTTATTTATACTCCATTAAATTTTGTGTACTTCCGATATGAGATAACTATTCAAAAATCTCATATCTTTAATCCCAAGTACAAGTGAAGACACCCCATAGGGCCCCCTCACTTGTGCCATGTCAGAATCGAAGACCAAACCAAGACGTTGCTCTTGTCTTCCTTAACGGGTGGGCCCCAGACCAACGCTGACGTCGTCAGCTTTCTTAACACACACAACATATGCTTTCTGTTATATTTCATACCGTGGTCCCCCCCCTCACACCTAATTCCATATTTTTTTACTCCTGTAGAAGAATATATAGGTCCACCCCAATTTATTATTATTATTATTATTATTATTATTATTATTATTATTATTATTATTATTATTATTATTATTTATATATATATATATATATGTGTGTGTGTGTGTGTGTGTGTGTGTGTGTGTGTGTGTGTGTGTGTGTGTGTGTGTGTGTGTGTGTGTGTGTTTTATTTCGAAATTGCAGGGTATCACATATTGTAACGCCCCGCCCTAATACTCAAACAATTTTTATTATTTTTAGAAGACAAATTAGATACTATGTAGTATAACTGCCCACCACAGGCTGCCTCTTAAAAGGTGGTTAACCAAGTAGGTGACTCTTGATCATAGGCAATTTTATTTTTACTCAATTAATTTTTGTGTACTCCCGATATGGGATAACTATTCAAAATCTCATCTCTTTAATCCCGTGTACAAGTGAAGACACCCCGTGGGCCCCCTCACTTGTGCCACGTCAGAATCGAAGACCAAACCAAGACATAGCTCTTGTCTTCCTTAACGGGTGGGCCCCAGACCAATGCTGACGGCATCAGCTTTCTCAACACACACAGCAGATGCTTTCTATTGTACTTCATACCGTGCCCCCCCCTCTCACACCTAATTCCATATTTTTTTACTCCTATAGAAAAATCTATAGATCTATAGGTCCACACCCAATTTATTATATATATATATATATTATTTTGAAATTTTGGGATATTACACACGAGATCTAGGTCGACCGTTGAGGCTAATGGATGTCGGCAAGATGAGCAAGCCCAAAAGACTGGGCTTGTGGAAGCCACCCCCGTGCTCGAGATCTAGGTCGACCATCCAGGCTTGTGGGGGTCGACAAGATGAGCGAGCCCAAAAGACTTGGCTTGTTGAGGCTACCCCTATGTTCGAGATCTAGGTCGACCGTCGAGGCTTATGGGGGCAGCAAGACGAGCGAGCCCAATAGACTTGGCTTATGGAAGCCACCCCTGTGCTCGAGATCAAGGTCAATCATCGAGGCTTATAGGGGTCGGCAAGACGAGCGAGCCCAAGAGACTGGGCTTGTGGAAGCCACTCCTGTACTCGAGATCTAGGTCGACCGTCGAGGCTTATGTGGATCGGCAAGACGAGCGAGCCCAAGAGACTTGGCAT
The DNA here is from genome assembly GCA_017893485.1 of Hemerocallis citrina. Taxonomy (NCBI): domain Eukaryota; kingdom Viridiplantae; phylum Streptophyta; class Magnoliopsida; order Asparagales; family Asphodelaceae; genus Hemerocallis; species Hemerocallis citrina. The sequence continues at coordinate 152,984,035 of CM030362.1, forward strand.
GTGGAAGCCACCCCTGTGCTCAAAATCTAGGTCGACCATCGAGGCTTGAGGGAGTCGGCGAGGCGAGCAAGCCCAAGAGACATGGCTTGTTGAAGCCACCCCTGTGCTTTAGATCTAGGTCGACCGTCGAGGCTTGTGGGGGTCGGCAAGACGAGCATGCCCAAGAGACTTGATTTGTTGAGGCCACCCCTGTGCTCGAGATCTAGGTCGACCGTCGAGGCTTATGGGGGTCAGTAAGACGAGCAAACCCAAGAGACTTGGCTTGTGCTCGAGATCTAGGTCGACCGCCGAGGCTTGTGAGGATTGGCAAGATGAGCGAGCCCAAGAGACTTGGCTTGTTGAGGCCACCCCTGTGCTCAAGATCTAGGTCGACTATCGAGGCTTATGGGGGTTGGCAAGACGAGCGAGCTCAAGAGACTTGGCTTGTGGAAGCCACCCCTGTGTTCGAGATCTAGGTCGACCGTCGAAGCTTATGGGGGTTGGCAAGACGAGCGAGCCCAAGAGACTTTCGCAAGAATCGAGGAGTTACATCAACCGTTTTTGTGGGAATCAAGGAGTCACAGTAAATCCTTTATATAGGCGTTACCCTCTCCCCTTTCTCATTTCTTAGTTTTACTCTCTCTCTCTCTAAGATCCAGGCTTCTCTCTTTAGGATTTTTTGGTCATCATCGACGTGTTTCCCGGCGATCTTCTGTTCAAGCCTTTCTCAGGTTAGTATTTTTATCATGTCTAGGGCTCAGTCTGGTTCCTCCGCCTCTACTTCTGATAGTGTCGTCCATAGGACCTATCGAATTCGGATTAAGATTCTTCAACTTCTACGGATCCTTTGACTTCATGGGACATGGAGGATGAAGTGATCGCCGTGGAGCCGCTGCGCACCTGCAAGCCATTTGCGGTGGAGAGCAGCGACTCGGGTGAGGAGGATACTGATAATGAGGATGAAGAAGAGGAAACTCATGAGGTGTCCCTTGCCGAGGAGGTGTCGTCTGCCGAAGAGGCCAGAACCGAGCGTGGTTATGCCTAGGTGACGGACTCCCCCTTGAGGGCCCCCGCCCTCGAACCGTTGGCTACTCCGTCGCCCGAGAAGGCTCCTAAGGTTCGGAAGAAGATGGTGAAGTGGATCATGCCAAAGCTATTCGGATAGGACAATTGCTCCTCGGTAACTGGGGGTCCCCTTCCTGCCGCAGCCTAAGTCAATCAGGAAGTACCCGACGACATCGAGGATTTGGTCCTTTACGGTGTACAGCCCTCTTTGCCGAGTCGGGTGAGGACTAAGATGGATGGTACTCCCTCAGTTTTGAAGGCAAAGGAACTCTCGGTGATCCGTGCGAGCTACTTCATCGGGAGGGAGTTCGAGCTGATGATCCCTAGCACTGGTCTTCGGCCTATCGATCCTCTACCGCCCTGGTACTGTATCTTCCCTGCCGACGCGTTCTCCGTGGAGCTGAGGCTACCCGTCCATCCTTTCATCCGCGAGGTTTTAAATTGGGCCTCTTTGTGTCCGATGTAGTTCGGGCCGAACTCTTGGAAGTAGATGGTGAGTTTCATTTTGTTGTGCGAAGAAAAGAAGGTGCCGCTGAGGTTGAGCATCTTCCGAGCCATGCTGGGAGTAAGCTCTTCAGGAGAGTTCGAGGGGATCTATTATGTATCGCCTCGGAGCGAGTGTAAGGTCATCCACGGCCATCCTGACTCGATAAAGGAATGGAAGTGGAAGTATTTCGTTGTCCGCAGTGAGGAGCAAAGGGATATACCGACGAGGTGGAACTTCTACAAGCTGAACTTCAAGGGGTCGAAGAAGGGTGATCTTTCGGCCGAGGAGTGGGCCTTCGTAGAGCATCTCCATAAGAGCCATAGCATAAGTTGGCCGAAAGTGACGGAGAGTCACATGGTTCGCATCGGACTGAGCCCCACTCCGCCCCGTATGTTTTTTGTTCGTTTTTCTTTTAGTAATTCTCTTTGGTGCTCATCGTTTTTAATGGACTTTTTTACAAAGATGGACCCTGAAGCGGCAGAGCAATCTGAGAAGGGGAAGCATGTGGTGGCCCCTTCCCAAGAAGCTTCTGAGGCCCCGTCCAAGCCGAGGGCGAAGAGACCGAAGACAAGCCAGTTGAGGGAGACTGCCCTCGTGCCGAGCTCCAAAGGATCGAAGGTATCGGAGGTCGTGAAAGGGGGAGTCCTGCCCCTTCGTGCCGATGCCCAGGCTATGGTTGGGGAAGAGGGGCTCCAGCCTTGGGCCCCGGACTGGGCCATCCGTCAGGGGGACACTCTGACCGAGGGTCCCATCTCCATGGAGTTCGTGGACGAGATGGCCATGCCTCGGGATCGGCAGAGTATGGGGGTCGATACCTTCGAGTCAGCCTACATGAGGTGGGCTCAGGAAAGCATGCAGGTAATTTCCGAGGTCTTGTGTTTCATTCTTCTCGTACTTGTCTCTTATAACTTTGTTTTTACTCAAGTGTTTTTACCTCGACTATAGGCCTGTATGTCCGACAATCAGGTGATGCGGATCCATGAGCTAGAGCTGACGTATGTGTGGAGCCAGACCAATTGCTACAAACGCGAGATGATGGATATGAAGACCGCCCTGGATGCTTCGATGAAGCGGGAGCAGGCCCTAAAGGTTGACCTGGCCTCGATGGCCGATGATGCGCTGAAGAAGGAGGCGGCGCTGAAGCAGGCGTTCGAAGTAGAGAAGGGGGTGCTGACCTTGAAGGCCCAGGATATGGTCATCGAGGCTCAGAATGAGGTGTATGACAAGGTGCTGAGCCACATGAAGCACTTCTATCCGACCCTAGAACTGACAAGCTTCGACTACGACATGGTGATCGAGGGGCCGCCGAGGACCCCTGGGGGCGATGCGCCGAGTGAAGGGGGAGACAGAGCCGGAGGGGCCAGTGCCGAGCCAGTTGTCTACCCCGTGACTGCCATTGGACCCGAGGGAGAGGTTGGCCCTACGCCGTAGTTGCTCTTTTCTTTTTTTTTTTCTTTTTTTGATGTTGTATTTCGCCGAAGGCGGACTGGCCACCACAATATTTTGTAAAAGAATTCCAATTTATGACAAAGAATTTTTGGTTGTTTTAACCTCGACTTTTGCCTTGACTTTGGGTTGACTAGCGGAGCTTGTCCGACCCTTCTTGACTTGTGTAATTTTTCGAGATTGTCTATTGTGAACTTATGGCCTCGGAATGATCTTTTATTTTGCTTCCATCAGATGTTGGCCTCCCTCGCCGAGGCTGATCCTCGGCGGTCCGAGGTGACATGGCTTCAGAGCAAGATTAGGGTATTGGAGTCCACCCTTGACCGATATCGGAAGGAGGCCCACGATCACGACGCCGGTTTCCACTATTTCCAAAACAAGTCGAAGGAACTGAGCGCGAAATTGGCTCAATTGAAGAAGGCAATAGCCGACCGCGGCCTCGGAGATGTGGGCCTCGGATTTTCCATGTCAAGAGCCTCGGTGCAGAGGCCTACCTCGGAATCGCTCCTCCGTGAGGTCATTGTGGAGAAAGAGATAGATATCCAGCATTATAAGACGATGTTAGGGAGGTTGGTCCCCTCAGTGGTCGAGAGCTCCTCGAGGCGTGAGCCATCCCCGATTCGGCAGTTGGAATACGTGAGGCCAAGCGATGCTCAGAGCTTTGTAGCTGGAGTGTCTTCTGTGGCCGAACCTAGGGGCTCTGCAAGGCAGGCTGTGGGACCGAGTCGCTCAGTGGGATTTGGGCTAACACGCGTGAGCTCGGAGGGGTTCTGAGGATAGTTTAGGTCGAGGTGCCAGTCGTTTGTAATAAACCTTATTGTATTGTGGCCCTCCAGGGTGTTATAATAAAAAATAAGCTTTTCGAACCTTTTGAACTTGTTGTTGAGGGCTTGAGTTTGGACCTCACTTAGTTTTTGGGCCGAGCCGAGGGTCGGAGACTTGTGAGGTGGAGAAGTCTCTCCAAGAGGTGATGACGAGGGGTCAGCTCCGAGGTCGGGCTCCTCTGGTCCTTAAGGAAACTGGGGCTTCTACTTTACGAGGATGGGACCTCGACGGTAGGGCCGGTGGTCGTGTCCAAGCGACAGGGTGACGGCGAGGGAGAGGGATCCTGAGAGTCCTGCAATAGAGGGCGTTTCGCCTTCCAACGCCATTAATGGGAGATGTTTTGCCTTCCCATGCCATTAATGGGGGATGTTTCGTCTTCCGACGTCATCATTGGGCCTTACTAGGGGGCTATATAATCCCCACCCCCTCCCCAGATGTTCATCAGAGAACTCACCTTATAGTGAGTTCTCATCGCCGGTGGCTCCCCTGCCATCCTCTAACAATTTGGGGTAACTGCTCTGAGGGCTGTTTACCCCGAGTTGCCAGTGGGTGAAAGGTGGGCCGATCCCGGGGATGGGACTCGGGGTGCTTGGGGAAGGCGGGCGTGTAGCACCCCGAATTTCCAATATGATATCTCAGAAATACGTGGCACAATTCTCAGCATCAACTTCAAATGTAATATTAAATACAACCCAAAATACCAATAAAATTTTTCTCAAAATAATATTACAACAATATTTACATAGCACAGCGGAATACATACACCTTGAATTACAAACTTTCTTTCTTTACAACACTTTCTTTTACAAGATCACACAATCCATTACATCACTTTAACTCACGCATCCAAATCCCAAGTTATAGGTAATCACCTGTAAAATATGAGGCTAGAGATAACTCTAACCCCCAAAACTAAAGGGGTCAGTCATAGAGGTGTGAGTGACATAAAAACAAATAACATAAATAGAGCATAGATTCATCAACAACAGGAAATAGACAAGAGTAAATGAATTAGGGAAAAACCATGAAACACAAAAACATCAAGTGAAGCTAGACTAAGTATCAAGTGTAGAAAACCGAAAACACATGCATAATACCAAGTCAAGAAAACATCGATGCTATATGCTGACTCTCTAATGCGTAATTTTCGGAGTCTATGCGTCCCACTCTACATAGGTCCGGTGCAAGCCCTTAATGTTCTCCACTTTATAAGGTTTAATCCCCCGCTATGCAACTAATCCGACTTCTATGATTACTACGAGATATAGATACACTGTGAGTATTAGCCCATGCCCCGATAATTTCGTAGGTCATTCTCTATCCACAGATAATTCCAGAGACTATTTCACTCACACCTAGGAATCTTCTAGAATACCCCACACCGCAAGCTATGGCACCTCATCACACGAATACCACATGAGTGTCGCCTCGACCCCGATAATTCCGGAGATCAATCCCACACCACAGGTAATTCCGGAGACTATTTCACTCACACCTGGATAATTCCGGGGATTATCTTACACCGCGAGCCATACTGAGGTCCATAACCCATCTTCTCATTCAACATATCACCACTAGTGCATGTCCTTATCATTTAGGTTATTTAATTACTTTACGAATCTCCTAGAGTTGGTGTACCCTACCGGACTTACTTAACAACTGATCAACTAAAATGCCTCAACATGCCCAAAACACAAATATCTCAACTGCCGGTATACTAGGGTCACACACACACCCTCTAGAGACTCACACCTAATATCCAAACCAATCTGCCGTCATAAATTGCTCAATTAAAACAACTTGAAAACATATGTTCGGTAGAAGACAAGGTATAGAATAGTAAGTTATGGATTAAACCATTAAGAGAATAATTCATTTAAAAGAACATTCAAACATATCAAGATACATCAGCATCAGTCGACTATAGTTGACTGTCCAGAGCGATAAATCCAAAATTTTAATTAAAATAATTCTAAGTAGCATCAGTCGACTGTAAAAGTCATCGGTCGACTGTCCAAAATGAAATTTCCAAAACATCAATTAAAATAATTCTAAGTAGCGCCCGTCGACTATAAAAAGTCATCGGTCGACTGTTGAGAACAAAGTTTCAAGAAAACTAAAAAGCACGCAGCCAAGTCGCGACGGTCGACTATAAAATACCACTGGTCGACTGTCGACCTGCAGACTGCAGATTTTCTGTTGTGCATATTTCAACTGATGCGGAGTTTTACTTTATGAAAATGATTTCTACAAAAAGCATTTTTCTTATATGATCAAATAAAACTTGTAGGATATATAATAGTCAATAAAACCAAATCAAAACTATTTGAATTTATAAGAATACCATTTTGTTGATTTCTTTCAATTAAAACATGAATTGTGCATATAATCAAGATAGAGTTTCTTAAGAATCAATTATTCATTAAAATAGCTTCGTATTCAGGTTCAAACCATATCAATACCAAAATAGGTCGAGATATAGTCAAATTCTTCGAAAACACATAAAAACTCAATTTTCTTTAAAACTCACAACATAAGGTATTCATGAAAAGTATTGTGCATGTTTATACACCAAAGAACTTCACAATCCATCAATTAAAATAAAACATATTTAGAATTAAATCTTAGGGTTTACGAAATCCAAATGCAAACAAACCCTTCACCAAAATCTCAAAATCCCCAATTTGGTTATACTACATCAAACCCCAAATCAATTTCCACCATTTAATTCTCAAGACTTAATCTCTTGATTCATTAGCCCTTCTCAGGGTTCTTCAAACTCAATTACCATGATCAACTCATGATCATAAACAAATTTAACATTACCATATCAATTGCATTCAACCATTACTCAAGGGTAATAAAAATCTCATCTTTATTCAATCTATGCATGACAGTCACCATACTCAATCAAGTCAACATCTATCCCCAAGAAATAACCTACCCATGATCCATAATAGGTCATTCAACATTTCAAATCATCCACATAAAATTCTACTCGTAAAGGTTTTCACAAAAATCCAATTTTTGACCATCAATCCAACATCTATATTAATACCCAAACCCTAGCATGATCTCTAAGAGATGAAACACCACATACATCATTCAAAGAACAAAACAAAACCAATATATCACTAACATACAACATACATGAAACAAAATAAAACAAAACATGTCACTCACCTTATTGAAGAGATCGAACGAAGATGAACAGAAAAATAAGAAAAGCTCCTCCTTCGAAATCCAAAATAATAAGAAATGAGAAATCTCCAGTGTTGTACAGCAAAAGACAGCTGCACAAACCCTATATAGTCCGGAATTTAAGATTCTAGGATTTTAGAAAATATTTGCAAAATACTCCTTTTAAAATATCCCTTCACATAATTAGATCTTTTATTGGAAATTAGTTAAAACCAATTTGATCAAGTTCAAAAATCAAAAAGATTCCCTCCAGCATCAGCCAGCTCTGTATGAAAATACATAAAAACAGTTTTGCACTTTCACCACCTAAAATAGCAAAATTTGCAAAAAGATCCTCTTTTATCAAAACCTGTAAAATAAATCGAATATGCTGAAACAAAAGGTAAACTCGTTATACCTGAATTGAATAGGCATTATATCCAGCCTAAAAATCTGAAAATCTAGAGTTTTCACCCCATTTGGAAATTTTTGCACAAAAGTCCTTCTTTTTCAAATATTTGAAAATAGATCCAATAATTATCAGAAAAATCTAGAAAAATCACGAATAATCTCAAATAATAAATAATGAGTTTCCCCAAAATAATTTTTGGCTTTAAACTTTCAAAGACAACATTCGTACGTGTTTTGCACGTGTAAAAGATAAATTTCTAAATGAACATTTATTAAATCACCAAAAATCATTTTAATTCATTTTCTAATCTCAAAAATAGTATTTAAAAATACGGGGTTCTACATCACTCCCTTCTTAGAAGAGTTCTGTCCTCAGAACTACCACTAATAAGGTCCAAACAAACATACAAACAAAGGAATGCAATATCTCATAAATGGAAACATAGTCCAATACGATTACTTATGAGAACATAATCAAATAGAAGAAATACAACTCAACTCAAAGGTACAGTCATACAAAAGAATTACAATCACATATAAGAAATTACAATCATACAAAAAGCTCAAGAAAATACTTCTGCATGCGATCCTCTGGCTTCCAAGTAGCCTCCTCGAACTGCTGATTCCTCCAAAACACCTTTACCATAGGTATCATCTTGCTCCTTAGAACCTTCTCCCTACGGTCAACACTCCTACCAGCTGTTCCTTGTAACACAAGTTCACATGTAGACCTTTAGGAACCTCTACCAACTGATGATTCTGATCTGGCACATACTTCCTCAACCACGACACATGGAACACATCATGCACCTGTGCCAACTCCTCAGGAAGCTCCAATCTATATGCCGTCTTGCCAATCCACTCCACAATCCTGTATGGACCAATATACCTTGGCGCCAACTTGCCTCTCTTACCAAACCTGATCACTTCTTTGGGCGGAGACACCTTGAGGAACACTGTATCCCCAACCTCAAACTCCAAGTCTCTTCTTCGATAATCTGCATAACTCTTCTGCCGACTTTGAGCTTCAACCAACCTCTTGCGAATCAGCTCAATCTGCTCAGACGTCTGCTGCACGATCTCAGGCCCAAACATCTGCCTCTCGCCAACCTCATACCAACAAACAGGCCACCTGCACCTCCACCCGTACAAAGCCTCATACAGAGCCATCCCGATACTCACATGGTAACTGTTGTTATAAGCAAACTCAACAAATGCCAAGTATCTCTCCCAGCTACCACCGAAATCCATAACACAAGCCCTCTGCATATCTTCCAGCACTCGATTCACCCTCTCATTCTGACCATCAGTCTGTGGATGAAATGCGGTACCGAAATCAGTTCTGGTGCCCAGAGCTGCTTGTAGGCTTTTCCAAAACCTTAAAGTGAACCTTGCATCCCTGTCGGAAACAATCAACACAGGAACTCCATGAAGCATCACAATCTCACCAATGTACAGCTCTGCCAATTTCTCCAACGACCAAGTAATCTTCATGGCCAAAAAAGTGAGCCGACTTAGTCAAACGGTCCAAAATGACCCAAATCGAGTCATTTCCCTTCGAATTCCTCGGCAAACCCGTGATGAAATCCAAACTGATATTCTCCCATTTTCACTCCGGAATGGGCAACGGTTGCAACAAACCTCCAGGTCTCTGATTTTTTGCTTTGATCTGCTGACAAGTCAGACACCTTGCCACAAAATCTGCCACATCCCTCTTCATACCAGACTACTAAAAGTGCTGTTTGATGTCCTTGTACATCTTTGTGCCTCCAGGATGTACTGACAACAAGGTACTGTATGCTTCCTACAAGATATTCTCTCTCAAATCTGCATTATCCAGAACACACAACCTCTCACCTATCCATAGAACTCCATCTTGGATACGAAACTCTGATAGCTTGCCTGCTGAAACCTACTGCAACATCTTCTAAATCTCTGAATCTGATCCCTGACCTTCCATAATCCTCTCTCTCAAGGAAGGCTGCAGCCTCAACTGAGCCAAAGACACCCCAAATCCTACAGTACCACCTCGATACCTGCCCGATCAATCTCTTCTGCCAACTCACTTCGAGTAGTGCTCAAACTCGATAAACTATTCTTCTGACTAAGCTCATCTGCTACCACATTCGCCTTGTCCGGATGATACTTGATCTCAGGACGAATGTCTTCCAACACTTCCAACCACCTTCTCTGCCGAAGATTTAGATCCTTCTGTTGATAAATGTACTTCAGGCTCTTATGGTCAGTATACATGTTGACCTTCTCACCATAAACATAATGCCTCCACTGGTTCAAGGCAAAGATAATAGCTACTAACTCCAAATCATGCATCGGATAATTCTTCTCATGCGGACGCAATTGCCTGGAACCATAAGCAATAACCTTGCCTTCTTACATCAAGACACACCTCAAACCTCTGAGAGATGCATCACTGTAGGTATCATAATCCATCCAAGCTTGTGGCAAAGCTAAGATAGGTGCAGTAGTCAACCTCTCCTTTAGCTCAAGGAAACTCGCCTCACACTTATCAGTCCATGTAAATGCCACATTCTTCCGGGTCAAACCTGTTAAAGGAACTGCAATTTGAGAATAGCCTTGAATGAATCTCTTGTAGTAACCAACCAAACCCAAGAAACTCCTAACTTCCTTTACAGACGTTGGCTTGGACCAATCCTTTACTGCTTCAACCTTCTGAGGATCAGTGGCCACTCCCTCCTTAAAAAAGGATATGACCAAGGAAAGCTACCTCAAACTTCCAAAACTCATACTTCGACAACTTAGCATAAAAGCTATGCTCCTGCAATTTCTTTAATACCTTTCTCAAGTGCATAGAATGCTCCATCTCCGACTTCAAATACACCAAAATATCATCGATGAAAACCACTACGAAGGAGTCAATAAATGGCCTTAAAATTTGGTTCATCATATCCATGAATACTACTGGCGCATTCGTCAAACCGAATGGCATCACCAAAAACTCATAAAGCCCATGTCGAGTCTTGAAAGCTGTCTTCCTTACATCTTCCTCCTTGACTCGAACCTAATGATACCCTGACCTCAAATCAATCTTCGAAAACATAGCTGCTCCCCGAAGTCTATCGAACAGATCATCAATCCGCAGAAGTGGATACTTGTTCTGAATAGTCACCCTGTTCAACTCCCGGTAGTCAATGCACATCCTCATTGACCCATCCTTCTTCTTGACTAACAACACTAGTGCACCCTACGGTGAAGAACTCGGCCTGAGAAACCCCTTGCCCAACAGGTGCCATCCTGTACGGAGCCTTAGAAATCGGAGCACTCCCCACCTGAACATTGATGCAAAACTCCACATCTCTCTGCGGCGATAATCCTGGAAAATCTTCCAAGAATACCTTAGGAAAATATCTGACAACCGGAATGCCTCTGACTTCATCTGGAATCACCATCTTGGATACCATTACAGCCACTTTCGAAACTTTCTTCTTCCCTTGAAAAGTCACTGCGGAACCACCCGGTGCTTTCACCAACACCTCTTTCTGCTTGCATTCAATTGTGGCATCATATATTACCATCCGATCAATGCCCATGATCACATCCACTCCTAAGACTTGCAGCTCAATAAGATTAATGCCGAACAATCATCCACCAATCTCGATATCACAATCCCCATAATATCGATCAGCAATCAACTATTCTCCCGATGGTGTTGTCACCGTCAAGACTCTGCCTGGAAATATCTTAGATTCCACACCTAAAGCTTTTGCAAAATTGGGCGACACAAAAGTATATGAAGAACCAGTATCAAATAAAACTTTTGCTTTAATTCCATTAACCAAAACAATTCCTGTTACATGAAGAATGATACTCAAATCTCCAATTATTCTCAAATAAAAGTTTTACTTAATACGTTAAATAAAAAATAGATTCAAAACTCTTGCATACCCTGGATCACATCTTTCGAGTTACCCGCATCCTCCTCAGTTAATGCGAACACTCGCCCTTGCCTCTGGAATTTACCTCCACCTAGACCATCCTTCCTTATCTGTGGACAATAAGGCTTAGAATTTCCCGCTTGCCCATACTGGAAATAAGTCTGCTTCGCCAACTTAGGACACGCTGACCTGTAATGACCTGCCTCCTTGTAGTAGTAACAAGTAACTTCCTGAGTTGCAGGTGCCTTCTGAACTGGACCACTGAACTTGACTTGCTTCACTGGGAATCCCTTCCCACTTTGACCTATTGCTAGCCTCTTGTTCCTGTTTCGGGTCTCTTGTTTCTTCTGGAACTGATCCATGTCCTCCTCTGTCATAGCTGCTCTCCTGACCAGCTTATCGAACCTCCTTATGCCCAAAGGAATCATCCTCGACCTCAAATTTGGCATCAAGCCCTGCTCGAATTTTCTGGCCTTCTTCGTCTCATCAACTATCAGCTCTGGTGCATACCTCGACATCTGAGCGAACTTAGTTTCAGAGTCGCGCACGGTCATGCTGCCCTGCTGTAGATTCAAGAATTCTGTTGCCTTCTTCTCCTGAATATCCAGGGAAAATAAACGATCCCTGGATTCATCCAGAGAAGCCTCCCAAGTCATTTGCTGGTCCCCCAAAGTCCTCTTCACTGATTGCCACCAAACACCAGCGTCATTTTCCAACTGCATAGTGGCCAACTTTACTTTATTGGCTGCCGGAGTTTCCCAGACCTCGAAGATTCTCTCCATCCGTCTAATCCAATCATCAGCCTCATTTGGATCAGACTGCCCCTCAAACATGGGCGGCCTCATCCTCTTGAAGGACTCAATCTGCTTGATAGGATCAGCATTAACAAACACTGGTCTAACCCCATGATTCTGATTTTGGTTCTGATTCTGTGCCATATTAGCTGCCATTAGTGCATTCAAAATCAGATACACCCTAGCAAACTTGGCCTCGAGATCAACTCCTGCCCCTTGGGAACTTCCAGTTCCATCACCATTGTTACCATTCCCGGTTCTGGGTCCAACCATTCTGAATACTGCGAAATGAGGAAAAAAGTTAGAGAACCACAACACAATCCATATTCACATCAATACCCTCTGGCAAAACCTCAACCATACCCCAAAAGTAAAACATCATGTTTTAGCTCTATGTGATACTCACTCTCTAATGTCCACACCTAGGTACTCAACCTCTAGTTTCCACTCCTAGGTTATTTTTATACCATGTTTATTATGACTATTGAAGCATGCTCTGTAGCGCTCCAAATTTTCAATATGATATCTCAGAAATACGTGGCAAAATTCCCAGCATCAACTTCAAATGTAATATTAAACACAGCCCAAAATACCAATAAAATTTTTCTCAAAATAATATTACAACAATATTTACATAGCACAGCGGAATACATACACCTTGAATTACAAACTTTCTTTCTTTACAACACTTTCTTTTACAAAATCACACAATCCATTACATCACTTTAACTCACGCATCCAAATCCCAAGCTGTAGGTAATCACATGTAAAATATGAGGCTAGAGATAACTCTAACCCCCAAAACTAAAGGGGTCAGCCATAGCGGTGTGAGTGACATAAAAACAAACAACATAAATAGAACATAGATTCATCAACAACAGGAAATAAACAAGAGTAAATGAATTAGGGAATAACCATGAAATACAAAAACATCAAGTGAAGCTAGATTAAGTATCAAGTGTAGAAAACTGAAAACACATGCATAATACCATGTCAAGAAAACATCGATGCTATATGCTGACTCTCTAAGGCGTACTAGTCGGAGTCAATGTATCCCACTCTACATAGGTTCGGTGCAAGCCCTTAACGTTCTCCACTTTATAGGGTTTAATCCCCGGCTATGCAACTAATCCTACTTCTATGATTACTACGAGATATAGATATACTCTGAGTATTAGCCCATGCCTCGATAATTCCGGAGGTCAATCTCTATCCACAGATAATTTCGGAGACTTATTTCACTCACACCTGGAAATCTTCTAGAAAACCCCACACCGCAAGCTATGACACCTCATCACACGAATACCACATAAATGTTGCCTCGACCCCGATAATTATGGAGATCAATCCCACACCACAGGTAATTTCGAAGACTATTTCACTCATACCTGGATAAATCCAGAGATTATCTCACACCGCGAGCCATACTGAGGTCCATAACCCATCTTCTCATTCATCATATCACCACTAGTGCATGTCCTTATCATTCAGGTTATTTAATTACTTTACGAATCTCCTAGAGTTGGTGTGTCCTACCGGACTTACACAATAACTGATCAACTAAAATGCCTCAACAGATCCAAAACACAAATATCTCAACCGCCGGTATACTAGGGTCACACACACACCCTCTAGAGACTCATACCCAATATCCAAACCAATCTGCCGTTATAAATTGCTCTATTAAAACAACTTGAAAACATATATTCAGTAGAAGACAAGGTATAGAATAGTAAGTTATAGATTAAACCATTAAGAGAATAATTCATTTAAAAGAACATTCAAACATATCAAGATACATCAGGATTAGTCGACTATAGTCGACTGTCCAGAGCGATAAATCCAAAACTTTAATTAAAATAATTATTAGTAGCGCCAGTCGACTGTAAAAAGTCATCGGTCGACTGTCCAGAATGAAATTTCCAAAACTTCAATTAAAATAATTCTAAGTAGCGCCAGTCGACTGTAAAAAGTCATTGGTCGACTATCGAGAACGAAGTTTCAAGAAAACTAAAAAGCACCGCAGCCAAGTCGCGACGGCCGACTGTAAAATACCACCGGTCGACTGTTGACGTGCAGACTGCAGATTTTTGGTTGTGCACATTTCAACCAATATAGAGTTTTACTTTATGAAAATGATTTCTACAAAAAACATTTTTCTTATATGATCAAATAAAACTTGTAGGATATATAATAGTCAATAAAACCAAATTAAAAGTACTTGAATTTATAAGAATACCAATTTGTTGATTTCTTTCAATTAAAACATGAATTGTGCATATAATCAAGATAGAGTTCCTTAAGAATTAATTATTCATTGAAATAGCTTCGTATTCAAGTTCAAACCATATCAATACCAAAATAGGTCGAGATATAGTCAAATTCTTTGAAAATACATAAAAACTCAATTTCCTTCAAAATTCACAACATAAGGTATTCATGAAAAGTATTGTGCATGTTTATACACCAAATAACTTCACAATCCATCAATTAAAATAAAATATTTTCAGAATTAAATCTCAGGGTTTACGAAATCCAAACGCAAACAAACCCTTCACCAAAATCTCAAAATCCCTAATTTGGTTATAATACATCAAATCCCAAATCAATTTCCACCATTTAATTCTCAAGACTTAATCTCTTGATTCATTAGCCCTTCTCAGGGTTCCTCAAACTCAATCACCATGATTAACATCATAAACAAATTTAATATTACCATATCAATTGTATTCAACCATTACTCAAGGGTAATACAAATCTCATCTTTATTCAATCTATGCATGACAATCACCATACTCAATCAAGTCAACATCTGTCCCCAAGAAATAACATACCCATGATCCATAATAGGTCGTTCAATATTTTCAAATCATCCACATAAAATTCTACTCGTAAATCATTAAGGTTTTCACAAAAATCTAATTTTTGACCATCAATCCAACATCTATATTAACACCCAAACCGTAGCATGATCTCTAGGAGATGAAACACTACATACATCATTCAAAGAACAAAACAAAACCAATATATCACTCACATACAACTTACATGAAACAAAATAAAACAAAACATGTCACTCACCTTGTTGAAGAGATCGAAGATGAATAGAAAAATAAGAAAAGCTCCTCCTTCGAAATCTAAAATAATAAGAAATGAGAAATCTCTAGTGTTGTATAGCAAAAGACGGCTGCACAAACCCTATATAGTCCGAGATTTAAGATTCTAGGGTTTTAGAAAACATTTGCAAAATACTTCTTTTAAAATATCCCTTCATATAATTAGATCTTTTATTGGAAATTAGTTAAAACCAATTAATCAAGTTCAAAAATAGAAAAGATCCCCTCCAGCATCATTCGGCTCTGTAAGAAAATCCAGAAAATAGTTTTGCACTTTCACCCTCTAAAATAGCAAATTTTGCAAAAAGATCCTCTTTTATCAAAACCTGTAAAATAAATCGAATATGTTGAAACAAAAGGTAAACTCGCTATACCTAAATTGACTAGGCATTATATCCAGCCTAAAAATCCAAAAATCTGGAGTTTTCACCCTATTGGTAATTTTTGCACAAAAGTCCTTTTTGAAATTTTTGCAAATAGATCCAATAATTATCAGAAAAATCTAGAAAAATCACGAATAATCTCAAATAATAAATAATGAGTTTTCCCAAAATAATTTTTGGCTTTAAACTTTCAAAGACAACATTCGCACGTGTTTTGCACGTGTAAAAGATAAATTTCTAAATGAACATTTATTAAATCACCAAAAATTATTTTAATTTATTTTCTAATCTCAAAAATAGTATTTAAAACTATAGGGTTTTACAGGGCACCCTCAAACGAAATTTTTGGCCGAGAGTCCCAGACCGGTGGCTCCCCTACCACCCTCTGACAATTAGGGATAACTGCTTCGAGGGCTGTTACCTCGAGTTGCCGGCGGGTGAAAGGTGGGCCGATCCCTGGTTCAGGGCTCGGGACGTTTGTCGAATGCGAGCACCCTAAATCTTAATAAAAATTTTGGGTTGGGAGGTTGGGTGGAGTCCCGACAGGAGATTGAGGGCTCGTTGGTCGGCGCAGTGCGGCGAGCTCCGCAGCCTTAGCTTGAGAAAACTATTCGTGTGCTCGAGTTCACCGTTCAGTGTCGAGGCTTGGCGGATCGGTGGAGACCAACGAGCTCCGTTGCCTTAGCTTGAGAAAGCTACCCGTGTGCTCGTGTTCATCGTTCGGTGTCGAGGCTTAGGGGGGTCGGCAGAGAGCAACGAGCTCCGTTGCCTTAGCATGAGAAAGTTACTTGTGTGCTCAAGTTCACCTTTTGGTGTCGAGGCTTAGGGGGTCTACGGAGAGCGACGAGCTCCATTGCCTTAGCTTGAGAATGCTACCTGTGTGCTCGAGTTCACCATTCGGTGTTAAGGCTTGGGGGTCGGCGGAGAGCGACGAGTTTCGTTGCCTTAGCTTGAGAAATCTACCTGTGTGCTCGAGTTCACCATTTGGTGTCGAGGCTTGTGGGGGTCGATGGAGAGTGACAAGATCCGTTGCCTTAGCTTGAGAAAGCTACCCATGTGCTCGAAGTTCACCATTCGGTGTCGAGGCTTAGGGGATTGGCGGAGAGCGACGAGCTCCATTGCCTTAGCTTGAGAAAGCTACCCATGTGCTCCAGTTCACCGTTCGGTGTCGAGGCTTGGGGGATTGGCAGAGAGCAACGAGCTCCGTTGCCTTAGCTTGAGAAAGCTACCTGTGTGCTCGAGTTCATCGTTCGGTATTGAGGCTTGGGGGATTGGCGGAGAGCGATGAGCTCCGTTACCTTAGCTTGAGAAAGCTACCCGTGTGCTCGAGTTCATTGTTCGGTGTCAAGGCTTAGGAGGTCGGTGGAGAGCGACTAGCTCTGTTGCCTTAGCTTGAGAAAGCTACCCATGTGCTCTAGTTCACCGTTCGGTGTCGAGGCTTAGGTGGTCGACGAGAGAGATGAGCTCTGTTGCCTTAGCTTGAGAAAGATACCCGTGTGCTCGAGTTCACTGTTCAGTGTCGAGGCTTAGGTGGTCGGCAGAGAGCGACGAGCTCCGTTGCCTTAGCTTGGGAAAGCTACTCGTGTGCTCGAGTTCACCATTCGGTGTGAAGGCTTAGGGGGTCGGCAGAGAGCGACGAGCTCCGTTGCCTTAGCTTGAGAAAGCTACCCGTGTGCTCGAGTTCACCATTCGGTGTCGAGGCTTGGGGTGTCGGCGGAGAGCAACGAGCTCCATTTTCTTAGCTTGAGAAAGCTACTTGTGTGCTCGAATTCACCGTTCGGTGTCGAGGCTTAAGAGGTTGGCGGATAGCGACAAGCTCCGTTGCCTTAACTTGAGAAAGCTACCCGTGTGCTCAAGTTCACTGTTCGGTGTCAAGGCTTAGGTGATCGGCAGAGAGCGACGAGCTCCATTGCCTTAACTTGAGAAAGCTACCCGTGTGCTTGAGTTCACCGTTCGGTGTTGAGGCTTGGGGGTCGGCGGAGAGTGACGATCTCCGTTGCCTTAGCTTTAGAAAGCTACCCATGTGCTCGAGTTCACCATTCGGTGTCGAGGCTTCGAGTGGTTACATAATGAGTTTACACAGAGAATCTTGGCTAAAAACTTTGAAAAGAAAATAAATCTTCTTATACAAAAAGCAGTGGCGTGTAATGCAGATTACAAGGGATTGGTTACATAACAAGTTTAGTCCTCCCCTTTGAGGTACTTGATGAGGTGCTCTGCATTTCAGGGCCTCTTGATCAGGTTTCCTCTCATGTCGATGAGTCGGTAGGTGCCGGGATGCACTACTTCGGCAACCTTGTACGGGCCCTCCCAATTAGGGGACAACTTTCTCTTTCTACTGGGGTCTGACACTGCCAACTTCCTGAGGACGAGGTCACCTTGTTTGATGTTGGTGGGGCGGATCTTCTTGTTGTAGAATTTTTCGACCCGTTGCTGGTATATACTTCTTCTGATGGCAGATTTCTCCCTAATTTTGTCGACTAGATCCAAGTTGGCTCTGAGATCTGCCGAGTTGCTTTGTTCGTCATAGGCCATTACCCTAGGCAAAGGGAGCCCGATCTCTAAGGGGATAACCGCCTCGGTGTCGTAGGTTAGGTTGAAGGGCGACTCGCCCATGGAGATCCTTTTCGTCGTTCGGTGTGTCCAGAGAACGCTCGGAAGTTCATCGAACCACAACCACTTGGGTGAATTGTCCAATCGCTTCTTAAGGCCGTCAAGGATTTGGCGGTTCGCGTTTTCGGCCTGGCCGTTTGATTGAAGGTGGCATATCGATTAAAAGCATTGCTGGACGCCGATGTCTTCGCATAACCTTCGAAAATTCTTACCTGCGAACTGGGTCCTATTATCGGTGATGAGCACCTGTGGGATCCCGAACCGACAGATGATGTGCTTCTAGAAGAATAGTTGAGTTTGATGCTCGGTGATCGAAGCCAGGGGTTCTGCCTCGATCCACTTGGTGAAGTAGTCGATGGCCACCACCAGGAACTTCCTTTGGCCCATTGCCTAAGGGAATGGGCCGACCAGGTCCATCCCCCACATAGAGAAGGGAGTCGGAGTGGCCAGGGATCGGAGGTTGGCCTGCGGGAGTCTCTTTACTGGTGAGAATCTTTGGCAAGGACGCACCTTTTGACGAGGTCTTGCGAATCTTGCAACATGGTCGTCCAGTAGTACCCGTCATTTACGGCCTTTCTGGTGAGCGACCTACTCCCCATGTGGCATCCGCCGATCCCTTCGTACAGTTCCTTCAGAGCATACTTGGCCTCGTCAGGGGTTAAGCAACGGAGGTAGGACCTACCGTCAGCCATTTCGTTGATCAGGGTGAATCTCTCAGAGCGGACTCTGATCCTTCTTGCCTTGGATCGGTCTTGAGGGAGTTCGCCCTCCGAAAGGAACTTTCAATTGGGCATCGTCCAATTATCGGGTTGGAGATCAGTATTAAGGTAGGAAGCTTCAAGGAGGTCGATGCTAGGCTTGAGGAGGACCTCGATCAGGATGGTGCGGTTGAGCCGCTTGAAGGATGATAAGGCGAGCTTCGACAATGAATCTGCTTGTGCATTCTGTTCCCTAGTTCGTTCTACCGAGTGATACTCGAAAGACGATAAGAGTTGATGGACCACCGTTAAGTATCATATCATCTGAACGTCATGAGCTTCGTACTCCCTAGTGATCTGGTTGATCACGAGCTGGGAGTCACTGAAGGCCTTGATGAGTCTGGATCCGGCCTTGTGGGCTAGGGTGAGCCCCGCGATCATAGCTTCTTATTCTGCTTCGTTGTTTGAAGCTGGGAAATTTAGATGGAGAGAATATTGGAAGACGAAATTTTTGGGACCCTTCAGAATGACGCCTGCTCCGCTCCCTCCCTCGCAAGACGAGCCGTCAACATAAACTTCCTACACCGGGTCGGTTTTCGGGATGTCGGATGGTTTGGAAATAGTGCATTCCGTAATGAATTCGGCGAGTGCCTGTCACTTGATGGCCGTTCTGGGCTGGTAGCTGATGTCATATTGGCTTAGTTCAATCGACCACTTGACCAGGCGGCCGGAGCTTTTAGGTCTGTGAAGGACGGTCTTCAGGGGCTGGTCCGTGAGGACCAGAATTGAGTGGGCCTAGAAGTAGGGACAGAGCTTTCGTGCAGCCGTTATCAGTGCGTATGCCATCTTTTTAATCTTTTCATATCTGGTCTCGGCTGAGAGCAGGACCTTGCTCACATAGTATAGGGGCATCTGAACACCATTTTCTTCTCAGACGAGCACGGAACTGAGCGTGCTTTCCGAGGTTGAGAGGTATAGGAAGAGAGGTTCGCCAGGTTCGGGTTTGCTCAGGAGCGGGGGGTTGGTGAGGTAGGACTTTAATTGATCGAAAGCCTGTTGTTGTGGATCGCCCCATTCGAATCCTTTTGTCCCCCCTGATTTGGAGAGGAATGGGAGGGACTTCTCCCCTAATTTGGAGAGGAAGCGGCTGATGGCCGTCAGTCTCCCTGTAAGCTGCTGAACCTCCTTGATGTTTCGAGAATGGGCCATGTCGATTATGGCCTAGATCTTCTCTGGGTTGGATTCAATGCCATGCTGGCTAACGACGAACCCCATGAATTTTTCGGAGGAGACGCCGAAGGCGCACTTGGCGGGATTGAACCTCATGTTGTAAGACCGGAGGACACCAAAGGCTTCCTCGAGGTCGGCAATATGATCCTGCCCTCGTCGGCTCTTGACAAGCATGTCATCGACGTATACCTCCATGTTCCGACCGATTTGATTTTTAAAGACTCAGTTGACAAGCCTCTGGTAGGTGGCCCTGGCGTTCTTGAGCCCGAAGGGTATGACCCGGTAGTAGTAGAGGTCCTGGTCGGTAACGAAGGATGTCTTGGCGATGTCCGGAGGAAACATCCAGATCTGATTATAACCCGAAAAGGCATCCATAAAGGTCAGGAGCTCATGACCCGACGTTGTGTCAATCAGAGCGTCGATGCTGGGGAGGGGAAATGAATCCTTGGGGCACACATTGTTGAGGTCGGTGAAGTCAATACAGATCCTCCAGGTTTTGCTAGCCTTCTTCACCATTATGACATTAGCCAGCCATTCGGGGTAGCTGACTTCTTGAATGAACCGGGCAGACAGCAGTTTATCTACCTCCACTCTCACTACCTATTGTCTTTCTGGGGTGAACTTGCAGTGTTTCTGCTGGACTGGTTTGGAGTCTGGGGTGATGCTTAGCCGGTGCATGATTAAATCTTTGAAAATTCCAGGCATGTCGGACGGTGTTCATGCGAAGGGGTGGATATTGCGGCGGACGCAATCAATCAGACTTGGCTTCAGGTCGGCGAAGAGGATTCGGCTCACACGGAACCACTTGGACTTGTCTCCTGCTTCAAATGAGACCTCCTCCAACTCATCCGCAGGTTTAGACTCGGGCTAGCTCCTTTCTGGCGGGAGTTCGACCGCATCGAGGGGAAATACCTCGCCCCCAACCACGGTCATGTAACACGAACGTGCCGACTCCTGATTGCCTCAGACGACCCCGACCTCAAGGTCGGTTGGGAACTTCAGCTTAATATGGTAGGCCGAAGGGACGACCTAGAACGAATAGAGCCCAGGTCAGCCAAAGATGGCATTGTACGCTGCCTTGCCATTGACTACTATAAAATTCATTGACCCGGTTCGGAGGATGAGAGTCGTGCTTGCAGTCACGTCTAGTGTCACGATCCCCTTAATTTGCACGGGGACGCCCGAAAATTCATGAAGGGTGTAACCGGCTGGTTTCAGCTTTTCTTGGGAGAGTTTGAGGTTCTCAAATGCTTCTAGTAAAAGGATGTTAACCGAACTGCCGTTGTCCACCAGGATACGCCGGA
Source organism: Hemerocallis citrina (assembly GCA_017893485.1). Taxonomy (NCBI): domain Eukaryota; kingdom Viridiplantae; phylum Streptophyta; class Magnoliopsida; order Asparagales; family Asphodelaceae; genus Hemerocallis; species Hemerocallis citrina. Next base: position 153,005,480 of record CM030362.1, read on the forward strand.
CCTCAAAGTTGGCCATGACAAGGCTGATGACGAGGGCATCGCAGTGCGGGAGCCGGACGCCTTCAAGGTCCTCACCGGAGAAGGAGACCGCATGCTACTGAACCCGAGGGGAGGGGTGGTCTAGAACAGAGTTGACCTCTCGGATGAAGGCCTTTCGAGAAGTATTAGATTCTCCTCCCATGAGCCTGCCGTGGACATAGTGCAGGATAGCCGGTTCCCCTGTCTCCTCGGGTTTGGGGTCCCGGTCGGGTCATCACCCGGTTGTCCGGGGGGGGGGGGGGGGGGAGGCCTCGGGCTCCTCAGCTCTCTTCAATCTTTGGGATTGGCCCGGGCGAACTCCTTCAGTTACCCTCGTTGGATGAGGGCTTCGATCTCGTCCTTGAGAGCTCGACAATGATCTGTATCGTGCCCGGTGTCTCGGTGGAAGCGGCAATAGAACCTCTGGTCTCGCTTCTTGCCATTGTTGGTCGGTCGGGAGAGGGGGGGTGAATTAGACGATCCCCTTTTCCTCGATCTCCATCAGAATTACCGAGATGTTCTGAGTCAGAGGTGTGTACTTATCGAATCGGCGGACCGGGGGAACCCTCTTGAAGGGCTCGGCATCCTCGACCTTACATTTCCCCTTAGCAGCAGCTTCTTTGGTGTCCTCGGGATTGAAGGCCTCCTCGGCCCGAATATACTTCTCGACCATGTTAAGTAGGTCGGGGAAGTCAACGGGTGGCTTCTTGGCTAAGGAAGCCTTGAACTGGCCATGGCGGACATTGTGTCGGAAGGCTGCCGAGACGACCCCTGCGTCGAGGGAGGAAGCTGACCTCGCTTCAGGTGTGAATCTCCGGACGAACTCACGGAGGGATTCCCCATCCTTCTGTTGAGGTCCAGAAGGGAAGAGCTCGTCTTCTCGACCTTCCTGCTGGTTACGAAGTGGGCTAGGAAGCTCGCCTCCAGTTGTTCGAAAGAGAAGACCGAGCCGGGGATAAGTTTGGAGAACCATTTCCGAGTCAGGCCACGAAGGGTAGCGGGGAAGGCACGGCAGAGTAGGGAATCCGCAGCGCTATGAATCATCATGAGGGTCTCAAATACCTCCATGTGATCAGCAGGATCACCCTCACCATTGTAGGTCTCGAATTGAGAAGGCCTGAAAATTCGAGGGATCTCGGCTCCTAGGATTTGGGGGGAGAAAGGGGGCCCAGTCTGCTAGTGACCGCGGCCCGGTACCGGTCTGCCCTCGCTAAGATGGGCGAGGTGGTTCTCCATCTCCTCCAAGGGACGAAGAACGGCATCTACCTGTTCCTTGTGGCGGGCCGATTCATGGGATTCGCCGCCTTCTGTTTCCGACCGTGGGTCGGAGCTGTTACGGACCTCGGTGGTCTGGCCGCCTCGGATGGCTTGGAGGACCTCGTTACAGAAATTTTGGAACTCCACCCTTGTGACGGGGGGCTTGCCTCGCGGGTCCATGGGGCGAACAGTTGTGTTCCGGATCACGAGCCTGGGACGGCCGTCGGTGATGGTTCAATACCGAGTTGGAAGCGGCCTCTCCCTTGTCCGGCTGGCCTGTCGATCTGAGATGACGCGGCGTAGATCAGTTGCATACAAAGGTCTGGTCGCGTCGTTTACCCGAGGTTGGTTGGAACCATGGGCATCCGCGCAGCTGGGATGTGGAGGGTCTGGATGTCTCGCCAAGGTGACGACCCTTCTCGCTTTGGGAGCCATGGAGGGGCTCGGCCGTGAGGTGACGTCCACCGACCAGGCTTGGTCCGGCCACAGCACTAAGAGGAGTTTCCCACAGACGGTGCCAACCTGATGTTGTTTGTTTTTAGGGTGTGGGGGCAGCAGGTGTGAGTTCTTATAATTTGTGAGAGGGAGACCGTAGTGCTGGCGTCGGTCCGATCCCAGGGAGCGGGAGCGGGAGCGGCTTGGAAGTAGGAGCGGGGCGGTAGAGGTGAGTGGCTCGACTCGGATGATGTAGCTCGGCTCGGATGTAGTGGCTCGGCTCGGGTCTTCCGTACCTACACACTACCTAGAAACACCGGGAGAAGTCCCGGCGACAGGCCCTCCGACGATCTAGTCAATCACTGGAAAAGAGACTGGGCAGCTAGGGTTCAGGTGAGGAAAGTTTGATTACCTGCCAAAGTGAGGAGGGGGTTGGGTATTTATAGGCAGGGGTAAACGGGTTTGGAGCCCTAATGGGCCGGGTTGGACCCGTTTGCCCATAGGCCAGAGCTGGGTGGGGCCCATTGGACTGTAGCTGGCCTGATGATCGCAGGGGGGAGGGTCCAGAGGAGATCAGAGGGTCCTATTGCTTCCACTTCATTTATCCCATATCAATATTAATATTTGCAATGCCTAATTCAAAAATCTAATTCTTGAAAGACCGGGAAAACATAAACTATAGCATCTATGCATGAAAATATTTTTGTATTTAGGATCTATGTTTAAACTAACATATATTTACATAATAAAACACAAAAAAAAAGATATCAAGTGGCTCTCCTTTTATAGTAAGAAAATCAATTGTCCAGATCTAGGCTGTTTTCAATATATACCAATGGAAACATGGACTTTTATTTACAACTAATTATTGTCATACTATTCAAACTTGAGCCACCTAATTATTAATTTACTGTTTATAAGGCTTTCCATATGCTGTATCGTTCCGAAGACGTGGCGTAGGCACGTGCCCACGGGCAAATCTAGTAAATATATATAGTTCGAATTATCCATTGGGTTATCGGACTCAAATTCACAAAGATCCATATCTGAATCCAATAATAAAATGGGTCTATTATAGAGGATTCATACCCTAAAATTCGAGTCGGATTCGGATCGGGTTATAGGGTTATGGACAATTTTGCCACCCTTACCTAAACCAATTCAATTCTACATATATAAAATCAAAAATATGAACAAACCATAATAATCGGACAGGACCAGCTGGTTTAGCATGAACCGTCTGAACCGAGTTCAATCGTCCAGTTTAGATTGCCTTATTCATTTTTAAAAAAATATATGTAGAAGATGATCTTTGAATCTTTGTTAACAAGACAAATGTTTTACTTACTAACAATGATCACAACATGTTTTATTTCCTGTCTGTAGGTTGTAATCTGGTCCAGTTCTCTGGGTTTGTATCATTAATTTCTTATTAATGAAACAGGCTGGCCATACTCCACCTTCTCCTTCAAAAAAAAAAAAAAAAAAACTATGATGACAACATTGTAACTATGGTCATATTGATATAAATAATACAAATGTTATATGCACTTCAACATTTAGTTATAGTAAATTTCCTTCGACTAAACATGGGAGTAAACATTGTTCGACCTAAGTTAAAACCTGTCGGAGCCTAAAAAATCAAACCAACGATCTGTCTCGTTGGATGACCGAGGCCATGCATCTAAGTTCCACAACCAACAGGATGCCTATCCCCTCTCGTCCCTTAATGCAAATCCTATTCCCAACAGATAAAAAAAAAATTCACACCTAAGTTAAGGGACAATCCCCCATAGCATCATATCCTAAAATCCCGTACCCCATTTCCAGCAACAAACTACAATAACTTGCCCGTATCAACCGCCCCTAGTCAATAACTCCAATTCAGCTTTTGGAGTGGAGCATGCAATAGCAGACTCCAATCCAACAACAGCACTGTGCACGTCCTCCAACCCCACACCTCCCTCGATCTCACCTCCATGTTACTCATTATTATATTTTATTATTAACAACACACACCATCAATTGTATCTTTCTATCTACTCTCTAACAAACAAAGAAAGCATGGTAGCAAGCATACAAGAACAACCATACTAATAGTTTTAAAACTGCTGTCAGTCGTCAGTTGTTAGTCTGTCTTACAAGAGAGAGAGATCCGAGGAAATATTTTGAAATTCAAGAAACGCATGCTAGCAAGCAAGCAAGCAATCAATCAACGCATTACTCACTCCCGCCAAACCCGCACCTCTCTTTTTTGTCATAATGCAAACAAAACCCTTGTCAGAATCCCCAAATTCAGATAAGAGACCGAAACAAACCCCTTGCCCCCCCTCTCTCGAAAAATAGTAATAATGTACGTACGCTCAAAAGGACACAAAGGCGTTGAGAGCGTGAGTAGAGGTGCAGACTGGAAGCCTGATTGTTGAGCTATTTCATTTTCATTTTCTGTCCGTCATTTATTTGAATTTACTTCTTTTTGTTTCTTTCCAATCCAGCTCAGTTTTTCTCGTGGGGGGTTTCAAAAAGGAAGAAAGAAAGAGAGAGGGAGAGAAAACTTTGATTATTAATTAAGAATTTTTTCCCCAAAATGACCTACTTTTTGAAAGTTTTTCCCAAACTGACCTATTTTTTAAAAAATTTCCAAACTGATCTACTCGCTGTCTCAAAAAGCGAGTTTGGTAAAAACCTCACCGCTTTTTTGCACAGCGAGTGTGAGGTTTGGATTTTTTTTATTTCTCCCTGACCAAGACTCGCTGTCTCAAAAAGCGAGTGGGTTTTTACCAAACTCGTTTTTTAAGACAACGAGTGTTGTTTCAGGGTTTTTAATACCCAAACTCGTTGTTTCGACCTTACTCTCTCTTTCAACTCTTTATCTTCCTCTTCCTCTTCTAACCCCGAAACCCTAACCCATTTTGGCGCTCTCCTCTCGTCGATTAACCCAAAAATTCTCACCTACGATCTTCTACATCTCTCACCTACGATCTCTCCTCACAATCTCAACTCCCTCTATTCACGCTCTGAAAACACTAAACCCCAATATCCAAGGAAATCGTCGAATCAGGAATTTGGGGGAAAATAGTGCGGTTGAAGGAGCTACTTCGACCTCGTATTTGTTGGATATATAGGTATATTCTCAATATAATAGAATATTATTGTGTATAATGTTCTATGGGGCAACACGTGCTTTGCACATGTTATATGTTTAATTGTTGGACCGGATCGAGTGGGCATAAAGCCCAGTACCCTAAACCCAGTTCATCTCATATAAAAGCTGGTCTAGAGGTAGTGCTCTATGATATTCTAATACTGATAAGCAGGGTATAATATTTTAAGCGGCTATGAGATATAAACCCTAACCCTAATTACTCATCTTAATCTAACAATCTTAAGATATTATATAAATTAATTTTGAGATTAGAGAGAGAGGAAGGGGTCGTCAGACCTGGAGGAGCCGTCGCCGAAGTAACCGCCGGCATCATCGCGGTATACGCCGCAAGCCACTGGCGCACTCAGGTCTAGCCAATACCCACAGCAACCACAATCTCCTCAGTCGCCCCCTCGCCAGGCGCCGCAGTTGCGGCTTCTGTCACGCTCCGCTTCCCAAAAGAGAATACGAAATACGGATAGTGACAAAAGCCCAGCGAATGATTTTCATAATCCATAAGCTATTCAAGAATCTTTACAACATATCACAATATAATCAGAGTCGGAAGTCAGAAGAGTCAACCACATGCACATATGAACCAAATACCAACAAAAATACTTGAAATAAAATATATTAATCTCAAATAGTCATGATCTGAAATACACAATAAATTCTGGGTCACATTGTCCAAATACAAAAATAAATCTAAATACATGAATGCAATTATTGTTCAAGCAACTACAAAGAATAATCATAACAAGACCCAGCACTAATACTTCATGTCACCAATATCATCCGGAACATGTTCTCCAAAATCTGCAATTCAACGAATGCAGGGAAGAGGGAAAGAGAAAAAAAATAAGTACCCGTCAATTGCAAGTTACGGGCCACTTATAATGTAGGATACAAGTACATGGAGAAAACTATCTAGCAACATAGTATAAGCATGATACCAAAATAAACAACTAGCATGGAAATGTGAACAAGTGTAAATGGCATGAATCAAGTGTCAAGTAATCAAGTATCATGTAAACATGCAACAAGTATCATGTAATCATGTATCAAGTATCAAGTATTATGTCACAAGTATTATGTTCAAGTCTTGTAGTGATTACTATCTAGGTAGCACTTCATGCATCCATCCTTTTACTACATGGTTGCTACAGTCAATACAATTTCGTTTTAGATTTCGTAGGGGACCATATAGGACAGTGTACTCAGGTATTCACAGAATCACAGAACTTGGTCGGTAAACTTGATCGGTAACTTGATCGGTAACAGAATATTAACTTGATCAGTAAACTTGATCGGTAACTTGATCGGTAAACTTGATCGGTAACTTGATCGGTAACTTGATCGGTAAATATGTAATACAGGAAACATAAGTCTCCTTTCTGCATTATCCATTACTAGATCTTTCCCATTAAACCCCGGCTTAGTTGTTTGTTATTATAATCAGGCATGCATGTATGTGTCGCAAAAAAAATCAAGAATAACAGGGTATAAACATGAATCAGGTTCAGGGTGCAAGATAAACAAGTACAGGTATAAGATAACACATAACAGGGTTAAACAACTAGTATTTTAATTCAGGACAGTAAGACAGAGTTATACTAAAGTAGTGATTCCCGCTACTACATACATCCAAATCTGGATCCGTCAAAGGATCTGTTGCCGCTAAATTTGGCGTGGGGGCAAACATATAGTATTTGTGGATTCTTAGGAAAACTGAATAGCAAACCTGTATACCTATTCCGTCGGAGTTTGACGCTGACTCCCGCCGTACACCTGCAAAAAGTGCGAGACACCGGGGGTTATTCCCGGCGATGCACCCTTCAACGCTCAAGTCAGTAATCAGGGATGATTATGAAAGAGCGTTTAACTAGCAAAAGATTGATTACCTCTCATTGGAGATGGATGGGGGGTATTTATAGGCGCCGCTGGGATTAGATTAGGAATGTAATCCCCCTGTGGTTAGATAAGGAATGTAATTCCTAATCCCCAGTGAAGGGATAGATATGAATCAGGGCCGTTGATTAGGATTTAATCAGAAACCCTAATTTTGTCCCTTCTGGACCGAGTTTGCTGCGGGTTGAAACCCGCACCCAGTTGAGGTGGATCCGTTTGCGGGTAAGTGGGTCTTCGATGAAGATGACCAATACCCGCTTCAGACCCGTCGGTAGGTGAAATTACCGTTTTACCCCTGAGCTTCAAGATTCGTGCCCAATTTGGACGGTTCCGATTTAACCTCATTTTTAGCCATATCACGAGCCCCGCACTCCTAAAGACTGAGTTCAATCAGCCTTTGAGGAGTAGTTTAGCTGTTTTAATGGCTAGTGGAGTTGTATCGGAGTCTAAATGGAGGGTTTTGAATCTCGAAGGGGGTAATGAGGTGATTTTTCAAGCTGTAAGCTGTTCTTAAGCTTCTCTGGATATCCGGCAGTTTTTATCTATTTTTCGGATTATTTATTTAATTTTGCGATGTGTTAACCAGTCGTTCGGGGGTCTTAACAACACATTCTAGACAATAATTGTTCATTCAGGGGTTCAAAAATATTCCCCCAAACTTATAATTATCTTTTAGAATTTCTAGTTAATTTTCCCGAATTTTTAGTAATTTTTTCGCAATTTTTAAATAAATAAAACGATTAAAATAAATAAAAACTAATTTTTACTACCGATTTATGGCGTGGCGCAATCTGGGCCCTTGATCAGCGCCGAGCGCGATTTTCTGGGCGATCAGACGATCTGCGCTCCTCGGCAGATAGTTTCTTCATATATGAGGGTCGGTTCCTCGTCCCTTCGGTTCGGCGGGTCGGCACATGCCTCGGAATCAGCAGAACTACGTGGCGTGATCCTGATCGTCCATCTCAGCGTGGATCCCCAAAAAACACTATCTTGTCGTTTAGTGGACGTGGCAAGATCTGAGCCGTCCATCATGACGAGCGCGCTTTTTGACAAGATCCAACAGTTGAGGGGGGTCGGCGGTTCTTTTCTCCATATACGAGGGTCGGTTCCTCATCCCCTCGGCTCGGAGGCTTGGTGCCTTTGGCCGAGGTATGGAGTTAGACGTTTTGAAGAGTCTTGGCTTTGAAGCGTCGCCTCCCTCCGTCCCAGTAGCTCGGCTGCTTAGCCAAGCTGTTCGGTAGCTCGGCTAGGCAGACCGGTGGCAGGCAGCTCGGGAGGTACACGTGGTCAGATCTGGAGCGTCCATCATTGCGTGAATCACGAGGGCTGGGTTCAAATCACGAGAAAACGTTATTTTGTCGTTTTGTGAGCGTGGCACAATCTGAACCGTCCATCGTGTCTTGACACGATTTTTGGAAAGATCCGACGGTGATTTGTCCTCGGAAGGATTTTTCTCCATATATGAGGGTCGGTTCCTCGTCCCCTCGGTTTGGAGGCTCGGTGCCTTTGGCCGAGGTATGGAGTTAGACGTTTTTGAAGAGTCTTGGCTTTGAAGCGTTGCCTCCCTCCGTCCCAGTAGCTCGGCTGCGTAGCCAAGCTGTTCGGTAGCTCGGCTAGGCAGACCGGTGGCAGGCAGCTTGGAAGGTACACGTGGTCAGATCTGGAGCGTCCATCATTGCGTGAATCACGATGGCTGGGTTCAGATCACGAGAAAACGTTATTTTGTCGTTTTGTGAGCATGGCGCAATCTGAACCGTCCATCGTGTCTTGACACGAATTTTGGAAAGATCCGACGGTGATTTGTCCTCGGAAGGATTTTTCTCCATATATGAGGGTCGGTTCCTCGTCCCCTCGGTTCGGAGGCTCAGTGCCTTTGGCCGAGGTATGGAGTTAGACGTTTTGAAGAGTCTTGGCTTTGAAGCGTCGCCTCCCTCCGACTCAGTCGCTCAGCTGCTTAGCCAAGCTGTTCGGTAGCTTGGCTAGGCAGACCGGTGGCCGAGTCGTGGACTTGAGCGCTTCATGGATCCTTTGTTGTGATACTGAAACGTCGCAACTCTCTGCTTTGGCGCTTTGGCTTCTTAGTGGGCCTTTCAGATTCCCAAGGCAACCCAAACGTCGCATTTGGGGTATAAGTTCTTACTCCCCCACCCCCCAAGATTATTTCTCACTTTTCACTCCAAGTTTTCACTTTTACTCTCTGTGCTCTCCGCTAGTGGCGATTTTTGATCCAAGGCGGTGACGTTAGCTGTCGCGTGGGCTAGGCAATTTCCGGCGAGATTTTTCCGACCGTGAACGTCACTTCAAGGGCACGTCACTCCAAGGTCAGTCAACTTGTCTTAGCTTTTTTATAGAGATGTCAAGGGTGAACTCGGGGAGTGAGGCCTCGTCCTCGAGCGATAGTGGCACCGAGGAGAGGAGGCAGACGGAGATCCGGAGGAAAGGGAAGCAAGTAGCCGAGCCGTCTGTGGCCGAGGTGGGGAAGGAGAAGAAGAGGAGGGTAGTGGCCCGGTCTCCTGTGGTCGAGGTGATTGTGGAGAATCCGAGACAAGCCGCTGAGACGGGCCGATACCCTTGTGTACTGTCCGGGCACGCTGGGTTTAGGCAGTACGAGGGCGATCTCATGAAGAAGGCGATCATTGGCCAGTCGGAGGTCTACGAAGAGAACAACCCGGTTCTGACTACCGAGGCGGACGAAATTGGATCGGTGCTATCCGAGAGGGACCTCCTTCGGATCAAAAAGGGGTTCGCCATCTCTTCGGAGTACAAGCTAATTCTCCCCGGCCCCGGGATGCGGGCAAACTCCAAGCTGTCGTCGTCGGATATGTGCATGTTCGACTACGACTCTCTGAATGCCGGACTGCATTTTTCGCTGCATCCCTTCATTCGCTAGGTCCTCGGATGGTACTGCCTTGCGCCGACCCAATTTATGCCGAACACATGGCGTCATGTGAACGCCTTCCTGCTCCAGTGCCGCAATGCCGAAGTCGAGCCGGACCTGACAGTCTTCCGAAGCATGTATCGGATAAACCGGATGCACAAGACCGAACATCGATACTACCTGGCACCGAGGAAGGGTGTTCGGATTATAGAAAATCCGGACTCGATCAAAGGCTGGAAGGAAAAGTTCTTCATATTGAGGGAGGCATCGATACTGCAAATTCCAAGCCGGTGGAAGCCAGAGGTGCCCAAGTTTGCGAGGGCCGACCCAGAACTGACTGCAGCCGAGGAGGAGGTGGCGAGGAAGATCGTAGCCTTCCCGATGTTGAGTTGGAGGGAGATGACCGAGGAGGTGCTGTACGGGTCAGGCCTTAGCCCGATCGACCCGAGTACGCTCCTGACATCTCGTTTATTTTTTTTCCTAAGTCTTTAGCTCGTCTCACTAACTCTTAATTTGTTTGTTGTTTGGTTCAGAAGCACCGAAGATGGACTTTACGGCCATGATGAACGAGAGGGGTAAGGTGGCCGATGGAAGGAAGAGGAAGAGGCCGAGCACCACCGCTGCGTCAGGCCGGCCCACCAAGGTCGCTTCGACCACCACTCCGCCTCCCCCGATCGCTGAGGCACCCTCGTCGGCGGTGGTTGTTGCCGAAGGGCCCTCGGCTAATGTCGCCTCTACCCCGGTCGGTGAGGCCTTCGACGTCATGGTGGCGTTGTCGCTTGAGGCTCCGCCGTTGACTGCTCCGGCCGAGGTGATCTTGACCGAGCAGCACAAGCAGCTGTTCGTTCTGAACTGGCGAGTCAAGAATCATGATGGATTCCTCGGTAACTCGCAAATGTCGATGCAGGCCGTCAAACACTTGGCGACCCCGAAGGATCGAGCCGTGCTGCAGGCGGGGATGGTCGGCGACGACACTTATGAGGTCGCCTGGTCGCTCGTATCGGTAAGTCTCGTACCTTTTTTTATAGAATTTCTTTGTCTGCCGTTTGGCTCCTACCCTGTTCTCACTGTCTCTTGTTTTGGCAGGCCACTTGTCACTTCAACCATCTCCTCGAAGCGTTCGCCGAACAGGAGAAGGAGTTGAAGGCCGCCAGTGATAAGGACAGGGCGGACAAGGTGAAGGCGGTTCGGCAGCTCGAAGCAGAGCAGAGGCGAGCCGAGGGCTTGGAGGTCCAGGTGGCCGATCTTGTGGCCGACCTGGAGCGAGTCAAGGGGCGGTTCACTGAGGAGGCCGCCAAAGCCGCCAAGACTGCCGAAGAGCTGGCGGCGTCAGCGAAGGCTCTGGTCGAGGTGAAGGCAGAGAAAGAGGCCTTAGCAACGAAGATCAAGGCCGAGGCAAAGAAGCACATGGCCTCGAACATGGAGAAGTCCTACCAGAGGGCGCTCGACCATGTTCAGGACCGCGTCCCTGGCTTCGAACGGGTCGGCTACAGACTGTGGCCTGGATCCCCATTGGACGGCGAGGAGGAAGGAGGCGAAGGTGACGAGGTGGAGGGCGACGATGAGGAGGAGGTTGTCACCGACACTTTGGAGACAAACCCCCAGGGCGGGGCGAGAAATGAGGGGCCATCTGGTGATGCACCTGTGGTCGAACCGGCGACGCAGGTGGACCCCTGATCTTCTCGTCTTTTTGTAGTCTTTGTTTTCTTTTTCAAAAATGTAACGCCTTCTTGCGGACTGGCCACCGCTCCTTTTTTATGAATGAAAATTTTACTTCGAATTTGTCTTAGTGTTTGGGTCGGTATATAGTTTTCCAATTGCGATGTTCGTGTATTTCAGATCCTTGAGTATGCCCCAAATACCGCAGCAGCTCGGTGTCGCACCGAGCTGTTTAAGCAATCTCGCAAGGCTCGCCTCGTGGGTGAAATCGAGCTCACCAGGAGGTTGATGTTCAACGTGGAAAAGAGGAACAGCGAGCTTCTGGCCGAGGTGCACCATCTCCAGATAGTCGAGGAGGAGCTATCGGCGAAAGAGGCCGAGCTAGCTTCGGTGCTGGCAGAGCGAGATGAGCTTGAGAAGAAGGTCGAACAGCTGCAGAGGGTCACGGTTGACAAGAGCATCGAGGTGACTAACTTACGTCGTATTATATCCGACAGCGCTGAGTACCCCGGTTCGGCAAAGCTCCCTCGGTTCAAGATAATGGTCAAGGACAACACTTTGAAGGATAGGATTGTCGAGCTCGGAGAAGGTGGCTCGACTGAAGCCTCAGCCTGTGAGGGCTAATGTCCGTAGCACTTCTCGCACTCGCGAGGAGAGGGAACGGGGGATCACCTTTTACGAGCTAGCGACTCGTGGCCAAGTTATTGGTTGGACAGCGGCCGACGCACAAAGCAGAGTAGTTGTTAGCTCGAGCGGGGCCTCGGTCGGAGCCACCGTTAGGGTTAGTGGTGAGGCGGCGTCCCAGTTCGTCGGCCTAGAGACAAGCTCGGAGGTGAAAAGACGGAAGCCGCGATTGTCTCTGAATCGGAACGTCCCTATTTCGAGGAGGCACTGAACGAGTGGCGTCGCCTTTTAGTTCTTGCATCGTCTCTGTTGCTGTAATAACATGCCTTGTAATTTTATTTAGTTGCTTTCCCGCTGTAACTGTCTGCCTTGTAAATTTACCAAGTGTCTTAATAAAATCGAAGTTGTTTTGTTCATCGTTGTGTCGTGGTCACCTTATTCTTGATGCCGAACCATAAGGACCCATAGTTGTCTTCTTTGTAGGTTTTAGCCGCAGAACTTTAGCTTTTTGCTCGAAGTATACCGAGGTGACTGTGCTCTTCCGAGGTGCGATAGCTCGGACATCAGATTCTGCCCACGTGACAACATCTAGACGGTCGATCATGATCGTGGTACGTATCACGAGGTAGGAGGCACGAGTTTCAAGAAAATATTATCTTATCGTTTTGTGGACACATGGCACGATCAGATCCGTTCATCACGTTCTAGCACGCATTTTGAGATGATCCAACGGCGGAATCGGTTCGGCAGAATTTTTCTGCATATACGAGGGTCGGTTCCTCATCCGCTCGGCTCGGAGTTTTGAGTGAGCGCAGTTGAGCCGAACGATGGATTCCGAACCACCGTTAGAGTTGCTCGAAGGTTGTGGGAGCAGTTCCGAACGGCGACCTACTTCTAGCTCGCCGAGGAGCGAACTTGCGAAGTAGGGTCGAGCCGAGTGTTGGACTCCGAACCATCGGTTGAGTTGTTCAACGGTTGTGGGAGCAGTTCCGAACGGCGACCTACTTCTAGCTCGCCGAGGAGCGAACTTGCGAAGTAGGGTCGAGCCGAGTGTTGGACTCCGAACCATCGGTTGAGTTGTTCAACGGTTGTGGGAGCAGTTCCGAACGGCAACCTACTTCTAGCTCGACGAGGAGCGAACTTGCGAAGTAGGGTCGAGCCGAGTGTTGGACTTCGAACCATCGGTTGAGTTGTTCAACGGTTGTAGGAGCAGTTCCGAACGGTGACCTACTTCTAGCTCGCCGAGGAGCGAACATGCGAAGTAGGGTCGAGCCGAGTGTTGGACTCTGAACCATCGGTTGAGTTGTTCAACGGTTGTAGGAGCAGTTCCGAACGGCGACCTACTTCTAGCTCGCCGAGGAGCGAACTTGCGAAGTAGGGTCGAGCCGAGTGTTGGACTCCGAACCATCGGTTGAGTTGTTCAACGGTTGTGGGAGCAGTTCCGAACGGTGACCTACTTCTAGCTCGCCGAGGAGCGAACTTGCGAAGTAGGGTCGAGCCGAGTGTTGGACTCCGAACCATCGGTTGAGTTGTTCAACGGTTGTGGGAACAGTTCCGAATGGCGACGTACTTCTAGCTCGCCGAGGAGCAAACTTGCGAAGTAGGGTCGAGCCGAATGTTGGACTCCGAACCATCGGTTGAGTGAAGAGTAAAGGCAGAGAGATGTAAGCAATTTTTACAAGTATAATATGAAAAAACTCTTTATTGATGACTAATGGCCGGCTGCTTCTAAAGTTGCGAGCCGTTATTACAAGAGAAAAATAAAAGAAAATCATTACAAGCAATAGGAGAGGAACGGTTCGACATCTCAAAGTGCTTAGAGAGGCGTTGGTGCTCTCTCTTGGTACTTTAAGAGATGGTCGGCATTCCATGTCCTAGGGATCTCCCTGCCTTCGAGGTCGTCTAGTCTGTATGTGCCGGGCTGAACTTCTTTGACGATCTTGTAAGGTCCCTCCCAGTTCGGAGCGAGTTTACTCTTCTGACCGGGGAAAGAGATGGCTAATTTTCTGAGGACCAGGTCTCCTTCTTTGAGGTCCGTAGGGCGGACTTTCTTGTTGTATGCCAACTCGAACCTTCTTCGGTAGCTTTGTTGACGAATGGCGGCTCTTTCTCAGATTTCATCTATCAGGTCTAGGCTCGCTCGGAGCTCTCTGGCGTTTTGCACTTCTTCGTAAGCTATCAGACGAGGAGAGGGTATTCCGACTTCTAGAGGAATGATGGTCTCGGACCCATAGGTGAGATTAAATGGGCTCTCTCCTGTGGGGGTCCGTTTTGTGGTGCGGTAGTTCCACAGCACGTTGGGAAGCTGATCGACCCATAAGCCTTTGGAACACTTATCTAACCTCTTCTTAATGCCAGAAAGGATCTGCCGGTTAGCATTTTCGGCTTGGCCATTCGACTGGGGATGAGAGACGGAGGAGAACCAGTGTTGGATGGCAAGGTCTTCGCACAGAGCTCGGAAGGCAGCCCCGGTGAACTGGGTTCCGTTGTCTGTTATCAGGACCCTAGGGACGCCGAATCGGCAGATCACGCTCTTCCAAAAGAACTGAACATCCTTGTTCTCGGTGATCGTGGCCAAGGTCTCGGCCTCTATCCACTTTGAAAAGTAGTTGATCGCCACGACTAAGAATTTGAACTGTCCGGGAGCTAGTGGAAGTGGCCCTAGTAAATCCATCTCCCACATTACAAAGGGGATCGGACTTGATAGGGAAGTGAGTGGAGCTTGTGGGAGGCATCGGATGTCGGAGTACTTCTTATAAGAGCTGCATTGCCGAACATACCGTTCGGCGTCTCGTAGGAGAGTGGGCCAGAAATACCCGTAATTCAACATTTTGCGGGCTAAGGATCTGGATCCCGAATGTGCCCCGCCAATGCCCTCGTGAAGCTCCTAGAGGGCGTAGTCTGCCTGCTCGGGGGAGAGGCATCTCTGGTAAGGCCGGCCGTCTACCTGTGTGAAGGAGCATTTGTATAAGATACATCCGATTAGTGTGTAACACTCAGCTCGGGTTCTCACTCTTCGAGCTTCTTTGGGATCCTCGGGGAGGAGTCCATCCCTTAAGAATTCGACGAGGGGTTTCATCCAGTTGTCTTCGAGCAGGACAGGCAGCGACTCCCTAGAGTCGGGAGTTTTGTCCTCAATACTTGGCTTCAGAAGGACCTCTATCAAGACGGTCTGCTCGAGACCTTGAAGGGGGAAGAGGCTAGTTTGGAGAGGTCGTCCGCTTGAGCATTTTCTTCCTGGGGTATGCGTTGGATGAAGGCTTCTTCAAATAGTGCCATGAGACTCTTGACCTTGGCTAAGTATTTAACCATCCTGTCATCACGTGCTTCATACTCGCCGAGGACCTGATTTACGACTAGCTGAGAGTCGCTAAAGATCCGGAGGTGTTGGGCCCCTGCATTTCGAGCCATTTCAAGGCCGGCTATGAGTGCCTCGTATTCTGCTTCGTTGTTCGAGGCGTTGAAGTTGATACGGAGGGAGTATTGGAGGATGAAGTCATCTGGGCCTGCCAGAATGACCCCTGCCCCACTTCCCTCGTTGTAGGAGGATCCGTCCACATAGACCGACTAGACGGGTGGCCCCTTCACTGTTTGGCTGGACTCGGGGATGGTACTCTCCACTATGAATTCTGCTAAGGCCTGAGCCTTAATTGCGGTCCGAGGCTGATAAGTTATATCATGCTGGCTCAGCTCGATAGACCATTTCATAAGGCGACCCGAGGTTTCTGGCTTGTGGAGGACCTGCTACAGCGGTTGGTCGGTTAGAACGACCACCGAATGGGACTGAAAGTACGGGCAAAGTTTTCTCGCGGCCATCACCAGGGCGTAAGCCATCTTTTCTATTTTCGGATAGCGGATCTCGGCATCCCGAAGTACCTTGCTCACGTAGTAAATGGGCTTTTGAGCCCGGTCTTCTTCCCTTACCAAAACTGCACTGAGGGTTTGCTCGGAGGCTGCCAGGTAGAGGTAGAGGGGTTCGCCAGGAATTGGTTTGCAGAGGAGGGGAGGATTGACGAGGTAATCCTTGAGCTGGTCGAAGGACTCCTGTTGCTGTTGTCCCCATTCAAAACCTTTAGCCCCCCTGAGGGCCTTGAAGAAGGGGAGGCATTTCTCCCCGGACTTCGAGAGAAAACGCCCTATGGCGGCCAAGCGGCCTGTTAACCTCTGAACTTCCTTAACATTCTTGGGAGGGGCCATGTCTAATATGGCCTTGATTTTCTCAGGACTTGCTTCAATTCCTCGTTGGCTAACCATGAAGCCAAGGAACTTTTCAGACGAGACTCCGAACGCACATTTGTTCGAATTGAGTCTCATGTTGTGCTTTCTCAGAACATCAAATGCTTCTTGGAGGTCGGTCACATGATCGGCACCCCGGATTCTTTTTACAAGCATGTCGTCAACATACACCTCCATGTTTCGGCTAATTTGAGCTTGGAAAACCTTGTTGACGAGGCATTGGTATGTGGCTCCGGCATTCTTCAAACCGAAGGGCATGACTGTAGCAATAGAGGCCCTGGTCGGTAACGAATGAGGTCTTCGGGATATTCGGAGGGAACATCCGGATCTGATTGTAGCCTGAGAAGACATCCATGAAGCTAAGGAGTTCATGTCCCGAGGTGGCATCAATCAGAGTGTCAATACTCGAAAGAGGGAAGGGATCCTTGGGGCAAGCTTTGTTGAGATCGGTAAAATCGATACAGATCCTCCAAGTCCCGTTCGACTTCTTCACCATTACTACATTCGACAACCACTCGGGGTAGTTCACATCTTGTATGAACCGGACCTTCAAGAGCTTTTCTACCTCCTCTTTTATAGCTAGCTGTCATTCGGGGGCGAACTTGCGCCTCTTCTGTTGAATCGATTTGGACCCCAGAACAATGTTGAGGTGGTGGACTAAGAGCTCCTCGGAAATTTCGGGCATGTCTGCAGTTGACCAAGCGAAGAGGTCTCGGTTCCTTCGGATGCACTGTACAATGTCCGGGCATAAGGCGGACGGGAGGGTCTTGCTAACAAAGAACTTGCGAGTTGGATCCTGCTCAGAGAAGAGCACTTCCTCTAATTCATCCACCGGCTCGGACGTCGGTCAGGCGGCATCTTGGGGGATTTCCAGAGTTTCTAGGGAGAGGACTGGTCCGAGGGTGGAGGTCATGTAGCACTTACGGGCCGTTTCCTGATTGCCCCTCACTTCCCCTACTCCGGCCCTGGTGGGGAATTTCATCTTAAGATGGTACGCCGAAGGAACGACTTCTAGAGCTGCTAGGCCGGGTCGGCCTAGGATGACGTTGTAAGCTGCAGGAACATCCACAACCATAAAATCCATCGCCTCCGTTCGGGTAGTAGGAGTTTTGCCAGCGATTACGTCGAGGGTAATCACCCCTTCAATAGTCACTGGCACTCCCATGAACCCATGGAGCGTGTAGCCGGCGGGCTTGAGTCTGTCTTGGGAGAGCTTTAGGCCTTTAAAAGCGGCGAGGAAGAGGATGTTAACGGAGCTGCCGTTGTCTACTAGGATCCTCTCCACTTTGAAGTTCGCCATGTGGAGGCTGATGATGAGTGCATCACAATGAGGGGTGCGGACACCTTCAAGATCTTCGTCTGAGAATGTGACGGGCACTCCGAGGCCTTTGGAAGGAGGGGTGGTGCGAACCGAATTGACTTCTCTTATAAATGCTTTTCGAGAGGAGTTTGAGGAGCCCCCCATTGGGCCCCCATGGATGAGGTGTAGGACACGCTCCTCTTCGAAGTTGGGCATTTCATCGCGCTCCGGAAGCTTATTAGCCCCCCGAGGTGGGGGAGGAAGTTCGGCTCGGTCCTTTCTTACGAACTTGGTCAGCTGCCCCCTCTGGATGAGGGCTTCTATCTCATTCTTTAAGGCGCGACAATCATTGGTGTCGTGCCCGTGGTCCCGGAGATAGCGGCACCACTTCTCTTTATCCCTTTTCTTGGCAGGGGTGTTCATCCTCGGAGCCGAAGGTATGATCCCTTCTTTCTCAACTTCCATCAGAATGGTAGAGACATTAGTGGTGAGGGGAGTAAACTTCTCAAATCTGGGGGGAGGTCGGCGCAGGCCGGCATTATCCTTCTGGAGCTTCTTGACTCCTTCCTCTTCTGTTCCCTTTCTCTTAAACCAGGAGGAAGACCCTTCCAAGTTGGGGCGCTGCTCAGCTTCTTCGGCCCGAATATACTTTTCGCTCCGGAGGAGGAGGTCAGAGAAATTCTGTGGGGGCTTCTTGGCGAGGGAGGAGCGGAGGTTGGCATTGAGGACATTAGATTGAAATGCTGCCGCAGCGACCGACTAGTCGAGGGACGCTATAGACCGGGCTTCAGCTGTTAACCTTTTCACATAGTCTCTCAACTTCTCACCCTTCTTCTGGTGGAGGTACAGTAGCGAGATGCTGGTCTTCTCAGTTCTGTGGCTACTTACAAAATGGGTGACGAAGAGAGTCTCGAATTGCTCGAAGGAGAATATTGAGGATGGGGCATGGCGATAGTACCATTCTCGAGCTGGGCCCTTAAGAGTTGCGGGGAAGGTTTTGCAGAGGAGGGCATCGGAAGCTTGATGGATGAGCATTAGGGTATTGAAGCTCTCGATGTGATCGACGGGGTCAGTTTTCCCGGAGTAGGTCTCAAATTGAGGAGGCTTGAAGCCGATTGGTACGGGTGCATCCATTATGGTTCGGGAAAAAGGAGGTCTACTAGGACGAAGGATCCTTCCTCTAAGTTCTTCTTCTCGGTTTAACTGACCCAAGCGCCTCTCCATCTCATGGAGACGACGGTACACAGCATCGTCCCTTCGACGGTAATCAGCCGAGCCTCTAGACTCGTCTTCGTACGAGGGAGAGCGGGGGCTACGACGACGGTAGCTCCTGGAACGGCGAGGACTTTGCACATGCCGGGAGTTGCTGGGAGCTGGAGGAGGAGATGGTGACCGTCGGCGAGGACTTTGGACCGGAGGAGGAGAGGGGATCTTGGGTGCATTGGTGTTGGGACGGAGGTTGAGATCTTGTAGGACGGTCGCTTGAAACTGCTGGAACTCGGCACGGGTGATGGGTGCCTCATCGTTCCTAGGCTGTTGCCAACCTGCGGGGGAGTGTGGCCTTCTTCTGTAATGCTCGGGGGACTCTCTCCGCCCCCTTCGGGTAGGGGATCTTCTGTATTCTCGGCGGTGAAGAGATCGCTCATCCGGACGGTGTTGGCGGGAGGTTCCCTCT
This sequence comes from Hemerocallis citrina, assembly GCA_017893485.1. Classification (NCBI taxonomy): domain Eukaryota; kingdom Viridiplantae; phylum Streptophyta; class Magnoliopsida; order Asparagales; family Asphodelaceae; genus Hemerocallis; species Hemerocallis citrina. Next base: position 153,024,615 of record CM030362.1, read on the forward strand.
CGGGGCCCGCTTTTCATCCAGATGGTGATGAAGATCCTCATCCTTCTGCCGATTGAGGACGGCGTTGTGGAGACCGGAAGCTCGGGGATGATGGGAGGCCATAGAGTCCGAAGAGGCATTGTGGATGGAGACATGGTCCGGATGGAGGGGCTATTTCTGCAGGTTGGGGCCCCTAGGAGGTTGCTGATTTTGCGGAGGAGGCAGGTCCTGTTGGAGTGGGTCTTCCGCTGGAGGAGGAAGTTGCCCTTACTGCGGAGCCGGTTGGATGGGAATGTCTTGTGGCTGGTCGGGGTTTGGTCCTCGGTTGGACCCTCTTGATCTGACTTTCCTAGGAGGCATGGCTGGAGAAGATTTGACCAACGGGAAGAGGAGAGGTTGCTATTCGTTAGTTTCCCACAGACAGCGCCAATCTGTTTCCGCTAAATTTGGCGTGGGGGCAAACAGATAGTATTTGTGGATTCTTAGGAAAACTGAATAGCAAACCTGTATACCTGTTCCGTCGGAGTTTGACGCTGACTCCCGCCGTACACCTGCAAAAAGTGCGAGACACCGGGGGTTGTTCCCGGCGACGCACCCTTCGACGCTCAAGTCAGTAATCAGGGATGATTATGAAAGAGCGTTTAACTAGCAAAAGATTGATTACCTCTCAATGGAGATGGATGGGGGGTATTTATAGGCGCCGCTGGGATTAGATTAGGAATGTAATCCCCCTGTGGTTAGATAAGGAATGTAATCCCTAATCCCCAGTGAAGGGATAGATATGAATCAGGGCCGTCGATTAGGATTTAATCAGAAACCCTAATTCTGTCCCTTCTGGACCGGGTTTGCTGCGGGTTGAAACCCGCACCCAGTTGAGGTGGATCCGTTTGCGGGTAAGTGGGTCTTCGGGGAAGATGACCAATACCCGCTTCAGACCCGTCGGTAGGTGAAATTACCATTTTACCCCTGAGCTTCAAGATTCGCGCCCAATTTGGACGGTTCCGATTGAATCCCATTTTTAGCCATATCAATCGGTAACAGAATATTAACTTGATCGGTAAACTTGATCGGTAAACTTGATCGGTAACTTGATCGGTAAACTTGATCGGTAACTTGATCGGTAACTTGATCGGTAAATATGTAATACAGGAAACACAAGTCTCCTTTCGAGTACACGTTTCTGCATTATCCATTACTAAATCTTTCCCATTAAACCCCGGCTTAGTTGTTTATTATTATAATCAGGCATGCATGTATGTGTTGCAAAAAAAATCAAGAATAACAGGGTATAAACATGAATCAGGTTCAGGGTGCAAGATAAACAAGTACAGGTACAAGATAACATATAACAGGGTTAAACAACTAGTTTTTTAATTCAGGACAGTAAGACAGAGTTGTACTAAAGTAGGGATTCCCGCTACTACAAACATCCAAATCTGGATCCGTTAAAGGATCTGGAAATTAGACTTCCACACGAATCCAGCGAGTATAAATAAGTCATATAGTAATTCACAACATCATAGCTCAAAACAGGTTTGAATCTTGAAAAAATATGTTCAGATAGAAATCAGTAAAATGAATTCTCAGTCAGGAAAACCTCTCAAATAAATTTAGAAAAAATCTAGGGTATTCCCCTATATGTTTAGAATCAGAATATAAAGTTTCATAATATTCCAGTAAATTAGTTTAGTCATCAAAAATAAGAAAACATCAAGAAACAGCAGTTTGGCAAATCTGGAATTCTCAACACTGCTGTACGAAAACTACGATATCTCGCAACCAGTGAAACGAAATCTAATTCCGCCAAAGCGATATGAAAATATATAAAATATACTAACTTTCATATTTCACCACCATTTTTCATATAGTAAAAGGAGTCATAGTAAAAATAAGGTTCTTTACCGAACAGCGAGCAAAATACAGCAAGTATAGTTTTCATAAACGAGCATGAAACGACTTCTAAAATGCATCAATAAAATCCTCCAAAATTCTAGGTAATCCCTAACTAGATAAATAAACACTGACAAAAGGTCGACACATCTGTAGTAAAACAGTCCTAACTCACACATACGAAAACGAATTCGAACAAGGTCAGAAGGGTTGGAAAATAGATAAAATTCTCTAAAACTCATGTTTTATATCGAAATTAAGTTACTGACTTCAAGACAGTCTAAAATAGCAAACAAAACAGATCAGGGACAAAACACAGATTTTTCTCTATAACAACAACTCAACATATATCATACAAAACTTGTTCAAAATGCAACCAAAAATGAAATCGGGTCTACCAAGTGTCTAAACATCATAAATTAGAGTATCTAGCATGTCCACACCAAGTATATCACATGGGTCTCAACCAAATCGCGAATTCTCACAAAAATCTCACATACATGATCAAAATCAAGAAAGGATAAAACATAAGTTAATTCATGTCCAAATTGTGTCGTGAGTCATCTATAGTCAAATTTTCACAATAGAGACTAAACCCATCAAACATAACACCAACAAGAGTTGTCTCTGGACCTAACTACACTATTGGTGGTATTTTTGACTTGTATCAAACAAATGAAATGGAGTTCAAGTTACTTGCCTGAAAGACAACGAGAACAATAGAAGAGCAAGAATAACGGGACGGATCCCGGGGCATGAACACAGCGAACCCAAGAACCGAAAGCGAGCAAAACCCACGAAACACGAGCAACGAACTCAACTACGAACGGGAACACGAACGGAATCACGAACACCCCAATACCCGCAAGCACCAAAACACGTGCAAAACTACACGCGTGCTACATGAGAAAAAGCAAGGAAGCACGGCAGCAAACGCGCTGTTACTGGCTGCTACGATTACTGCCGGCCAAAGGCTGAAGGCGGCGCTGTCAGCGGCCAAGGGAGTGCAGGGGGGGCGCTGAGGGGTTTGCTGGCACGCTGCAGGAGGATGGGGGTGTTGTGTCGCGCTGGCTGCAGGAGAGCGACAGGGCAGCACGGCGAACAGGGGGTGACGCCGGAGGAGCACACAGGTGGAGCTGGGCAGCATCGCGGGGGCGCGACGGGAAGGCGGGGGACATAGGGCTATTGGCTGCGGTTGAGCATCGCGACGAAGAGAGGAGACGCACAGGGGGGATGGTCGGGAGTAGGGGTCGCGAGAGGTAGAAGGTGAAGGAGATGGAAGGTCGGGAAGATGAGAAGTTTGTAGCGCCCCGAATTTCTAAATACGAAACTTTAGAAAATACGTGGCACTTTCCCAGCGATCCACTTCAATGTAACAACATACATAGCCAAAAACTCAAATCATTTTATTCCAAATCTTTATTACAATAATCTTTAACATTGCAGCGGAAATACAAACACTTTAAATTACAATAATTCCTTTTACAAAACTCTCCTTACAACAATTTACACAAGGCTCTATTATAATACTCATAATCTCTATAGCTAACCCAAGCATCCAAGCCTCCAATTCTAAGCAACCTGCAACATGTGAGGCTAGAGTTGAACCCTAACCCCCAAAACTACGGGGTCAGCCATAAATGGTGTGAGTGATATAAACAACAAACATAAACAAAACAACTAAACATAAGCAACATGTACTGAACAAAAATACATAAACTGAACATGTAATCTGAAACAAGAACGATAGGCCAGTACATGCAAGAACCAAGTCGAGAAACAATACCAACGATCAAGTATCCATCAATCAATCATCCTCAAAAATAGTGCAGCTCAACTGCTCGGTGCAGTCGACTGTATAATGGACCAGTCGACTGATCTGAGCCAACAGAAATCCTCACATCTCAGTATATGCCCAATTATCAATAAGTCCCAGTGCCACAATGTATGTCCAACAATCGATCACCAATAATGTCATAGATCGGATAGCAATATATCCATCTACAAAACTAAAGATAAGGTATAGATCGAATACGGACCCGGTATGCCACGACACCGACGAACATATCCATCTACAAACAAACTAAGAAGGTATAGATCGAATACGAACCCGGTATGCCAAGACACCGACGAACATATCCATCTACAAACAAACTAAGAAGGTATAGATCGAATACGAACCCGGTATGCCAAGACACCGACGAACATATCCATCTACAAACAAACTAAGAGGGTATAGATCGAATACGAACCCGGTATGCCAAGACACCGACGAACATATCCATCTACAAACAAACTAAGATAACAAGAACCCTCAAGATCATGAAATCCCATCAGAACCAATCGACTTATGCTATAATAGGTCGACTTCCCCGAGAACCAATATCCAAGATTATAACAAGTGCAGTAAGTCGGCTTAATCAACCATCAGTCGACTTACCCGAAACAATTATCAATAATTCTCAAGAAACAATCCAAGTGCTAATCAGTCGACTTAACAAATCATCGGTCGACTATCCCAACGAGAAACTCAATACTTTACAAACAAAATACTCAGCAGACCAGTCGACTGAATAGGGTCTCAGTCGACTGTCCCGAGCAAATCCTCAAAAGACTGAATGTACAAGAGTAGAGTCGTACCAGTCGACTGATACATAGCCCCAGTCGACTGTCGGCCTACAGATCTCACAAATTAGGTTTGAAATCAATAATCAATACTGGAGCCTATCTCACTACCAAATCTCTTCCTCAACTCCAATCTAATCCGATCCGTAATCTCAAGATCCAGGGATTCATCCATCCAATTCCTTATTTTCATAAACATAATCAAATCTTAACATGTTTCAAGCAATCAAGAATTGTCAATCGAGATCTACTAATCTATCATGGATCTCACATGTATATTACGAATAACAACCATGGCATCAATTTCATACAAAATACGAAAATATCAAACAAAACAGCATGCAAATCATTCACATAAACAAAACAAGTCTATATCACTCACCTTTAGAAGCAAGAAGAATCCACAAAAGCCTTCCTTTGCTAGATCCAAACTCCTTCTCCAATCACCAAGAAAATAATATAATGAAATCTGAGTTATGCAGCGAATGACGGCTGCAACTCTCTTTATATAGGCCGGGAATTAGGTTCTAGGGTTTCCAAATACATTTGCAAAACAATCCCTTCAAAATACAATTTTATATATATCTATCTACTCTTGGAAACTCATCCAAAATTTATTAAAATTAGGATTTAATAGAAAATATACTTCTAAATCTTAACCAATACTGTTCAAAACGTCCAGGATTACATTTTTACACTTTAAACCCTTAAAATGTCAATTTTGCAAAAAGGTCCTTCTTTTATCAAAAATTGCAAATAGATCCATTTAATTTCAGAAAAATCTGGAAAAATAGTAAATAATTCCCAAATAATAAATAATAATTTTTCATAAAGAAATCTTAATTTTTCCAAACTTCTCAAAAGTCGTTTGCACGTGTTTTGCATGTGTACAAAAGATAAATCTTCTAGGAAAATATCAATTAAATCCTCAAAACTCATTTAAATTCATTTTCAAATGATTAAAATAATATTTGAAAATACGGGGTTCTACAAAGTTGGCGGCTGGGGGTAGACGAACAAGTGGTGAATAGGTTGTAAATATATAGGAGAGTAATATTAGGGTTCTGATGGGTAGATGACGGGTGGTAAACGGGTTTGGTCTTGTGAAGGCAACAGGGTAGAACGGGTTGTGGGTTTAACTGGATTTAGGGGATATATAATAGGGTTGTTGGGTTTAGGATAGTAAATGGGTTTGGGTTTATTTAAAATGGGTAATGGGTTTAGAGTATAATGGGTTAAAATGGGTATGGTTGATTAAATAATGGGTTTTAAGATTTAAATAAAGATAGGGTTTTTCAAATCTAATGGGGAAATATATATATCAATAATCAATAACATAAAAATAATATTTATAACAAAATGTAGTTTGCATTACAGTGTAGAATTTGTTTGAAATAACTACAATACAATTAACAATAGGAATAGATTTCTAATTTACTAACCAAATATAATAATATTAATAACAATAGTAACAAAAATCATAGGATTGGAAATTACTGCATAATTTCATTGGAAAAAATAGCCACAAATAAAATCATCGATTATAAATAGACCCTAATGGATGATCCAAGAATACATTTTAACAAAATAGTTCGAAAGAAGAAAAAAAATGATTTACAAAAATTTTAAATACAGGAAATACACAGAAAATATATTTTTGGGAAAACAGGGGTTACAGTTTGCTGTCGCGAGCGCTGCAGTCGTGGCTCCGTTGGCGCGACCTCCGCCGTCGCGATTGCTGCGATCTGACCGCCGCCCCCTCGCCAGGCGCTGCACCCTCATCGACCCCCTTTTCTCCTCGATCTCTGTGTGAGATCGTTTGAGGGGATCAGATCCAGATCCAAATTTTCATTGTTTTGCTTTTTTGGGTTCTGGTCCTTCTTCCTTTGCATCTGAACCATGGAAGAACTTCCACTACCGCCATTCAATAGGCAAATTCTTCAAGGAGAGGAGGTAGTTGTTGAAAGAGTTTCCAGAATTGGTTGGCTGTGATGATAATGCTAAGATTTTGGAGGTTGGGTGTGGAAATGGAAGCACAGTACTTCCTGTTTTGCGAACGGAGCATTGTTGTTTATGCTTGGACTGTGGTGCTGAAGTTCTTGAAAGAGGAAAGGAGATGATAGCAACTACAAATATGGTTTCAGTTATGAATCAATTTCATCCCTTCTTACTGGTTTTGTCTGTAAATTTATTCCCAGATTGGTTAGTTTGTTCCAACTGTTGGAGTACGTCACTGAGAAAGGCAGTTGACTATCAATTAGGACTCTATGACATGAGTCACATGACAATACTTTGGTTTTCACCAGAATAAAGAGGTGTGGATGCAATTGTTGAAGATGGTGAAAGCAATAGGGATGTTGTTTGCACTAGATCCAAATATGTTTGGACTGGATCAGATCTAAAATTAAAGATAAGTTCTTTACCTGCATATATATTTTAATTAATTGTTGTGGCTATGTGCTAAAGTACAAAACTGTGTTAACCATTGTTTAATTAAACACAAATTGAATAATTGTTAGCTTTGCGCTAAGGATCAAATATCTATTTTGATAAGTTAAATTATACATTTTGACTGTAAAATTGAATCTCCAATTGAATTGTGGTGAGTTAGATAGTGCTAATAATTTGTTTAATTGGCTAATCTTTAACAATTTGATGAATGTAGGAACTTCAAAGTTACTTACAAATTGTGTCTATTGGAGACGATGGATTTGGATCATGGTAGAATAAGTCTGCACTACGTAGGCTTCGCTATCGAATTTGGAAAACACTTCTAACTTGAAGTGTCGGTATGATCTACTATAATCTTTATTAGTATTTTCATGTGATGAATGTGTTAACGTTTTGTGCGTTTGATCATATGATTGAGAGTTTTAGATCATAGTTATTTTCGCTTTGGAAAACTAACATGTTTAGGGTTGTTAAGCATTTTATCATACTGTGTGTATAGATATTTTGACAAATCTATTGTCTGCAGTTTGTGTGAGATTATATATTTGCTTCTCTCATTAAAATAAATAAATAATGCATAAGATCTGTAACAAATGTTCGTAACTTAGATAAGAGCATTTTGTAATGTAGTATATGACTCCATTAGTTACGTTTTGTTTTTTCTCGTTTATTGTACTGTATGTGCAAAATTGAATTATAAAATATTAGTCATTATCTTGTTTAGCGTTTCGAAGATGATGAAGAACGAATAAAAGAAAATATAGCTCAATTTGTTTGAACAAGTGGACATTGCTAGAATCATTAGAAAAAGCAAACAATTTTGTAAAATGTGATAGAATAATTTTGTTTTAACTCTTATAATGTGCATATATTGTCAACTGCATGTATAAGTTGAGTTTAACAAATGAGACAATTAATAATAATAGTTCTAATTGTGTATTGTTCCTGAACATAACAAATTTGCTAGGATTTGAGAACTATATATTAAATTATTTGTTCTTGTTAAAACTCATAACTCTGCTAAATGACACTCCATTAAATATGACAAATATGAAAGTTGTGCTCAGATTATGATCACTAGAAAATTATTTAGTATGGTCTCTAGGAGCACACAATTTCTTGAGTCAATACATTCTGATATTTGTGATCTCAGCAGCTTTGTGACTAGATGAGACGATAATTGGTCAGAAGTATTTAATCACCTATGTAGATGATTATTGAATGTTTGTCATACATATATGGAGGATGTAGCACTCTCTATTTTGATGAATTAAAATATAGTTAAATGTAAAAAATCAAAGGTTCAAATTTGATAAAGGTGGTGAATATGTTTAATAATTTTACAGTAATTTGCATTTGGCATAATCTCTAGTGCACTATATTTACCATTATCAAACAGTATTGATAAAGTTAGAATCAAATACTAAGTGAAATGTTGAATTCTATGTTATTGACTGTTAGTTTGACTTTAAGTAATTATGAGTGATGTTACATTATCAATCATATTTCTAATTTGTTACCACACTCTAAGTTACTTACACCTTGTAGATTAACGGTATAAAAACACAAATAATTTTGTCAAAGTGAAAAATGTGGTATGATACATTTGTTGAAGTACATGATCCTAGAAGTCTTAAAATAGGACATATAACTTATATTTGTGTACTTAGAAAGTGCAGAATGTGGTTCTATGGACAGTTTTGGATCTATCTAATTTGAGTTAATAGAATCTGGACCTGCAAAGTTCTTTGACGATGTGTTCATCAAAGAAAAATCTGTGAAATTATCAGTCCTACTGTCACGGTCAATGATTTACAGTTTGAATCAAGAACCAGTCCTACTGACACTTTAACTTGAATGACAAATGAACCAAGAAGAGTCTTTAGTAGATAATGAGATGATTTTGTGTCATACAATAATACTTTAAATTAGTTGATTTGCCGAAATGGGCTAAAACTATAGTAAGTAAGTGGGGTTTTGTAGAAGAAACTTAATTTTGAATGTTCAGTATCAATTTTAATGCACTTCGGTAGCTTAAGAATTGACTGAGATAAATGGGGTAGGCTGATTTGTTGTCTACTCACATGTTTGTCATATTGCTACAATAAGTATTCTTCTTATCCTTAGATCTATTGAAATTTTTTTCATTCATAAAGGATATTTAAAAAGTTTTGTACTTGATATTTTGTACTGAACAGTTTTGTACTGGAAAGTTTTGAACTAATATGTTTAGTGAACAAGATTTACACTTTAGTGAAATCATCGTATGCTTTAAAACATGTGATATAGATAACATATAAATAATTTGACAAATTTTTCAAAGAGCCTAGTATCTGAATTAAGTAATTCAGATCAGTGCCTTTAACTTTGTGGTCTGTCAAATATAATGGTTATTATTTACTTGGTTTTATTGACATGCTTGTTGATTGGAAGTGACATGTCTATTATAAATGGAGTTAAAATTTTGCTATCCAAATAAATTTAGCACCTAAGTGGTGTGGACACCATATTATGTATAAGGATAAGTTTTGGTTGACAAGGGATAACCCTTAGTCAAACTCGATAAATCAATAATGTGTTTCAAAAGTGGGAATATAGTGATTGAAAGTGTGTTTTGAAATACCTTATGATTATGATAAAAGGTTGACACCTTATGATGGTGCAACTATGAGACAGGTAGATCATTCTAAAAGAATTGAAATTCTCGTGTATATAAAGATCTGCACTAGAATAGACATATCCTTTGAGGTAGGTATGATCTACAGATTCACTAATAATCCCATACACATTTGAGTGCACTTAAGAGGCCAATGAGATATCTAAGTGGTACTCAAGAGTTTGCTTTGTGCTACTCAAAGTTTAGTGGAAGTCGACAACTAGTGAATATGTGTTCACACTAGGAGGAGCAGAAAAAATTATGGAGATTAAAAGGCAAACAAGCATTGCATTCTCATCCAAGAAATCAGACCTCTATGTGTTATCCTCTGTAGGGAAAGAGGCTGAGTGGATTGAATGACTTATTACTAATCATCCATTTGAGAAGCTTAATATAAATTCTCTAATTCTGTTATGCGACTATCAAACTATAATGCACTGTAGCTCATAACTCACTCTATAATAGTAAGAGGAATATATTAAGGCTAAAACAAGCGTAGTTGAACATGCTTTGCTTTCTCGATCTACTAGATGACTTTTGAAAGACGGATCTCATAGATAAAGTACAATTGTGACAAGTATGGCCAATGCTCTTGCTAAGAGACTTGAAAGTATTCTAAATATTAAAACTGTGGGGGAAATGGAGTTAAAAGCTATTGAGTCAAAAGCTTTAACATAATCCAACTGGAGCCATAGAGAAGTTCAAACTGAAGCATCAATTTTAGGCAGTTGGTATGCTTTAGATAATTTGAAAAGTTCTATGTAAATTCTGTTAATATATAATTTCATTCTAATTTTGATGATACTATATATTTTCATAATTTACTTAGAATCATCTCATTATTCCAAAAGAAAGCATGAAAACTTGTCGATGTGTTTCCGATGTTTAGAATGGTTGTTATATCATTCCAATTTTGATGATATAACTCTTTTATGGATTCATGTTTCATTCCAATTTTGATGATTCAGAATTAACCATAATTGATTTGACTGTTCTATCATTCCAATATGAAACATAGTATAGTTCTTGTGCAGAAATTATAATAGTTCTTGTTCTTTATCTTGTTAAAGAAAATAGATTGTGATGCTTGCGTTACATCTTGCTAAGCTATCGTTGAATTGTACTAAGTTTTTTAGTAGAACTAGATACTTTATGAAATTCACTAGAATTCTTAGTGACGTGTCTCTTGATATTCTTGTTTTCAATAAGCTAGCAAAGATGGAGGAGTTGAATCTGTCAACATAGATTTCAGAATAATGATTTACTCAAAATGGAGGAGTAAACATAAAGCAGTTTGTAAGGATATAGTTTTGGTTTATTTATCTAAAGAATAAATTTGTCACTTGCTTGATAAAACTTCTGTTGAGTTTAAGACTCTTGTGTTCATGAGCTTAAAACTCATATTTTGTTCTTGAAGTTTATTTGCTTTGGTTAATTTTAAAACTATGACAAATTTCTCTAGTTGGTTTAGTCATTGTGAACTATTCTGTTTTGATATGGTCTTTAAACAATTTGATTATTTTGGTTTAGTCTCATTTGAATTATTCGAGTTATAATTGATTTAGTCTGTGAAGCCAATGATTTAACGAGGTATTTTCTAATATATTGAGAATATAGGAGGAGATTGTTGGATATATAGGTATATTATCAATATAACAGAATATTATTGTGTATAATGTTCTATGGGGCAACACGTGCTTTGCACGTGTTATATGTTTAATTGTTGGACTGGGTCGAGTGGGTATAAAGCCCAGTACCCTAAACTCAGTTCATCTCATATAAAAGCTGGTCTAAAGGTAGTCATCTGTGATATTCTAATACTGATAAGCAGGGTATAATATCTTAAGCGGCTATGAGATATAAACCCTAACCCTAATTACTCATCTTAATCTAACAGTATTGACTATCTAACTCTTCAATTACCCACCTTTAGCTGGTCTCTGAAAATTTCTCAACTCCACAGTCGATTTCTCAGAAAGCAATATGGTTTTGCCTGCACTCACTTTTTCAGAAAGCAACTGTAGGTAAAATCCAATCGCTTTCTGAGAAAGCGACTATTGAGTTGAGAAATTTTCCGATCTCTCAACTCTAGACTCACTTTCTCAGAAAGCGAGGAAGTTTAAACCAGACTCACTTTCTGAGAAAGCAAGTTTAGGAAAAAAAATTTCAATTCAAGCTGCATATGCATATTCATCTCTAAACTTCATATCTACTCCAACATCTATGAATCTAAATTCATTCACAATCTCTAAACTTCCAATGATTTTGAAACAAATGGGAATTATCATAGTTCAAAATTAAACGCATACAAATTAGTAGAAAGTCCAATAACATAATAAAACAATTACAAACTACTACAAAGTTGACAAAATAAACACAAACATATTGAAATTTGACATGGTTTAAATGTTTCGAGATCCTTTATTAGAATGGAGATAAGGTTTATTAGAATGGAGATAAGGAAAGGAAAAAAAACGACTCTGGGATATTAAAAACCCCTAAACGACACTCGCTGTCTCAAAAAACGAGTTTGGGAAAAACCCACTCGCTTTTTTAGACAGCGAGTCTTGGTCAGGGAGAAATAAAAAAAACCAAACCTTATACTCGCTGTCTAAAAAAACAATGAAATTTTTACCAAACTCGCTTTTTTAAGACAGCGAGTAAGTTAGTTTGAAAATTTTAAAAAAAAGTAGGTCAGTTTGAAAAAAACTTTGAAAAAGTAGGTCAGTTTGAGAAAAAATTCTATTAATTAATGGGTTTTCTTTGATTGTTTTGATTTTGTTTTTGTTTTTGGTGTGTGGAATTTTGACCATTCTTCTGCATCCGCTATTGCCGCGCGCGCACGGAGACAAGCAGGGTGTGTGAACGTGAATCAATCACTCAATTAAATTAATGAATCAATCAAATCCTCAATTTTCTTAAATTTGTGCTATAAATATACATCCTCACTTTGACTATTACAACAACATCAACCATTTCTAGTCCCTCCCTTTTTTCTCTTTTCCTTACCTTTATTTATCCATAAAGACAGCTCTACTAACACTCCATCCATCTTTTCTTTTCCTTCTCTCTCTCTCTGAGATGGCTGTTCAAGCCCAATTTATGTTGATGCCTGCGACTACCAATGTTTACAACGACCAGCAAGGTGAGATTTTACAGCAGCAGCACCAGATGCTTCAGAGAGCGATGCTGAGCGGCCCGGACAGCAGACTGACTTACAATGCATCTGAATCAAGAAAGAGCTTCCTAGACGATGAAATGATGATGCTTCAACCATCATTCCATCAGAAAACAACCACCGACCGAAGCTCTGGATCGGCCGGAACATCTACCAGTGGAGGACCAATCTCACAGGGCATGGAAATCGATGCCCTCATCCGCCTTCATGTAAATTTCATATAAATTACTATTTTTTTGTTGCTTTTTAATATTAAAAAAAATTTGTTGATGAATTTAATTGTTATATTTCTCAACTGAATTTGCGAATTGTGTTATATCAGAATGCAAAGCTGAGAGCAGGACTGGACGAGATTGCTAACAAACACTGCAAGCAGCTTATTTCGATGATGGAGACCCAAGCAATCAAGAAACTGTCGCAGAAGGAAATGGAAGTTGCAGCTGCGAAAAGAAGGCAAGCCGAGCTGGAAGTGAAACTAAGGCAGTTAACATCAGAGAACCAGATCTGGTTCAATTTTGCGAAGAACAGCGAGGCGGCGATTGCAGGGCTGAAGGCAAACTTGGACCAGGTGCTGCAGCAGAATGGTGACCGGCACATGGCGGTGGAGGGAGTCGGCGATGCGATGTCTTGCTGTAACGGAAGGGAGGAGGAGGAGGAGAGGATGAGGAGGTTGTGTAAGGTTTGTGGGGAGAAGGACGTGTCGGTTTTGGTGCTACCGTGCCGGCATTTGTGCTTGTGTCAGGATTGTGAAGCAGTGGCCGGCACGTGCCCGGTTTGTGACGTTCCGAAAAATGCCGGAATGCAGGTGGTCCTGGGGTAAACTGTAAATTCAGGGTTTTTTTTTTTTTCCCCTGGTGGTGGTGGGTTGTGTGTGTGTTGGGGGGGGGGGGGGGGGGGGGGGGGGGGGGGGGGGGGGGGGGGGGGCGGCGAGGGGGTTAGGCTGTAGCGATTTTCAGAGATTAATATTTTCTTTATTATTGATTAATTATATGTTACGTTTTTTTAGGATGGAAAATTAATTTGTTATGATTGTGGTTAGGGGTAACTTGTGGGTTTTTATTGAGTTTAGAGATTGATGGCTTGTATAAACTGCATAACGTGGGGGGCAGTTTTGCAGCACAGATTAGATTATGGGGGCTGATTCTCTTTTGCATGTGCATTGTGCAATATCATGATTTGCTAGCTATTCTGAAAATGGACTTGAGAAAATTTTATTAATTTGTATTAAATGGTTTTTGGTATCTTTATTTTAAAGGAAAAATGTGGTATTTTACTATTTGAAATCTTATTAATTGAAGGTGTGTATGTTTTGGAAGAAACTCATCTTGAAGTCTTATCTTGTTTTGTTTCCGTTCTAAGTTAGGATAAAAAAAAGCAACCGGTGTTTTTTTTTTTTGAAAAAAAGGTGACCGCGTCACCGCTTCATTAATAAAATATTAACGAAACAAGTATTACAAAAAAATAACCTCTATCTGTTCCTAGAACAGAACCACAGAGAACAATAACACAGTTAAGCGTACAACATTAACTAGTCCCTCTCCTAGCTAAAACTAATGGACGCTACCACCTGTACTCTGTTCTCCCCCTTATCAGATGTGACGCATGCAGATTTCTATTGAGCAATCAGATACCGACTCATCGAGCACCAACCATAGTGACGACTTGCTCATGCACCTTCAGACGACGTCTAACTTGAACACCACTCCAGCAACGACTTCTCTACCCCATTCGGTGACACCTAATCAGAACAACATACCGAAAACGACTTGTCCAGTCACAATTCTGATAACGACTTGCCACTCCGCCTATTCAGTGACGACTTGCCACTTCGTTAGTCTGAAATGCTCAGCTCCTTCACCACCATGGTGGCCGATGTTCCGTTCGCGTCGTCGCTGATGGCTAGCCCGAACACCGTCTATGTGACGACTTGACCACCAGCAGACCTGCAACGACTGACATCACTCTCACCACAGCGACAACCTCACTCAACCTCCCAAACTAGCAACGACTCGCACATCAACCATATCGGCGCCAGCTTGCACATCTATCACAACTGTGGCAGCTCGTACATCATCCACCATATCGACGACTCGAACATCAACCCAACGATGTTGACAAAATCGGACACCGCATCGGTGAGAATTAGTAACATCACCATCGATCATTCAATGAAGAACAAAATAAAGCAACTCAACCTGACCTCTTACTCTCGATCAAGAGCCCAGATGAAAGCCCCCGCACACGCTCATCACCTCCCAAATGTAATTTGAGTTTCAAAACTCTAAATTGAAATTCAAACTCCATCAAAAAACTCTCCACCTAGAAACTCTCTCCATCTATCCCCACGCGACCTCCAGGACAACAAACCCAACCACCGTCTCTTGCTGGCAAACTAACTCCAGCATAACGGGGAACAAACTCCACCCGCTGACTTTGGCGTTTACATCAACACAAACCCGGACTACTACGCCGACTACACCAACCTTGGAGACCGAAATCATGGCTGCAGAACACCGTAATCGGCCCCGAGAGCGTGGACATGGTGGTGATGGCGAAGGAACCGTAAGGCAAAGGACACAACCAACCCAGACAGCTCCTCCATCCTCCTCACTAAATTACCTCCCGCTGCCGACTTAGCAGACCATAGCAGCACCAATCCACCTCCATCTCTACGAGTGAGCCCCATCTCCACACTGCCACAATCGGAACCCAGACCGATGTTAGGACTCGTCCGCCTGGCATGCCGAGGAATGACGTGGCTGGAGCGGCGCCAGGCACGACGTGGCTGGAGCGGCGCGTCGATCGAAAAGGACGCTCGAGGAAGGGGACTTGGCTCCGGAGCCGGCCAGCGGCGGGCGGGTGCTAATAGCGATGGATCGCTACGCGGGGGGGGGGGGGGGGGGGGCAACGTCGTCGAAGAACCACCGTGGGGGGGAGAACGAGTGGAGAGGAGGGACGACGGGGCGGCGGCGACGGGCCCTAGCCGCCGCCCCAGACTATTCTCAAATCTAGGGTTTGCTTTTAGGGGATTTGGGGGTTAGTTTATCTCTCTAGACTTTTCTAGAGAGAGAAACTCTTTGGAGAATAAAAAAAAAAAAAGCAACCGTGTTACGTAATTGTTGACAACCAAATATAAACTGTAGTTAAACCAAAAGTAGAAAGTTAACAATTTAGGTTCGAGGTTTTTTTCTCATGTTTATTGGATTAGTGAAACATTTTCAAAAAGTTCTTTCCTTCCTTTAACTATTTATTAAATTTTAGTAGTGTGCACAACCCTAGATTGATGACAAAAAGAATGAATTTTCCTCCATTAGTAACCATAATTTTAGGTCTTGAAGTATTGTTTGACCCAATAATTGAAGAGGGCAAAACAGAAACAACAGTAGATAGAATTGTGGGTAGCATTAAAACTGTGACATCGAAAATTCAAAAGGTGAGATGAATGGTTGTCTGACTCGGGTACAAGTGCCCTGAAATGGAGAATGATTCAAGTGTAAGTGACTCACATGGTGCCAAGAAAGGTAAGCAAAGCAACTGTGAATGAGTATCATGCTTTGGATGTGAAGGTATTAATAAGCCAGCTGATTTCTCTAATTCTAGGTGTCATTTTTGTGAAGCTGATACGACTAGTTATTAAGACTTTTTCTCGTTCACATTGAGATGTGTGTTTAAGAATCGATAAACTGAATCTCCCACATTGAAGTTAGACAATGGGGTGTGTGTGTGTTGCATAAGTTTTTTTTTTTTTTTTTTTTTTATTATTTTTTTTTGGTTGGGGGGGGGGGGGGGGGGGGGGGGGGGGGTTAATAGGGTCGGTTAAGAATTGAAAGCCGAATCTTCCACTTGGAAGTTGGGAGATATGCGACTGCGCTCGACACACCTCATGTTTTTGGAGTGTGTTTCATATCGATAGTTGTTGCGGATAATAGTGATTGCCTTTGAGTTCACATAAGATAGGAACGAGGGTACGCCAATATACAAAGCTCAAATAGCTTTACATTTCAAAATTTCCTTAATGGGCCGGAATGTATTTTGGGCCTTCTCTTCCTTCAATTATAAATAACCAAAAATCTTCCCTAATTGTATCTGAGTTTGCTGATTTTAGTTTTCTAGAATCCAAATGCTTGTCCTTTTTCTCCTTTCTTTCAGGTATTATTGGTCTTGTCATATTTTTATATCGAGGATGGATAACGTGAACAGAATAGGTTATATACTTACTACCAGAATATATAGAACTTTATATCATCATTTGACTATCTAAAGAATATATCATCCCGAGAGTTTCTCTCTCTAGAATACTAGAGAGAGAAACTATTCCCAAAAAAAAAACCCCAAAAAACAAGAAACCCTAGATCTGAGTTGGGAGCGGCGGCTGGGGTTCGTTGCCGCCCCCCTGTCGCGGTGCACCCAGTCGGCCCGCCAGAGTCATGCCGCCACCGCCTCTACCACCTCCGACCGTCGTCCCTCCCGAAGCTCGTCAATCGAACGAAGTTGGAGATCGAGGAGGCTGAAGCTATCGGTGCCATCGTGAGGTGCCGCCCCTGTCAACCCCGATCAGCTCCCGAGATGACGCCCCCGCCGCCGCAGCTTCCCCTGCTCATCAGACCCCCTCAACGGCAACGGGTGTTCTTCGGAGTCGCCCCCATCGCCGCTGCTCCCCTGTTGTCGTCCATCCCCCTCTTTGGTGCCGGAAACGGAGCTATCGCCGCCACCACCATGTCCACGCCCTCGGTGCCAATCACGGTTATCTGCAGCTTTGATTTGGATTTTCAGGTGCTGGTTGAGTGTGTGAAGAAATCGGGGGTGTGATGATGATAGATATGGAGTTTGTGGAGCTCATGCTCAGTTTTGGTGGGGAGTAATTGCGATGGGCGGTGGCAGCATTTGGGCTACTTAACCCGACGAATACAGTCTTCGAGGCAGCACAGCCATTACGCCCTCATCATTGAATCTGATGTCCAACGCCAACGGCCGTTGTGGCGAGAGGAGAAGGTGATGCTTCAGTTTGTTGGGATTTGTTTTGGGTTCTTTGCTTGAGAGAGAGAATGAGAGAGTGAGTGAGCGAAGATGTTGCTCGTTACTACTTTATGTTGGTGGTTGCCTTTGTTTGTGAGAAATCTCTGGAGAGAGATAGAGCGTGAGAAAGTCCTTCTCACGACTCTCTCCTTAACTGCGGTGTTGATTGGGGTGAGTGATGTTTGCGCGATTGTGAGAGGAGAGAAGGCTGGGTTCGGCGGTTGTCAATACCCGCCAGATGGGAGAAATTTTTTGCAGCACGACTGCGGGGCTTGGGCCCGAAGAGGGTCCCCCCCATCGATGAGACGGAAGGGTTCGGCGGTTGTTAAAATCCTATCTGACTAACTTCATGTGGGTGTGTGCGTGCCGTGGAGGCCATGTACGAAGCCATATTGATGTACAAACAAGTTTGTTGGGCCGAGTTTTGTGTTTGGGCCCAAGATGGGGTCCATTACAATATTAGTGGAGTATGTTTGTACTCTTCGATACTGTGTGATGACTATCGGTTGATCGGCCCACCTTCTAGGATTGTTGGAGGGATCTATTGTCTATAGGACTATGGTGCTTCATGTTTTATTTCCTGTTGTAGTTTGTATGTTTTGTTAATTACTGATTAATGAAACAAGGCGACCGCATTCCACCTTTTCCTTCAAAAAAAAAACCCGATTAGTATAGTTTCCCAATTTCTTTTTACTTATGTTCATTACATGTCATTAATAAAATATAATGATGATCATCCACTTTATATTGGGAAAAATAGCGATAAAAAAGAAGAAGTTATTCGTATAATTAAATACAAGTAAGATATCACAACAAACTCTAATATTATAATGAGAAAAGACCTTAGTGTCATTTGTAAATCTACCAATGCGTGTATTGCACGTGCATAACTAATATGAAGGAGGTCTGAGGTTCGAGTCTTTATTACGTCAGATTTTTTACTTTAATTTTTTTAAATATATTAAATGTACATCACACATGTAAATTATCTAGCTATCTATCTATCTATAATATAATATATAATCTCTAATATTATAATGGGAGAAGGTCTTAGTGTCATTTGTAAATCTACCAACGCATGCAATGCACGTGCATAACTAATATGAAGAAGGTGTCAGGTTCGAGTCCTCACTACGTCAGAAATTTTTACTTTATTTTTTAAAAATATATTAAATGTGCATCACACATGTAAATTACTATCTATCTATATCTATCTATCTGTAATATAATATATTGTAACTATTATAATGGATGAGTTGGAGATATAAATCTACCTACTTACGTGCAACGCACGTGCAACTCCATCTCTCCCATTATAGTCTTCATATTTACTTTTAAAAATATTTAATCCTATTTATTAAGACATGCACCGCACGTGCAAATCAATTTTTTTTACTTTTTAAAAAAATTAATACGTGCATCGCACGTGTATATTACTAGTCTAATATTATAATGGGAGAGTTGGAGTTATCGTTTGTAGACAATCCAACACGTGCAACACATGTTTAAATTAGAAACCAAACAAATAAATGTGCACTGAACGTACAGATTAAAATCACAATATCTAATGTAAAGGAGGTATCAAGTTCGAGGCTAAACTACATCGAAAATTTACTTTTAAAAAACATATTTTTATTAAAACGTGCATCGCACGTGTAAGTGTAAATTACTAGTAACTATTATAATGGAAGTGTTGGAGTTGTCAATCTACCTACTTACGTGCAACGCACATGCAACTCTAGCTCTTCTAATATAACCTCCACATTTACTTTTAAATATATAATCCTATTTATTAAGATATGCATTGTACGTCTAAATCAGAGGTTTTACATTAAATGTGTTTAAAAAATTAATACGTGCATTGCACGTGTATATTACTAGTAGAATATAGGTACAAAATGGGTGGATGGGTGGGTGGGTGGGTGGATAGAATGGAGGTGGGTGGATAGAATGGAATTTAAGGTCAAGAAACTCCAATTAAAAAAGGTGTTCAACCCAACACAAGAACCATCACTTTGTTATTTGAAATGTCTAGTCTTAGTGTTCCACAGCATGACAGCAATAAAGGTGATAGATACTCAAATCAGAAATGACTGAAACTGGTATTTAGAAAGACAAACCTGATGGTCATTAATAACTAGGAAACGATAAGCCGATAAAAGTAGTTGAAAGTTTCAGAGAACTAAGATCTATATCAAAATGGGAGGTTCCTTCAATGGCCACTCTGGTCGAAAAGTGTCCAAATCGTTTCTTTCTATATCAAAATGGGAGGTTCCTTCAATGGCCACTCTGGTCGAAAAGTGTCCAAATCGCTTCTTATTATAAGCGATCAATTTAACTTTTTTGCCTTTTTTGCCTTAGCTGGGAATCAAATTTGGTATTTCGCTAACTTAGAACGACATGCAAGTCTCTCTCTCTCTCTCTCTCTCTCTCTCTCTCTCTCTCTCTCTCTCTCTCTCTCTCTCTCTCTCTCTCTCTCTCTCTCTCTCTCGTCAGTGTTGAGCGCTAGACTCTAGTTTCTGTATCATTGAAGCCTTCCTCTCCATTCAAATGTTTTGCTGAGATCAAGCCTGCCTTAGATGAATAGATAAATGTGTGTTGCTCAGTATATTCCTTTCATGTGCATCATAAGAGGAGATTCCAACAAAATATTTATACCTGTAAAAAAGTTGAAGCATCAACCAACTTGAGCACTTCGTTCAGCTAATCAAAACAAAGTTATTATTAGTTATTAGCTTCTTTTTGATAGGAAGAACATTGTTGCTGCTTAATTCTCTGTGGAAGCAAATAGATACACGAATTTTTAAACAAAAACAGTAAAGATCGAACCTTCGCTTCGTTGATGTTGACTGCTGAAAACTACACTTGATTACGAGATCTGATCGTCAGGAACGAATCGCTCCCATAGACCTGCAAACAAGTCTGAAACACTGGAGGTGGCTATGGCGACAGACCTTCCGACGCCCAAGTCAGAAACTCGAAAATACGATGAGTTTTGAGAGTGGAGTTTTCAGTTACCTAGTTTCTGAGGAGGTCTTGAGGTATATATAGTTGCCGATGGGACCAGTTTCAAGATATTTATCTTACTTCCGGTGTTTGGATAAAGTCGGTTATGTCATCCATATGAAGAGATCGAGTATGGACTCTTCTCTTGATGAAGAGATAGAGTTTTCAAACTCTCTCTTGTGTCTGGATGGATTATCAGTTACATCCTAGAAATAGGGCGTTTAAACTGGGTTCGATGAATCTGGAATCCTTTGTCGTAGGGTTGTTATAGCAGTCCCTATTACAGCCTGGGTCGGGTCCTGAAAATGGCCTAGCCTCTCTTGTCTGGCATGTTTATCTTGAAAAATTATCGTTTTACCCCTGAGTGCTTTAAGATTCGTGTCCGATTTGGATGGTCCCGATTCATGCTTTAAGGTTATATTTTAACCCAAAACTAGCCTGCAATGTCTCTGCCTCCGAGGAAGAATCGTCCATTATAGGGGTCCCGATTTTCTTCAACATAGAAGAATCATTTGTTATAGGGGTCAAAACTGGCCCACAATGTGTCTACCTCCAGGGAGTTGAAGAGATGAGCTACAAACAAAACTTCGCCATGCAGAAGCTACGAATAGGAGCTTCGTCCCTGGGGAGCTATGGAGAGGAGCTTCGCTCCCGGGGAGCTATGAAGATGTGTTTCGCCCAGGATGAGACACAAATAGGGGTTTTGCTCATGTGAAGCTATGGGGAGGAGCTTCGGTGCCGGAAAGTTTGTAGAGGCTACCCAAAAAGAGAGTTGGCGCCGATCTTACCACTTGAGCCCGACAAATTTGTTAAGACGACCCGAGGAGGGACTTGGCACCGACCTTGCCGTTTGAGCCTGACAAGTTTGTAGAGGCGACTTGAGGAGGGAGATGGCGCCGACCTTGTCGTTTGAGCCCGACAAGTTTGTAGAGGCGAGTCAATGAGAGAGTTGTCGCCGGACTTGCTGTTTGGATCCGGCAAGCTTGTAGAGGCGACTCAATGAGAGAGTTGGTGTCGGACTTGCTGTTTGCACCCAACAGGTTTGTAGAAGTAACTCGAGGAGGGAGTTGGCGTCGAACTTGTTGTTTAGACTTGATAAGCTTAGAGGTGACCCGAGGAGGGAGTTGATGCCGACCTTGCCGTTTGAGATCGACAAGTTAGTAGAGGCAACTCTTGGAGGGATTTGGACTCCAAACATGTTGTTTGAACCCAACAAGTTTGTGGAGGTAACTCGAGGAGGGATTTGGTTTCGAACTTTCTATTTGCACCCAACAGGTTTGTTGAGGCGACCCAAGGAGGGAGTCGGTGCCGACCTTGCCATTTGGACTCGACATGCTTGTTGAAGTAACTCGATGAGGGAGTTGGCTTCGACCTTGCCTTCTGAACTCGGTAGGCTTGTAGAAGTAACCCGAGGAGGGAGTTAGCGCCGACCTTGCCATTTGAGCCCAACAAGTTGATAGAGGCTACTCGATGAAAGAGTTGGAAGTCGTACCCGATGCTTGAAGGTGAACTAGTTGTGGGAGAAGCTCCGTGGACGAGCTCGAGTTGATGAGTTGTTTGTGGCCTCTTAGAGTGAGCTATAAGGATAGTCTTGGGGAAGGGATACCTTCTAAACTTGCATGTCGGCGATTTGACGTGTTTTAGGGAGGATTCGAATGGTTGCTTCGATCTCCAAACCCGCATGCTCGCATGCTTCCCAAGTTACTACGGTGTTATGCCTATTCCCAGAGCTGTAGATCTTCGATCTGGGCATATGACCTATCGTTTTGACTAGGACTCAGAGGCCTACAAGTTCTATTTAGAAATAGATTGAGAATTCGTCCATCTCGGGGGTCGAACCAAGTCTGCAATATCTCTGTCTCTTGGGGCTTGCAAAGATGAGGTACACCATTGTGGAGTTATGGGAGCAATTCTGAATGGTGAGTTACCCCGCCCTTGCTTGTTCGCAAGCGACTAAAGCAGCATCAGACCAAGTGTTGGACTCTGAACTTATTGTTTGAGAATTTCAACCAGTTGTAAGAGCAATTCTGAATGGTGAGATACTCCGCACTTGCTTGTTTGCAAGCGACTAAAGCGCATTTAACTAAGTGTTGGACTCCAAACTTATTGTGGGGATGTTTTAACTAGTTACAAGAGCAATTACGAATGGTGAGTTGCTCCACAATTGCTTGTTTCTAAGTGACTAAAGCAGCGTCGAACCAAGTATTGGACTCCAAACTTGTTGTTTGGATGCTAGTCATTTGTAGGAGCAGCCCTTGCAGTTCTAGACTCCGAACTAGCTGTTTAGTTGAGTCGGTCATGACTCGGGTGGACAGGTATGAAGACAGTGCAATGATTTTTGCGAGAAAAATAAACAAAGTTTTATTGGAAGAAAAACTAGGTGGTTGTTTCAATGGTGCAAGCTTTTATTATATGCTTTGGCCGTATCGCAAGAGTCGGCCTTATTGAAAACTTGAAACAACTTCTACGAGAATGTGTTAGGCATGCTCATGGTACTTCATTCGATACTACGTATTCCAACTTTCCTTTCCCAAAAGATGGGGATCTCCTTGAGTTCATCAATTGGTTTGGAAAGGAATTAATTATTCCATTGGTGGAGCTGTAATGCTTTAAGTGGGAGGACCGAGCCCCCCATTATAGTGGTGTAACATCTCCAAGCAGTCTTTTGGCTTTCTTTGACTTCTCTGACTCATGCAGAGGTCAGGAACTTCATTTTCATGTGAAATGCTGAAGGTACGACATGAAGTATTGTTAGGCCTGGTCAGACCTGAATGACATTGTAAGCAGCATTCACATCGACGATCATGTAGTCCGTTGCCTCTGTCTGGGTTGTCGGGATTTTTTCTGTGGTCACATCAAGAGTGACTATTCATTCGATTGAGACTGGAGCCCCAGAGAACCCGTGGAATGTGTATCCGGAAGGCTTGTGTCGATCTCGAGAAAGCTTGAGGCTTTGGAAGGCTTGCAAGAAGAGGATATTAACAGAACTTCCATTGTCGACTAGGATTCGAAGCACCTCGTGGTTTGCCATGTGGAGACTGATTACAAGCATCATAGTGGGGCGTTCGGATACCTTCTAGGTCTTAGTCTGAGAATGTCATCGACACTCCAGAGCTCTTGGCTGGGGGGAAATTCTAGACTAAATACACCTCTTTGTTGAAGGCCTTTCGGAAGGAGTTTGATTCTCCCCCACATAGGCCCTCCATGGATGGAGTGGAGAACTGTCCCTGGCTCTGAATCTTGGGACTCATAAGGGTTCTCTGTCCGCTTGTGTAACGACCCTAAATTTTTGACGAATGCGTCTTGTAAACGAACTAAGTGCTACTAGTTATGGAAATTATATTTTTGGTTCAAGAAATTATTTTTCTCACTAATAGCCTACATCTATGCGTACGAATGTATGTATATATATATATATATATATATATATATATATATATATATATATATATATACATATATATATATATATATATATATATATATATATATATATATATGCGTGTATGTCTTTTTGAGTTGGACTTGTGAACCCAAATGAAACAAAACAAAACACAACACTTGAACACATGGGACAAGCCCATGCATAAATGGCCGGCCACTATATGGAGGGAAAAAGAGAGTGGGAAAATGAGGTTAGGGTTTCTTAGGATTTTGAATAAAAGGACATCATGATGGTTTTGTAAGAACTCCATCACATCACCACCCAAGAGAGCCAATCTCTTAGATGATGAGACATTTCTAATCTTTCCCATGAGGGAAAATCCGGCCACCCCCCTTTGACCCCCTCTTCTCATTGTTGTTAAAACCCCCTTCACTCCTCCATTCCCTCTTACAAACTCCCACCACTCTTACTCTCTTCCTATACCTCCAAACCCAATTCTTAATACACTTAGCTACTGATTTGGGGAGAGAAGAAGAAGGAAAGCCAAGGAGAAGAAGAACAAAGAGCCAAGGCAAAGGAGAAGAAGCAAGGAGCTAGAAGAGTCAAGAAGGAGGGCTTTCAAGCAAGAACAAGCTACTAACAAGGTGGGTATTTCCAATCTCTTATTTTGTTTTTGGATGGTTGAATGATGTTTGATGACTGAAAAAAGTGACATGCATGCCCTAGGAATGAACTTTAACAACTCGTTTTGTGCTAAGTAGACCAAACCAGAAAAGCCTGTTAAAAGACTGAATTTTTGTTGTCAGTTCGTAGCTCATTACATGAACACCACTTAGAATTTTGATCAGAAATTTTTATAGGATGATCATATCGGTGTCGTACACCTTCAGTAATTTTTAAGAATTTTTATGATTTTTCCTGCTATTAAAATAAATTATGAACTTGCATGATGGTCAGAATAGAAAGAAGCAGTTTTTAATGTTACTATTGTGGAAATAATGACTTGTATATCACTGCATGCTCATAGAAATGATCTGAAATTTTAGTATGTCTTTGTTAAGTGTATCTAAGACCTAAGTTTCAAATTTCATGAGATTTGAACCACTGTAGCTATGTCAATAAAATCATGTAAATTGAGCTAGATATGTTAATGAACAGATCTGCTATTGTTACTGCCCTGTTTTTGGATGATATTCAAAATGACATAAATGGAAATATACTTGGTAGAATCAATTGGTTTTTGGAAGTGTTGTAACATCATGTGTCAGGAACTAGATTCTAAAACTTCATGATGATCTGACACCGTTTACTATTTTAATTTGATTTTAACCAATGACTGTGTTGACATGATGTTTTGTTATGAGATTATGTACATTTGTTAAAGATGAGACCATAAGACTTTGTAAATGACCTTGTATGAAGGAACTTGAAACTAAGAAGTTTTAGTAGACACATATACCTTTCTGGAATGACCGATAAATTCTGATTTGAATAAGTATTCGATTTTATATGATTTTTACAAAGAGCTTACTGTTTTGCACCATGATTATTGAGATGAGTCTAAACTTGTATCTTGTTGGCTTAGAGTTGCTGTTTGAGGTCAAGACTCATGTTATAGATGTATACTTGGGTTAGGACTTAAGTGATCTAAAGTTTGTTGCTAAGAGTAGCCCATAGTTGCTTATGGACCCCATTATAAACCACATTGTTCAAAGTTTCGAAGTGAAATTTGTATTGGACGTTGGGGTATGGTTGTAGACCACTTTGGGATGAAATTCATGCCCATTGTGTACTTGTACTTACAGTCTACTTTGAGTAGAAGCATGGAAAGCACCCGATCGCGATTCCTCAAGGGACCGGGACCGGGAATGACTCCGTTTTGCCATAAATGCCAAGTGTGTGTTTGCTATTTGGAATCCTAGATTGTCGTTTTTAAGACTCTTAGAACCCCTATTTGGGTATTCATGGGTTTGGACTTACTCCAAGTGTGGTGTACCTTGTTAGGGTACGTTGGTTGAGTTTTGAGACTCTAAGACTAAGTCTTGTGGTAAACCTAGACAAGTAGAATAAGACCCATGTCGCGTCGAACGTGTTGGAGGAGATTACTTGTGCGCCGACATACTTACCGTGCATGGATGGATTCCATGGTTTGTGTTTGGAGCTGCTACTTGTCGAGGACCATGGAGAGTTAAGTTTAGAAAGAAGCTATTTGTTGGTCGGGCCGAGGTTGTAATAAAACTCCAAGCATCGATGTGGTTGCGGCAATCGATGGGGATGATTCCCCGGGGGTTCGTGCCAATTGCGGGCCGAGGCGGGTCAACTCTTGGGTCGGACTGGAGGGCTAGTTGAGTCCTAGTGTGAAATGGATTGAGATCTATTTTGATAAAGGTGACTAACTAGGGAGAGTCTACTATTGGAATTGAACAAGTTGATCATGGCAAGCAAGTTGATTATCGAGTTAGGGATTTGGAAATGGTAGATAGATCGCCTAACTGAGGGAGAGGTGTAGCATTGGATACTTTGGTAAGGCTAGATTGAGTCTTGGTTGATTGTAAGGACAAGCACTAGTGAGGGTGTTCGCCTGTCAGGGAGACGTCGTCTCGACTGCAAGTTCTGCTCTAGTGTAAGGACAAGTGTAGTGGAGTTGGGAAAATCTTATATCCGTCATGTCCTTTGTTGACCGATGCGGGCAGGAGGTTTAGAGGAAGTCTCCACAGAGCGAGACTCTACGGGAAAGATTCTAAGTCCTCCGGCAGGGGGGCCCTGGTGCCAGTATATCAGCTTTGGTGAGTTCCGGGGAGACAACATATCGGGTAAGCCGATTGGATTACAGTCAACAAATCGGGTAAGCCGATTAATTACAGTCATGCAGGGTAAACCTGCGACTGACCATGACTTCATTCACGCAGGGTAAACCTGCGACTGGAGTCCCGGGCATAGTTGATAAAACTATGAGGATTGGACACCACTAACGACTAGCAGGGTAAGCCTGCAGCCTCACCATCACTGGAATCAGAAATAGGAAAGAGCACAAGAGTAGGATGCATAGCGGAGGATCGAGCCCCATTAAACTGAAGAACGTTGTTTGGTTGGGGTGTGTGTAGTATGGGACGCATATCTTTCAACCAAGCGTGCATTAGCCTTAGGAGCATGTGTGCATTGTGTGTGCATTAGTTTAGGCCATGACGTACACCGACACTTGTTTGACATCACCCCTTTTTCTTTGCATCAAATATTATTTGTGTTTGTTGAGGTTGGAGTCATTATATTATGGCATAGAGAGGATAGCCAAGTATAGCATTTCGTCAGTTGTAATCAACTGACGTGCCCACAGTTATCAGTGCAGGACTGCCGAGTTGGGATCGCGGGGAAAGCTCTAGCAGGTTAAAAGCATCCAAGTGAAAGTTACGGTCCAAATTTTTATTGTACATTCTTGTTGTAACAATTAATTTGTAATTGTTGTAATTATTGGACATTGTAATAACAATTTTATGTAATAAAAGTTTTTAATATCCTGTGATTTTTGTTGTGTTGTGACTCATTTGAAGAAAGATCCTGGAGAGTGTCACGAATTCCTATGTTAGGAATTCGGGGCGCTACAGAAGTAGGTATCAGAGCTTACTTCAAATTGTAGTCCAACACCACAGGAGATTAGACTTGGATGCGACCGTAGAGTTAGATTAGTACAGATATTTGGTGATCATAATTCATATTGTTGCACTTCCAACTTATGTTTTATGATTTTCTATATCTATACTAATACCCTTGTTTTCTCCCGTAGGATGGCTGACGGTGACGCCCCGGAGCATAACATGTGGTTTGAGGTAATGGAGGCCCCAAACGAAGAAGAACCAATGATGGAGGAGGAGGAGCCGATGATGGAGGGCGAGGGGCCCGAAGAGGAAGCTTAGATTGAGGGCGGGCAGCTCTCCGATGCGAAGAACAACCCCGGAGCTCATCATCTTCCCCCACCACCTCTCCAGCCAGATGTTGTGCAACGCACCATGGATAGGGTACTGAAGGAGTTTGCGATCTACGAGTACCACCACGGCATGCTAGAGGACCGACTTCAAGGGTGTGGAGTCGAGCTCCTGGATCTTGTCGAGGCCATGATCAGGGTCGAGCGGTTCAAAATGAAGGCCACTCGTAAGATCAGGAAGCTCAAAACCTAGCACCGAGAGAAGATTGCTTAACTCGAGGCAGGGATGGAGAAGCTTAGGGCCTAGGTGGCCTAGCTACAGTCCCAGGCGAGGCCACGTGGTAGGCAGCAGTCTCCTTAGGCTTTATTACCCTCTATGATATGTAATCTGTATTATTTTGGATATTTTGTCTTTTGTTGTGAACTCATGGTACCAACTTTATGATGTGATATTTGGATGTACTGTTTAATGAAACTACTAAGGGTGCTATTAATGAATGATTTGGGCATGATGTTTTGACTTATATGGATCTAGATTGCGGTTAATTGTTGCTATTATGATATTTATCACTCCAGACGCCCTATGTTGATTTTATTTATCTAGATGTCGAGAAGCACTCGTAGCGGAGGCAGAGCCGGAAATGAAGGAGTTGGGGCCAATAACGCAGGCCTAAATGTCGAGACCGAGTTCACTCGCATGTATCAGGCAATGGCCACCTTCATGGAGGTGCAAAAAAATTTCACGCCGCCACCCGTAGCCCCGGTAGTCAATGTGGGGAATGCTGTCCCCGACCCAGTAAAGATGGTGGAGTCCTTTAAATGGATGAAGACACAAGTTTTCGAGGGTCAGGCAGACCCCACAGCTGCGGACGACTGGATCCGCCAGGTGGAAATTGTCTTTGAAGTGTTGGAGACCCCCAAAGGAAGCAAAGTGAAGCTCACAACGACCCTCCTGGAGAAGGACGCTGGTGTGTGGTGGCAGTCCGTCAAGCGCAGACTGGGCGAAGGACCAATCACTTGGGACGACTTTCTGGTGGAATTTCGATAGCACTACTTTCCGTTAGATGTTCAAGAAGAGAAGGCGATGGAATTTATGAATATACGACAGGGGAACATGACCGTCAGGGAGTACGAGACCAAGTTTACTCAACTATCCCGCTACGCCTCCGAGATGGTGCAAGATGAAGTGAAGAAGGCAAAAAGATTTGAACAGGGGCTCAGGCCTACCCTGAAATCGAGAGTGGTGCCCCTAGGCATTCGGAGGTTCGACAAGCTCGTGAGGAGGGCAGCGGTAACTGGACAAGACATGAACCAGAACCAGCCACCACAAGGCAGGACAGAAAACTGGAACATAGGGAAGCGGCCGATGCCAGCCGCCAATTTCAGAAAGCAGGAGCCCAGCCCAAAGTTTCAAAAGGTGAACAATGATGCAGGAGAGAAAGGGGCGATAAGGTGTTTCGAATGTGGAGAGGTGGGACATATGAGGAACCAGTGCCCGGAGCAGCCCACTCCCGTCACTTGCTACAATTGTGGGAAGGCGGGGCACTATAAGACGAACTGCCCCCAGCCGCAAAAGAACAACAGTGCAACCCCTCCCATCCCGAAGTACAATAATAAAGGGAAAAATCCCTTCAGGCAGGGGCGCGTCTTTGCGCTCACTAAGGAAGACGCTGAAGAAGATGAACGAGTAATCTTGGGCTGTTTGGAAATCAATGGAATGAAATCCAATGTTTTGTTTGATAGCGGATCCTCGCATTCTTTTGTGTCAAAGTCTTTTTCGGAGAAGTTGAGTCGCACCCAGGAGGCAACCCCAGAGTTAGCTCTAATGGTAGCCACACCATCAGGGGCAACTCTCACTACCGAGGTGTGTTACAAGGACTGTAGACTCCAAGTTAGAGGAGAAACCCTGAATATAGATTTGCTGGAATTGGGTTTGGTGGGAGCCGATGTGATAATCGAGATGGATTGGATGTCCAAGCACAAGGCAAATATCGACTGCAAAGGGAAGAAGGTAACCTTAGCTAAACCCGAGAGACCTAAGATTGTATTTCAAGGGAAGAAGAAAAATGGATGAATGTTGGCGGCTACAGTCGGGAGTAAAGTGCCAAAGGAAGTCAAGGGGATACCCATTGTACGAGACTTTCCACTCATATTTTTTGGAGGAGTTACCAGGATTACCCCCACAAAGGGATGTGGAGTTCAGTATCGTGACCCAGCTAGGCAGTGCGCCCGTATCGAAGACGCCATATCGTATGACACCAGTGGAACAGAATGAAGTCAAGAAGCAAGTAGAGGAATTCATTGTGGGACATCTGCACGAGTACAAACGATCCTTTCTATCTTGTCGTTGTCTTTCTCCTTAGCAGGCTCAACGCGCTACAGACACAAACACAAGTTCTCCTAGCGCTACAAACAAATGTCAGGCCCGCCAGGGGTCCACCTCTGAATTAAGACCGGGAATCGTGTGGCTGCGCGTCGTATAGGTCTTTTCTTTTCAATACCTCTAACGCTCCGCGCCTTTACGAGGCTTTTCGAAGGCACGCGCTGGTCAGGTCAATAAGCTTATCTTTCGGCTTAAGCTTCTATTGCATCTAGCTTCATTAAGCTGATACTGATGTGCTATTAGATACTGATGCCTTATGCCCCTGCCCCCTCAATCGCCGGGGAGGCTTTTTTATCAATCGGCGAAGCCCCTTGTTTGCGCGTTATTCGCATTAGCTGTACTCTATTTTAGCAATCCGCTATAGTCAGATTGTCATCTTTTCTTTGTAGAGTATATAGTGTATCTGTTTCAGTATGCTTTCAAAGGAGTAAAAGGAAGTGAGACCCTGGGGGGATAACGTACGTATAGGGGGCGTCACGTTATCAACCCTTCCTTGTGATGGAAGTAATCCGAAGCAAATGCAGAGTCACAACTATTCGACTAGCAGGAAGACCAACCGGTTAGGAATACACGGGAACGGTATGGACCAAGCTCATCGCTTTCGCCGGCGTAAGACCAATTACCCAGTTACGAATAACCCGAGGAAAGACTACTAGCTCGACCTACCCACACTCTGCATCAGGAATAGACTACCACACCAATACCCGGGACCTAACCACACCTACACACTATGGTAGCACTAACGAGAGTACTTCACCCATGTCAACAACATGAGGGGGGAGTAAGCCGGGGTGGGGTGAGAACACGTGCGCACGCGCGTTTAGTTGCTTAAGCGGAAATCATATACCCTCAAGCTCCATAAGCAGGACTTAAGAGGTAGTTGCTTACTACTACCCTTACTTAAGTCAGGGGCAGAGTTAGTCGACTTACTGATACGCTTAAGAGCTAGTCAATCGAAAAGAACCGTAGGAAGCACGCCAATCAACGGACTTCACGACCTTACTCAATGCTAGCAACTACTGCCATACCAGACAAAGAAGACGTATATCAAAAAAGCGTTGAACCGCGTGAGGCAACGACCTCGCCAGAGACCCGACTGGGCAAACTGGGAACCCCTAATCGTCATGCTTAGTCATGCGAGAACTCTCAAACGATCGGAAAGAGCAAGCAACGGTATAGCGCGAGTTAGCACAAGATATTAATAGCTTTCTTGCTCCGTTGCGCGCTAGCGCATCCATTTTGAAGCTGGGATTCTTCCAAAAATCAGAAGAAGATGGACTGGTTAACCTCTGGAGAACCTATCAGGTGAGATGGGTTGACCAACATGAACAGGCCGCACTAGATAGGTATGCAGCGATACATTATAATAAGCTAGTTGATGGCCTAATTGCGGAAGCTACATATAATACTTTGTAAACACTGCTATAAAGAGTAGCCCAGAAGGAGAACTATAGGTCACCACCTATTGAAGCATCTAAACGTTCGTTCTAAGCTATCAATCAGGCTATCCTGCAAAGAGTGAAGTGACCCTGGGGCACGAACGGGATAACAAGTAATAAAGTAACCTACCTTTCTTCTCACAAACCAGAACATCCTCTACAGCTCTCACCACCGAAGGAAGGCGTATCTTTCCTATGAGCGGTAAAGGATGAGTCCATTTCGAGTTCCATGGCTTCTCAGGAAAGAGAAGAAAGCTCTTTGAGAGGCGCTTGCGTTGAAAGAAGAAAGCATATGTGTTTGTCTTCCCCTTTCTCTTAGTACCCGTGGAGCCTCTCAAAGCTCATAAGACTTGGTTTTCTTTCCTGTAAAATCTACTTCTTTTCTTCTCGGGTTAATGAATTGAAAGACAGAGGATAGAGTTCAGAATCAAGCAAAGGGCGTAGCGCCAACCAGGCGAACAAAACAAGAAAGAAAAGCCACTCTTTCTATCTCGAACTACCGCATCTCAAACAGCTCACGCCACTGAAAGACGCGTATGTTGTTCCAAGGAGCAGGTTATGAAATAAAAGATTTTGAGATCTACGGCTTTTCAGGAGAGAGAAAGAAGCTGTTCGCGCTATCCCTCGTGACGAGTGAGGAAGAAAGCATCTGTGACAGGAGAAGAAAGCTATCCATTGTTCTATCCCTCTTGAGAGGGAAGAAAGCTATTACTGTTCTCAAGAGATATAAAAGGCTAAGGGACTCATTGGGCCTATTGCCTCCCCTTGAGGAGTGCCGGTACTACTAGTAAAGAAGAAGGACGGGTCATCAAGGATGTGTATTGACTATCGGGAATTGAACAAAGTCACAGTCCAAAACAAATATCCAATTCCCAGGATCGACGACTTGTTCGATCAGCTATAAGGAGCCACATTATTCTCAAAGATAGATCTACGGTCAGGTTACCATCAGGTCCGTGTCAAGGAGGAAGACATACCAAAGACAACTTTCAGGACGCGGCATGGACACTATGAGTTTTTGGTGATGCCATTTGGAGTGACCAATGCTCCAGCCGTCTTCATGGATTTGATGAATCGGGTCCTACGGCCATTCATCAACTCATTTGTGGTGGTCTTCATAGACGATATTTTGGTGTACTCAAAGACAGAGGAAGATCATGCCAAGCATCTGTCTGCAGTTCTGAGCAAGCTGCAAGAGCAAGAGTTGTACGCGAAGCTTTCCAACGGAATTAGCTTTCCTCGGCCATGTCCTTTCTAAGGAGGGAGTGGTCAATGACCCATAAAAGATAGAGGCGGTGAAGGATTGGCCTCAGCCAAAGATAGTGAAGGAAGTGAGGAGCTTTTTGGGCTTGACCGGGTACTACAAGAAGTTCATTCAGGATTATGCCAAGATTGCAGTACAACTCACAGCTTTGACCAGGAAGGACAAGTAGTTTGAATGGACCGACAAGTGTGAAGCTAGTTTCTAGGAGCTGAAGAACCGACTGATATTAGCACCAGTTTTGGTCTTACCTCAACCAGGTAAGGGTATGTGGTCTACAGTGATGCATCTCACTTGGGTTTTGGATGCGTTCTGATGCAAGAGGGGAAAGTCATTGCCTATGGATCGAGGCAGCTCAGACTACATGAGAAGAATTATCCAACTCACGACTTAGAGTTAGATGCTATCATCTTTGCCTTGAAGATATGGAGACATTATATCTACGGAGAAAGGGTGGAGATGTACACCGACCACAAGAGCTTAAAGTATATCTATCAGCAGAAGGACTTAAATCTGAGGCAGAGGTGATGGTTGGATGTCTTGGAAGACATCAGGCCAGAGATTTTGTACCATCCAGAAAAGGCCAATGTAGTGGCAGATGCACTCAGCAGGAAGCGAACCCTTTTAATGCTAACAACTAGGAGGAAGGAGTTAGAAGAAGAGATAAGGAGAGCCGGTATTGAGATGATTTTTGAAGAGTTGGGTGCTATGTTAGCTTGACCAGAACTCCAACCAAGTCTGAAGGACCGAGTGAAGAGGAGTCAAGATGGCGATGCGGAGACACAGGCATTCAAGGAGCAAGTGAATGAAGGGAAACTTCCCGAGTTCAATGTTAAGGAAGGAGTGCTATGGTTTGGAGACCGGTTGTGTGTGCCAAAGGCGGGGGATATTAGGGAGGAGATCACGAAGGAAGCACACACCACCTTACTGGCAGTTCATCCAGAAAGCACGAAGATGTATCGAGACGTGAAGTCGTTCTATTGGTGGGCCGGAATGAAGCAAGATATAGCAAAGTTTGTGGCCAGATATCTCACTTGTCAGACGGTAAAGGTAGAAAATCAGAAGCATGGAGGCTACAGCCCTTGCCCATTCCAGTATGGATTCCGTTACAGGATTACCAAGGAGTCCCCGAGGAAATGATTCCATTTGGATGGTTGTGGATCGATTAACAAAATCAGCACATTTTATACCGATGAAGACGACTTGGTCTTTAGAGAAGTTGGCAGAAGTCTACATTCAGGAGATCGTGAAACTACACAGTGTACCAGTATCTATAGTTTCCGACAGAGACGCGAGGTTTACATCATGATTTTGGAAGAGTCTACAAACAGCATTGGGGACAAGGACAGATTTCAGCACTGTTTTTCACCCACAGACTGATGGACAAACAGAAAGGGTGAACAGAATTTTGTAGGATATGCTCCGAGCATCCATCTTGGACTTCTGAGGGAGCTGAGAAAAGCATCTAGCATTGGTTGAATTTGCTTACAACAATAGCTACCAGGCTAGTATCGGGAAGGCTCCATTCGAAGCATTGTACGGGAGGAAGTGTAGGACACCCATATGCTGGTATGAAGTAGGCGAGAGGCAGATATTCGGACCATAAATTGTACAACAGACTTTGGAGAATGTTGAATTGATAAGAAAGAGGCTACAGATCGCGCGGAGCACACAGAAGAGCTATGCCGACACCCGCCGTAGTGAGCTAGAATTTGAGGAAAGAGATTCCGTATTCTTGAAGGTCTCGCTGACCAAGGGTGTGGTTAGATTTGGAAGGGGCAGCAAGCTGGCCTCGAGATACATTGGACGTTACAAAATCTTGAAAAGAATTGGGAAGGCAGCCTACAGGTTAGAACTACCCCCGAGTTAGCCCAGGTGCATAATGTTTTCCACGTATCCAATGATGAGGAAGTATGTACCAGACCCGAGTCACCAACTACCCAAAATTCCAGAAGACTTGCAAGTGGATCTCTCCTACAAGGAACAACCTGTGCAAATAATAGATCATCAGGAGAAGGTGATGAGAAACAAGATCATTCCGATGGTCAAGGTTCTCTGGAGGAATCAGTTCGTCGAAGAAGCTACTTGGGAGCCAGAGAGCCGAATACAGGAGACTCACCCGGAGTTGTTTGTGTAAAATATTTATTTTCTTTTCTGTTTTCTCCCATTAAGCGTAGTTCTGAGGACAAACCTATTCTAAGGAGGGAGTGATGTAGCAATCCTAACCTTTTGACGAATGCGTCTTGTAAACGAACTGAGTGCTACTAGTTATGGAAATTATATATTTGGTTAAAGAAATTATTTTTCTCACTAATAGCCTACATCTATCCATACGAATGTACGTATATATATATATATATATATATATATATATGCGTGTATGTCTTTTGAGTTGTACTTGTGAACCCAAATGAAACAAAACAAACCACAACACTTGAACACATGGGACAAGCCCATGCATAGATGGCCGGCCACTATATGGATGGAAAAAGAG
Source organism: Hemerocallis citrina (assembly GCA_017893485.1). NCBI lineage: Eukaryota > Viridiplantae > Streptophyta > Magnoliopsida > Asparagales > Asphodelaceae > Hemerocallis > Hemerocallis citrina. Next base: position 153,060,297 of record CM030362.1, read on the forward strand.
AGTGGGAAAATGAGGCTAGGGTTTCTTAGGATTTCAAACAAAAGGACATCATGATGGTTTTGTAAGAACCTCATCACATCACCACCCAAGAGAGGCAATCTCTTAGATGATGAGACATTTCTCATCTTTCCCATGAGGGAAAATCCGGCCACCCCCCTTTGACCCCTTCTTCTCATTGTTGTTAAATCCCCCTTCACTCCTCCATTTCCTCTTACAAACTCCTACCACTCTTACTCTCTTCCTATCCCTCCAAATCCCGTTCCTAATACTCTTAGCTACTGATTTGGGGGAGAGAAGAAGAAGGAAAGCCAAGGAGAAGAAGAACAAAGAGCCAAGGCAAAGGAGAAGAAGCAAGGAGCAAGAAGAGTGAAGAAGGAGGGCCTTCAAGCAAGAACAAGCTACTAACAAGGTGGGTGTTTCCAATCTCTTGTTTTGTTTTTGGATGGTTGAATGGTGTTTCATGACTGAAAAAAGTGACATGCATACCATAAAAATGAACTTTAACAACTCGTTTTGTGCTAAGTAGACCAAACCAGAAAATCCTATTAAAAGACTGAATTTTTGTTGTCAGTCTGTAGCTCATTGCATGAACACCACTTGGAATTTTGGTCTAAAATTTTTATAGGATGATCGTAGAGGTGTCGTACACCTTCAGTAATTTTTACGGATTTTTATATTTTTTCTTGCTGTTAAAATAAATTACGAACTTGCATGCTATTCAGAATAGAAAGAAGCAGTTTTTATTGTTAATGTTGTGGAAAGAATGACTTGTATATCACTACATGCTTATGGGAATTATCTAAAATTTTAGTATGTCTTTGTTAAATGTATCTAAGACCTAAGTTTCAAATTTCATGAGATTCGGACCACTGTAGCTGTGCCAATAAAATTATGCAAACCGAGCTAGAAATGTTAGTGAACAGATCTGCTGTTGTTACTGCCCTATTTTTGGATGATATTCAAAAGAACATAAATGGAAACCTAGTTGGTAGAATCACTTGATTTTCGAAGAGTTGTAACATCATGTATCAGGAACTAGATTCTAAAAGTTCATGATGATCTGACACCGTTTACTATTTTAATCTGATTTTACCCCATGACTGTGTTGACACGATGTTCTGTTCTGAGATTCTGTACACTTGTTAATGATGAGACCATAAGACTTTGTAAACGACCTTGTATGAAGGAACTTGAAACTAAGACGTTTTAGTAGACATATAGACCTTTCTAGAATGACCAATAAATCCTGATTTGGACAATAATTTGATTTTATATGATTTTTACAAGTGACGACAGAAACACAGTAAATCTTAGAGCTTACTATTTTGCACCATGATCATTGAGATGAGTCTAAACTTGTATCTTGTTGGCTTAGAGTTGCTGTTTTAGGTCAAGACTCATGTTATAGATGTGTACTTGGGTTAGGACTTAAGTGATCTAAAGTTTCCTGCTAAGAGTTGCCCATAGTTACTTGTGGACCCCATTATAGACCACATTGTTCAATGTTTCGAAGTGAAATTTGTATTGGACATTGGGGTATGGTTGTAGATCACTTTGGGATGAAATTCAAGCCAATTGTGTGCTTGTACTTGCTGTCTACTTTGAGTAGAAGTATGGGGAGCACCCGATCGCGATTCCTCAAGGGAACGGGACCGGGAATGACTCCGTTTTGGCATAAATGCCAAGTGTGTGTTTGCTATTTGGAATCCTAAATTGTCATTTTTTACGACTCTTAGAACCCCTATTTGGGTATTCATGAGTTAGGACTTACTTCTAGTGTGGTGTACCTTGTCGGGGTACATTGATTGAGTTTTAAGACTCTAGGACTAAGTCTTGTGGTAATCCTAGACGGGTAGAATAAAACCCATGTCGCATCGAACGCGTTGGAGGAGATGACTTGTGCGCCGATGTACTAACCGTGCATGGATGGATTCCATGGTTTGTATTTGGAGCTGCCACTTGTCGAGGACCATGGAGCGTTAAGTTTAGCAGGAAGCTATTTATTGGTCGGACCGAGGTTACAAATCAAACTCCAAGAGTTGATGTGGTTGTGGCAATTGATAGGGACAATTCGCCGGGGGTTCTGCCAAGTGTGGATAGAGGCGGGTCAACTTTTGGGCCGGACTAGAGGGCTAGTTGAGTCCTAGTGGATTGGGATCTGTTTTGATTAAGGTGACTGACTAGGGAGAGTCTACTAATGGAATTGAACTAGTTAATAATGGGAAGCAAGTTGGTTATCGAGTTAGGGATTTGGAAATGGTAGATAGATCGCCTAACTGAGGGAGAGGTGTAGCATTGGATACTTTGGTAGGGCTAGATCGAGTCTTGGTTGATTGTAAGGACAGGCACTAGCAAGGGTGTTTGCCTGTCAGGGAGACGTCGTCTCGACTCCAAGTTCTGCTCTAGTGTAAGGACGAGTGTAGCAGAGTTGGGGAAACCTTATATCCGTCATGTCCTTTGTTGACCGATGCGGGCAGGAGGTTTAGAAGAAGTCCCCATAGAGCGAGACTCTATGGGAAAGATTCTAAGTCCTCCGGTAGGGGGGCCCTGGTGCCCGTATATCAGCCTTTGGTAAGGTCCGGGGAGACAACATATCAGGTAAGCCGATTGGATTACAGTCAACATATCGGGTAAGCCGATTGATTACTGTCACGCAGGGTAAGCCTGCGACTGACCATGATTTCAGTTACGCAGGGTAAGCCTGCGATTGGAGTCCTGAACATAGTGGATAAAACTATGAGGATTGGACACCACTAACGACTAGCAGGGTAAGCCTGCAGCCTCACCATCACTGGAATCAGAAACAAGAAAAAGCACAAGAGTAGGATGCATAGCGGGAGATCAAGCCCCATTGAACTGAAGAACATCATTTGGTTGGGGGGTGTGTAGTATGGGATGCATATCTTTCAACCAAGCGTGCATTAGCCTTAGGAGCATGTGTGCATAGTGTGTGCATTAGTTTAGGCCATGGCATACACCGACATGTGTTTGACTTCACCCCTTTTTCTTTGCATGAAATATTATTTGTGTTTGTTGAGGTTGGAGTCGTTATATTATGGCATAGAGAGGATAGCCGAGTATAGCATTTCATCGGTTGTAATCAACTGACGTGCCCACAGTTATCAGTGTAGGACTGCCGAGTTGGGATCGCGGAAAAAGCTCTAGCAAGGGAAAAGCATCTAAGTGAAAGTTACGGCCCAAATTTTTATTGTACATTCTTGTTGTAACAATTAATTTGTAATTGTTGTAATCATTGGACATTGTAATAACAATTTGATGTAATAAAAGTTTTTAATATCCTGTGATTTTTGTTGTGTTGTGACTCATTTGAAGAAAGATCCTGGAGAGTGTCATGAATTCCTATGTTAGGAATTCGAGGTGCTACAGCATGTTAGCTCCTTAGGGTGGAGATGGATCGGCTTTGTCCTTTCAGATGAATCTGGCTAGATGACCCCGCTGGATGAGCTCTTCGATCTCCTCGTTGAGAGCCCGACAGTCGTTTGTGTCGTTGCTATGGTCCTATGGAAGCTGCACCACTTATTTTTGCTTCTCCCCTTCGCTAGGGTATTCATTATAAGGGGAGCACGGAGCATCCCTTCTTTGTCCACCTCCATGAGAAATGCAGATATATTGGCATTGAAGGGGGTGAACTTATCAAAATGAGGTGGAGGGCGGCGTAGACCATTGTCGTCTTTCTGAAATTTTTGAGATCCATCTTCATTTACAATCTTCTGTCTGATCTCGTTGGAAGACTCTTCTTGACCAGGAGGTTTGAAAGCATCTTCAGCTTGGATATACTTCTCACTCCCAAGCAGGAGTTCCGAGAAGTCCCGATGAAGCTTCTTGGCAAGGGATGCCTTGAGGTCGGCGTTATTGACATTGTGTCAAAATGCGGCGGCTTCCACTGCTTGATCGTGGGAAGCGATTGTTGGTGTATGCCCTAGAGGCCAGTTGTGTATTGGCATTACTAGGTTACATTGTATCATGACATTTATTTCCTATTGAGGCATTTTATTTATTGTGAATTAAATAAACATAATAACGTCCTTAGAATAGTAAGTTCAATGCCATGGGATATCAAGTGCATGACTTGATTGTGAGATCCTATTGGCTGAAATCAGAACATTATTCTTAAATGTCCCTAGTTAAGTATTATTGTGAATTAGGATAACGGTAATACATAGAGACTAGTATGTATAGACTAATGACCATTCTCACAGGTCATGGATATGAGATATCAAGTCTTCACATGGATACATATTAGAGTAATAATGTACTGGGTTGACCCACCACGATAATGCTGCATGGATCATTAAGTGGGTGTCATAAGCGGTTCTCACAGTGACCATGGTGTACATAGTCCTTTGACTTGAAGTCACTACGGTTCCCTACACGAGAAGTTATATATTTTAATGCAGTTAAACGTTGCCTGTAATAAGGTGATTATAAAGCCGACTATTAGATATACTACAAATCATGTAGAGGGATGTAAGTGACTTAGATAGGATTTGTCTCTCCTACATAACATGAGCGATATCTACGAGTCCCTTGATTGAGTGAGACTGCAAAATGCATGGTCGCGCTCAAATGAGTCAATATGAGATATTGGGCTCATTTGTTTTAGTTAGACTACTCGGATATCAAGAAACCAAAGATTGAACTATACAAGAGTGACACGCTCTATCCCTTGTGGTCAATTAAGTTATCTGGACAAAAGGACTAGACTACATGGTAATATTGGTCATGGATAGGTTATGTCAAATCACTGGCATTCCCATTACTTAAGTAGTAATAATGTTTTGCTAAATACCGCTCACTGTTTGTAATACTAGAATAGAATTTCAGTATTACTGTCAACGTAATGGGAACCTACAGGGTCACACACTTAGAATGGATCAAAATTTGGATTTAAATTCATGAGTTAATTGAGAATCCTAGGAAGACTTGGACTCCTGACATGGTTGGGTAATTAATTAGATTAAATGAGCGAACTAAAATTAGAAGGCCCACACGAATCTGACCCAGGTTAGTTTGTGAGTCCAACCGCCTCATCACTCTCTCAGGGTTGATTTTCAGCCCCTATATATATGATATATTTCTAAGAGAAGACACATGAGAAAACCCTAGCCGTCATAGAAATGGTGAGAGAGAAAGAGATCGTGAGGAACATTCCCTTACCATAGCTAGCACCGCAGTGTGAGGGGGAGCTTGATTTGATCCATTTGTGTGGATAAACTAGAGGCACTGCAAGCTTTGCAGTGCTGTGATTGACATATTTTGGAGACATCAAATCAATCTTTAAGGTATAACTCCTAAACACAATTTATTGTTTTCGTATGGATCCATGGCTATGGTTTGATATTTTGTGATTTTTTGCTGTGTATTTAATCTGTGATTGCCATCGAAATCTAATAGTGATAGACAATGTGAAATGCCAAATAAAGTCCCTGAGCCATTCCCATTTTCTTTGATTTAGGTCCAGTAAAGATGCACTTGTCTTCTTGGTTCGGTGGCTGCTGACGAAATGGGTGAGGAAAAGTTCTTCAAACTGATCGAATGAGAAGATGGAGGCTAGAGATAGGCAGGAGTACCACTCTCTTGTTGGCCCCTTCAATGTGGCAGGGAAAGTTTTGCAGAAAAGCGCGTCTGAGGCTTGATGGATCATCATGAGAGTTTTAAAATTCTCAATATGATCGGCTGAATAAGAATCCCCTTTATATGACTCGAAGTGAGACTGCATGAAGGTCTAGGGAACAGGGGCTTGCATGATTGACTTGGAGAAGGGAGGTCCTCTCGAACGAAAGATTTTGGCATGTTGGTCTTCCTCTCGGTTGATCTTGTTGAGACGTTCCTCCATCTTTCGGAGGCGATGAAGTTTTGAGACATCCCTGTGGTCGGATCTGTTCGACCCACGGGACTCCTCATGTACAGTTGTGAGAAGGCAACTATTTGTTTTTTTGCCCCTGTTTGGGGCAACGTTGAGGGCTTGGATGATTTCATCTTTAAAATTTTGGAACTATTCATTGGTGACGTGTACCTCTTCATCTTTGTTGGCCGTGTCAACTGATGGCTGGCTACTGTCTGGCTTCTTCGTTGCCGAGAAGGAGGGGACATCCTTCGTCCCCTATGAGAGTGAGATATTCTTCGTTCATTTGGAGAGGAAGATCTTCTAGACCTTGGTCTTCGAGGAGAAAAGCTCCTCTTGCTTCCCTACTGTTCTGTATGGGGAGCTTCGGCATGAGCTCGCCTCTTGTTTAGGCGAATTCGGAGGTCGGACCCCTGTTGGCGGTTGACGATGACTTAGTGGCAATCTGGTTGTGGTTGAGGCACTATTGAAGGGGTGGCAGTACGGAATGAACCTCTGTTTTTGGCAAACAATCGTATAGGTGGCTGTTGGGACGACTTCAGTGGGTCCCATCGGTGTTTCTCCTCTAGACGGAGGTTGGGCTTGTTGAAGAGGGGGCTGCTCGAGTCGAGGCTATTGATTTGCTTGAGACTGCTGAACCTGTTGAAGTTGTTGAGGTGGGTCCTCCGCGAAGGGAGTGAGTGAAAGAAGATGGCTGACTTGTTAGATGGTAGTCATCGTCCTCGCCATCCTTTTTGGATCATGGTTGATAAGGTAGTTTCGGATCGACGAAGTTGGAACAGTGATCTTTTTGTTACCACAACTATTCTAAAAATTGGTCTAGGCGGCGCCTAGTCACTAGGCGGTCCCCAGGCGACTCACTTAGGCCATAGGCATTGAAAAAATCGGTTTGGCCTATTGGGCGGGTCTAGGCGGCGTCTTGGTGGATCTAGGTGGCCTAGGCGGATCTAGATCATAAATAGAGCTTAACTCGATCCGGCCCGAACCGGACCCGTTTAAAAATAATTTACGTGTCTGGAAGAAATTAGAGACTTGGTTCATAATAGTAGTAGTAGTAATAGTTCTTAGGTGGTGTCTTTTGCTTGTAGTAGTAGGTGTAGTCTGGTTGTTTGTTTTCATCCTGAGGATTTAGCGTTATTGTTCTGATATCAACTTATCAATGAAATGGGATGGTAACAGTCTTCCTATATTCAAAAACATATATACTCATATAGCTACTACATATTTCGACAATCATCAGATTATGAAGAGATAGGTTGTGTTATTTTTTTCCCGAAATTGTTTTCATTGAAGGAGAACGCACAGCCCAACATTACAAAATATCAGTTGGAGTTTTTTGAAAACCACTAGTACAACACTGTTTGCCTCCAAGATAAAGAAATCTACTGATACTTTTGATTATGAATAGATAAGTCAATCCAGATTTCAAAAGAGATAGACTAGAACTAGAATAATAGTTTATTTTCTCCATACATCTAATTAAGACATTAAAAATTCTGATCATTATTCTTATAAATCATCGCTCTACCCAAATCTGTTATCGAAACCAACACATTGATGCAATTGTGTCTTTTAGGCTATCTAAAGCTCATCTCGCAATAGCGAGGAGAAAATCAAAAGTAATTATGGGGAACAATAAAGAGCAAGATAATGCATAGGGAACAACAAAACAAAATCAAAAGATAAATTGGGGGGAAAATAAAAAATAAAAAATAAATAATAAAATAATCAATAATTTGAAAAAATGCCTAGCGCTTAGCATCTAGCTGCCTAATCCCCACTTACAAGGTCTAGGCGTTAGGCCTCCATCGGCTGTCTGACTACCACCTAGCATATTTTAGAACACTGGTTCCCACAGATGGCACCAATCTGTTACTTCATATTTCTGTGTGGGAGCAAATAGATACGTGAATTGTTTAAACAAAAATAGTGAAGATCGAACCTTCGCTATTCGTCGACGTTGACCACTGAAAACTGCACTTGTCTCCGAAATCGGATCGTCAGGAACGACTTAAAACGCTCCTGTGACCTGCAAAAAAATCTGAAACACCGGGGGTGGCCCCGGCGATAGACCCTCCGACGCCCAAGTCAGAAACTCGAAGATATTGTAACCCCTATTTTCCTATTTTGGATTTTATTGTATTTTATTTTATTTTTCTTAATTATTGTATCTGGATTCCTTTTAATAATAAATTTTTTGCTTTCTTGGGTTCTTTTATTCTCTTTTGATCGTTCCGTACTCTTTTAGCTTGAGTTCTGCTATTTTTGGCTCATTGCAAATCTTTGCTCTTCATGTTTTGAGTTTGAATTGTTCCGCTATATGTTCATCCCATTGATTTCTATGTGTTTTCTCTTTTTGGAGCCTAAACCTGTACCCTAAACCCATTAACCTGCAACCCAAAATCCCAACTTCTTAATTCCCTATAAATACCTTATTAATAAACCCTAATTAATTAATCCATCTCTTTTTCTCCTCTAACCCGCCGCTATCTCTCTCCTCTCTCTCTGTTTCCTTTTCGCTTAAAACCCAAACCGCCAAGCCACCCTGTTCTCCTCCCCGACCACCACCCCGATCACCCTAGCCCATCACCATCGTCTCCTCGCCACCCTCTCATCCACCATCCCGCTACCCCTATCCCCGTCGCCTTCCCAACACCCATCGCCTTCAACCTTGCCTGCACCCATCCACCTCGCCGCCACCGCTTCCTCAACCAGCTCGATCCCTCTCCGCTGTCCACCACAACCACCAAAGGTCACTCACCCCTCGTCTTCGTTGCCCAAAGCTCGAGTCCCCGTCCTGCCGTCACCTCCTCTATTTCGTCCCGAAACAGAGTGCCGCCGTGCTGCCCCTATTTTCGTCGCTGCATCGCTTCCCGACCGCGAGTGTGGCCGCCCTCGCTCCCATTGCTGCGTCACTCCTCGACCGCAGTGCCATCGCCAGTTGTCGTTCCTCTGGCATCGAGCCGCTCCCCCTCTCTCTGTCGCTGTGGAGAAAAGGGGGGAAGTCGTTGCTGTTTGCTATTTTGGAAGAGTGGGGGATTGTGATTGCTGTTTGGTGTGTGGTAGAATCCCGTTTGCTGTTTTGTTGAGATGATCCACTGATTTGCTAAGTGGGTGTGTTGCCGTGTTGCTTTTTCTCTGTGTTGGAGTGTTGCACGTAGCTCGCACGTGTTCCGTGTTCTTGGTTCGTCGTCCGGGATTCTCATCCCGTTATTCTATATATTCGAAATTAACAACTAAAAGGCAAGTCTCTTCTTGAACTAGTTATTTATTTTGCTCAAGATCCCTTGATCTCTGCAAGTAGATCCAAATCATTTTATTGTACTTCTACTGAAATTCTGTTAACTGTATTGAGGGTTTACACAAGCTAACCCGATATATTCTTAACATCGTGCCTACATCTTTGATCTAAAACCTAGTCCCTCTTGCACGTTGCATATACACGTTTACATGAAAAATAACTAGATCCATGTGTTATAGAATTGTTTGATGAATTGATTACCATGCTGGTGGAATTGCATCTTAAAACAGGTTTTATGCATGTTAAACATCTAGCACCACTTTGATTATTAATTAGCTTGAAATATATAGTTGTATGATTAAGTTGTTGCCTATGCATATAAAAATAAATTCTGGATTGCTGGTTTTTTCTTTTTGTATCAGATTTTCAACCATGTTGCTGTTGTAATTTGATATAACTTTCTGACCAAGAATTATAGCCTCATTAATTTATTTTTCAGAACTTTTAACGAATCTGAATTCCAAGTTATAATCTGTTAGACATCAGTATTTAAGTACAACTGTGTCTGAATTTTCAGATTCACAAATTCATGCTTATATTTCTATTTCAGAATTAAATTGAACATGTTAATAGTAAAATAAAAATATAAAATAAATTTAGCTGAGATTAGACATGTGTAGGAACCACCCTGAATTTTTGTAGATTTAATTGATGAGTTTTCTGACCAAAAACATATAGGTAACCACAATTCACAATTTGCTTCCTAAACATAAAATCTTAAAAGAATAGGATTTTCACCCTAGTTTTTGTAACTTTTATATGTCGTATATATATTTTCTGGAACCGGTAGAGAGTCTAGTTTCTAGAATTTCTGACGGATCCAGACTTGCTTTTCTATAGTAACGGTAATCTATGTTTTTGTACAGCAACGTCATGCTGTCTAGATTGTGTGATTCGTGTGAATTTAATATGCTTGCTTCTTGATTTATCTATAACAAGTATAATTAGTCACACCTAGCATCATACAACATTGAAACCTTCTTGCATGCTCACATAGGATGAAATAAAATGATAACAAGCCGGAGTATTTTGGGACGACTTGGTAGCGAACAATCGAAAACAGTACTCGGTCGGGCCCTACTGCTTGACTTGTACTGACTGATGGTCATAAAATACTGGTTGATAATTACTGTCATTGAACATTAAACACTGATTACTGGGTCGAGTACACGGACCGTGAATTCACCATCAGTCTAAAGCGTGGACTGCGTGCTTGCGCCGAACCTGTGGAATGGGACGCAGTAGTACATGCACCAGATAGGATTAATAAAATGATCAATAACCTGCATTTGATATTTCATGCTTGATCCTGTATACTATCACCAACATTGAACTTGTATTGAAACTATTAATTAAATGCATGCTTAAACATAGACCCTTGACATTATTTCCATTGATTGACTTTGCTATTTGACTTTGATTCCATCCCTTTTCATTGATATCCTATGTTCCTATTATTCTCTGTTTCTTTCTACTTGCTGTCCATGACTTGCACTACGGACATTATTTTCTCTCTGTTTAACCATGAGTTTACAGGTACTAAAGGAACAATACCAGAAGGAATTGGTGAGCAACGATTCTAGATGATGGAGTTCAAGATTAGAATGCTTGAATTAATTTATTGCTAGATTTATTGATTTGAACATTGTCTTGATATTATACTTTGTTTTCGGGCTTTATGTCCCGGAGTATGTTTTATCCCAGATGTTGGATATTATTATTTGGATTATTTCATTTATTATTGAAGTTGATCTTTGTTTATGTGATTATATCTTCTTGTGTGGTTGTGATTGTTCTTTCATATTGTTGAGTTATTCTGGTACAGCTTATGGAGGGTGTTTACATCATTCGCTGGGCTTATGTTACGTACTCGTATTCCATATTTTGGAAAGCGGGGCGTGACAGGTTTTTAGTGGTATCAGAGCACCAGGTTTGGATAATATATCAGTCAAATATGACTATCCTTATGAAGGTTTGGCTTGATTGATATATTAGTCAATTTTGTCTCTAGCCGATTAACTCAGCAATGTGCACACCACGATGATCATATAGATGTATATAATAACCAACATATAATCTGGGTATTGACCATATTTGATCGTTTTTCAGGCTATGACTTGTGGGAATTTTCTTCTTCCCGTCCGAAGGATGAGCAGCTCGACAATGCTGCTATTCTTCAAAAGATTCAGCAGATGATGGCTCTCCAGCAGGAGCACAATGAATTGATGAGGGCCACTTTGGCGGCCAATGAAACTTCCGCTGGACCTGCACCTGGGGCCACTGACACCAAGGCCGGTACAGTAGCAGATTTCATGAGGATGCACCCGGATAAGTTCTCGGGTACTGAGTCGCCGCTGGAGGCCGAACAATGGCTTATCCAGACGGAGCAACTGTTGATCACCACTCGTGTTGCTGATATTGATTGTGTGGATGTGGTTAGCATCCAATTGGTGGATCTCGCTCACATCTAGTAGCAGGCTGAAACCGAATGGATGGCGAGACCCATCGAGTGGGTTACTTTCTCAAAGATCTTCATGGCAAAGTTCTTTCCCAGTGTTACCAAGACAGAGATGGAACGACAATTTGTTTCCGAACTCAGGTCAGCTAGATAGTATTCTTAAATGTCATTGTTGTTGCCTAATTCACTTATGATAATATTAATTTGAGCATTGTCTTAACTAGGAAAACCGTTCTGTGAACGAGTATGCTGCAAAGTATACTTGGCTCAGTCAATTCGCTCCTGTCTTCATAGCCAATAATGAGGACAGGGCTCGCAGATTCCAGTTGGGCTTGAGTTTTCCCTTCCAGGACTGCTTGGCTGCTCTTCAGCTTCGTGCCTATGCCGACGTTCTTGATGCTGCTCGGATCCAGGAGCAGACCCCCTGGCAGGTCAGGTGTTCCCCAGTGGACTGTTCTGCACCCTGTTACAGTTCGGCCCTACTGGAGGACCTATTCGGAGGCTAGTTCCACCTCCCCCGCGAGGGTACAGCCGTACTGCCACCTTTTGTCCGAGGACTGGTTGAGACTTGTGGCTATTGCCATAAAGGTTGCGGCATCAACGCGGGACAACAGGGTAGCTAATCGACTATGCCTTGCAAGTGGAAGCAGTGATCATATGATTCGAGGACTTTGCCCCAGGAGTAGGGCCAGCTGTTCAGGCTAGAGGGTACTGTTCAGCAGGAAGCACTGACTCCCATGGTCAGGGTAGACCCCCTCTCCACTGCAGAGGCAACCTTTGAGAAGAAGGCACTGTGGCTACCTAAGGGAGGTCAGACAAGGAGTCTCATGGTCAGGATTATAACCTGACAGTGCCAGCCAGAGAAGTGCAAGCTAGCTGTTGGAAGTGGTTGCAGGTATATCACAGTAGAAGTACTATTCATTTTCTTCTTTCCAGTTTTCTGGCATGTTATTACCTTCTTTTGTACAATTATTCGTGATCATATATCCTGCTAGCATCTTATTCTTTTGTTGATATTCTCTTCTAGGTGTTATTTTAGTTTTCTCCCTTCCAGCTCATGTTTTGTTTGACTCTGGGGCTACCCACTACTTTCATTTCCTCTCGTTTTGTTGATCAGCATAGTTTGGCAAGCGATACTATGCCCGCAGCTTGGGGACAATCACCACAGCTGAAGGTGTGTCATTGTCTGTTCTAGGGTATGCAAGCAAAGCCCGTTGCTGATTTGGTGTGCGAATTTCTCGGCTGATTTGATTGTGATTCCAATTCCAATTTCGATGTCATTCTAGGCATGGATTGGTTGGGTGTTCTTGTTCCGAATATTATTACCAAAGAGATAGAAGGTGTGACTTTCAGGCTTTTCTAGTGCAACAAGTAGTTTGCGTCCTGCAACTGCGGGTGAGACACTGTCAAAGGCAGTGTGTCAAGAACTCGATGGACCCTAAGGGGGGCTTGTTTTCGCTCTGTGTTAGTGGGCTCTGATGAGGGTTGTTGCACCCTTTAGTTTTGTCGGGGATTCTTAGATTTCTTTCCCAAATATTTGCTCGTGTTTTTTCCAGACCGAGATTTGGAGTTCAGCATTGTTGTTCACAGCCAAGGTACGATGCCTATTTCCAAGAGTCTGTATCGTATGGCATCGGTTGAATTAGTGTAACTAAAGGTGAAAGTTCAGTAGCTGCTTGATAAGGGTTTTATTAGGCCTAGTGTTTTACCTTGGGGAGCCACTGTTCTGTTCGTCAACATGAAGGATGGAAGCCGCAGGCTTTGCATTAACTACAGAGAGTTGAACAATGTCACTGTGAAGCCTCAGTATCCATTGTCGAGAATTGATGAT